>PYAF01001650.1:1151-45466 GCA_007407185.1 Glycine tomentella | reverse complement strand
GGGGGGGGGGGGGGGGGGGGGAGGGCAAAAGGATAAAAGAACAACAAAAGAAAAACAAAAGCAAATCTCAACCATGAACCCTTTTTTTTTTAAAAAAAAAAGATATCTAACAAGGCAACCACTAATGTGGGAGAGTAACTATGTCTCCCAGCGTGGGAAAGTAATTATGTCCGTCCGATGTAAAGCTTTTTCAATCTGAAGACTTTCTTGGTTGAGGGCTACCGGGTGTTTAACTTAGAGGGTGAGTATTGTATAAAAAGGTTTAATATTGACGTGGCCTTAAAAAATATTGATGTCCACTTCATTGTTGATTTTGTGTGCTGAATGATGTGACAAATCTTCTGATTGATGTAGAGTTGTGGGAGTGCATCACAGGTGCAAGGGGTTATTGTCTTTTGTGCACCAGTCAATTAAATTGAGTAATACAATTTGTTGGATGTCATAAAATAATTTAAGGTCGTTGATACCATTAATTAGACGTGCGGGATCCCCTTGAGCATGCAACATGCATGTGAATGCACCTCTTTTGAATCCATAAGAAAGATAAGTGGGCCCAAGTCATGCCTCCGTTGTCCAAACTATGGACAAGAAATTGCAACAAAATACTGTTAAAAAAAAGAATATCATGGTCTGCCCTGGTATAATAATAACCATTTATATAAATACCCATAAACCTGTTAGTGTATTCGTAAATTGGTTAATATGCCATAAGAAAAAAAACCACAATATGGTCATAGAACAAACCCTATCAGCATGCATGATCGTGTTGAATTGCAAGGGGGTTTCCATTGTTTGTGTTTCATAGAAAATTATTCGACCATTAAATTAAAGTAGACCTTGACTGTTCCTAGGAACATACAATAGCAATGGACGTGTACGCTTATAGGGCAAAACAGTGCAATAAAATTAAAAAAAGCCATGTTCAATAATAATACAAGTGCTTGTCTTATTGGGTTGGTGTTGCTTAATAATAATACAAGTGTTCATTTATTTATAGCGCACTGGAAAATGATAGAAGTGTATGCAATTGTAATTTTGGTAATCACTTTTATTACTATATACAAAAAAAATAATCTGTGGTGTACTACATTTGAATTTTAACCAAAGGTTGTAAGACAGAAATAGCTAGTATTTTTGACCCGTGTGCATATGCATGGGTCTCTTTGCTTCGCTCCGCTCCGTTATGCTAGTTTTTTATAAATTAATTTTAATTTTATGTGTATCATACCTAAAATATTTTTATTTGTAATATTATTCATAAACGATTTTAAGAACTTTAATTTTGAAAAAACTCACTACTAGAAAAGGTGCATTTTACGACAGCCATTTAAAGTTGGTTATTGCGGAACCGATGTAGTTTGGAGGGCGGTGACAATTTTGTAATTAAATGAACATTTCGAAGACGGTTGTTACCATAAACCGTCTTTGTATTGGCAAAGCTACGACGATTATAATTTAACCGTCTTCTTTTTGTGACCATCTTGGAAATTTTTAAACAAAATGACGACATTTTGCTTTAACAATAAACTCATTTTGCTTTGTTAGCCCGTCTTCGTTTTGGTTTTTTGGTGCCCTAGCTACACACTCCTCCAAATTAAACTCCAACGGTGCTCTCCCTCTCCGGCAAGCGCACTCAATCTCTCACCCCTGACCGACAACGTTTGTGAACACAGTATCCGAAGTTAAGGTATGCTCGTTGTTGATGGTTGCTTTCATTTTTTAAGTTGTAAAAGAACATATTGCTTTTTTATCCCTACCCCATGCGTACTGGAGTCACACACACTGCTCGTTGTTGATGTGTTTGTTTGTTTCTAATGATGACAGGTAAAAGGCAGAAAAGTGGAATCGAAAGGCTCCATTCTGTTCCTGTTTGAGGTTTGTGTGATTTTAATTGGGGTACTTGTTTTGTGGTTGTGGGTGTGATTTTTTTTCTTTCTATATTATATATATTTTAATAAACCAGAATGTTAATTAACTCCGCTTGATACTATGTTGTTTTAATTTTTCTTTTCTTATTCTTCTGGAATGAAGGCAGAAGTAAAGGATTGGAAAAGCTTATTAAAATTTTTGGAAGGATACACGGTGATGCACCTACGAAAATCATCACCATTTGGGTTCCTAAATTTATATAGGGCTTGTACTTTAGTCTCTCGATGGAAGTAAATTAAAAAATAATCTCCCAAAGTGTGTATTATTCCATTATTTATGTTAGTCCCTGAATGAATGTCCCTTAAGTAACTCTGCAGTTAACAAATTCCTCATGTTTCTCTTTCCCCCATCATTGCAGCAGGTGATTCATTGATTAATTTATGAGGCACACAACATGATTTGAAATGCATAGGTGAGCACTTGTGCGATAATTGCGCTCCTAAAATATTGGTTATATATTGTGTGCCTCTAAAACATATTAATTAAAAGTGATGTGTTTAAAAGTAATTGAGAGAGAATGACATGCAATTTACAACTTGTTTCTCGATCATCAAACACTGCTAAATTCTTGTGCTGCCACATATATTAATATGTATACATCATTGAAAACAATGTTTTCTTTTTTGTTTTATGTTTAATTTGTCATGAAGAGATTGTTTGATAGGATTGAAATGGGTACCTAGGATGAAATTCAAACTGTGGTGATATCAATAAAATTTTCTAAGTTTTGAGATTTTATGTCATGTATGTTCAAAAATTGTTATGATTCGATTTATTAGATATAAGGTTAATTTGCTTTTGAATGGTGTTTTCATGAGGATATATATATTATGATGGAATCAAAAGTGATTTTTTTTATAGGTTGATGTTATGATTAAGTATTGACATGATCAAATGAGGATTATTAGATTTGAAAGAAACATTGGAAGTGTAATGTTCATTTTGATCGAACTATCGTAATTTGAAAGTTGATAAAAAAATTGTAGGATGAAACATTTAGAAAGTTTCTAAGTGTTTGACAGATTTGATTTGTGAAAGAGTTTCTAAGACGGTCAAGCATCCAATAAAGATGACAATGGATAAGTATGTGTAGGATCAATGATGTATCCTAAATAATTTCTTAGTAGGGGCAAAAATTAGTATAGAGTTAATTATATTTTTAGTTTTTAAAATTTTTGCAAATTTCACTTTTAGTTAAACAAAAAAAATAGTATTTTGGTCCTACTATCATTGAAAAGAAAAAGTGATGACTGCTGAAAGGGTACTAGTGGTTTTGTTTCTGCATCGTCCTTTGTGTTTTCTCTCATCAAATAGTTTTTTTTTTGTTTTTGTTTTTTTTACTGGTAGGAGCTCCGTTGATTCTTCAATCTGGGATTCCATTACCTAATAAGAGGACTCTGGAATTGATCCTTGACAAGCTTCAGCAGTACCTGTTTTAAAGTTTTTCTTTGGGTTTGGTGTTTAACTGTTTATGGCGATGAGTAATTGCATTACGGTGCATGCTTTTAGGTACTGTTTTGTTTTCTGACTTGGGACTACTGGGTGGGTGGGGGGGGGGGTTATGGATGATGACAGGAAAGACACTTATGGTGTGTTTGCAGACCCTGTTGATCCATAAGTGTGGAATTTTTTTTCCTGTGAGTTGGTAATCTTGCTTTTGGAAGCAACCCGAGTTGGAAGTTTAAATTCTATTTTTGACATGTAGCTTCCTATTTATCACGATGTGATCAAGCATCCCATGGACTTTGCCACTATGAGGAAGAAGTTGGGAAATGAATCTTATACTACCTTAGAACAATTTGAGGTATGCAAAGTTGTCTTAGTTGGTCATTATTGGAGTAGTTTTCTTTGTTTGTTTGTTTGTGATTTTAATTGTTTTGCAATTTGGTACTGGATTTGGTCCTTGGATGTTGATTGTGCTCTTCTACTGAGATATTACTTGTATGTGTTTGAACTTGATATACCTACGACGGTCAGACTTGAGAGCCGAGACTCAAATTTAGGCATAGCATATCCTGCTCTGTCTTTTCTTTTATGGATTTAGCAAGGATGATTGTTGTCAATGATTTATCACACTATCAGCAAAAAAATGTGGGTTGTTAGCAAGAGTCAGGCACATGTAGTTAGTACTTAGCATGTAAAGAAAACATTTGGAATGGTTAATTTGTTGATTGATTTAGCATATTGTTAAGTTTCAATAGGTATTTTGTAGTATTACTTACAGATGGTCATTGCAGCATGTTATTAGGAAATTAAGTATGTGCTGCATATTTTTGTAGTATTACTTCCACTGTGGTCTTCTACTCCTATTCATTCCTATTTTTTTGGATATGATTTCATGCACTTAAAGGGTTATTTTTTTGTTTGATTCTGGCCTCGGTGAATATATGGTTAATTTCAAATGTCATGCACAACCATTATGTGTCCACTACCTCTAAATAATACATATCCAGTAAATAATATCTGAAATTGTTGATTGTGTGTCTACCGTTGGAACTTTCATCTCTTCAGTGATCACGTTCAATTCTGCTTTTGGTTTTAGTTCGCACATTTATAGTTGAAGCATAAAATTTCAAATTAAGTCAAGGTATTAATAGTAAACAACTATCACCCTGAAATGATGTCATATTCAGTGTAGGAAACTGCACATTGTATAATTTGTTATTATTTATTAAAACAAATTGTCAAATCATGAACTTCATAGTTCCTCTTGTGGTAGAACACAGTTTGATTGCTCTACCACAATTAAATCTCCTATACATAGCAATCCGAGAGAAGAAATGGACATTAGTGGTTTATATATGTTATTTTCATATATGAACTCAGTTGCACACATAATTACAAAATTTAATAATCATGGGATAAACTGCTCATGTGGCATAAGGCTACGAAATTGATGAGAGTAACCTATAAGATACTTTAAAGGGTGCCATTGTAGTTTTTGCATATGGTTTTTTTCTCCCCACACAACCCCATGTTGAACACTATAATGTTTGTCACTTGTTTCTCAATTTTGCAGCCAATTATTGCTGCATCGTAGATATGGTTATCCCTTCTTAGACAGCCAAACTCTTCATCCTCTAATAATAGGTAACTTGTTTTGGCATTCAATTGGTTGTCATTCATCATTCCTCTTGTATGAAGAATCAAGGTAAACCTTGGTTCTCATCAAAAGAGTCAAAGGTCCAACCAGTACTCCAAATATTGTCTTTTCTAGAATCAAGTAGGTCACCCAGAAAACCAATTACTCAATCAAAATTCAAAATGAAGCTCCACTCACAATTTTAAAATGAGTAATTGATTGGCCCACACCCTAAATGAGTGCTACTCTTTTTGGTAACAAGGGAGAAAACTAAGACCTTTTAAGGAGATATATAACACCAAGTAATAGTAATTGATTGGCCCACACCCCACAAGAATTTAGTGTTTGAACTTTTAAGCAACTTTACTAATAATTAATTTGATTGGATAGTTGCATATTGCATTAAAATTAAAATATAATACATTGAGCAAGATTTGAATCCCTTCACTGATTTCACTCTACTAAACCACTAATTTCACCGTCATTCCAAATGCCTTATGTCATCATAAAGTAAGGTCATGTACATGAATAGCATAGTATCAATGAATTCAATTAAAGACCAAATTTTTATAAATATTATTCACCATCATATCCCTCAATCTCCTCATATGCCCTTCTTAGTCTCTCTCTATCTCTCTCTCTCTCGTCCATCTAAACACAACCGTTAATAAAATAAAATAAAATAAAAATACCTCCTCATTAAGTCCTTCTAATTCTTTGTTTTCCCTTCAGCCTGACAATTAAGCCCCAAAACTTTGAACTCCAATCTCTTCACTTCCCTATGCAGAACCCTAGCAGCCTCTTCCAATTCAAAGCTCTTGTGAGGCTTCACACTATTATTCGCATCTCCCACTGACTGAAAATAGAGCCTGCATGCGTCGTTGGCACTGCAAAATAGTACATATATATGTCACTTATTTGCCAACGTTATAATAATTTTCCCAAATATGTCAATTTTATGTTAGTACATAAATAACAACAATGCAAAACTCTCATCCCGGAGAAATACTTGTAGACTTCTTATGGTGAAAATCTTCAGGTGCATAGCTTCTAGTTTGCGGGTTCTTAAACTCTCACTTGCTGGTTTTTTGGGTTTATGTACAGTGGGTGTATTGGTTACTTAGCACAAGTTCTTTGTTGTTGTTGTTGGTTACAGTAGTATATAGGGTGTTTTTGGGTTCTATATAGCCTTTGTCATAGGTTTCCCATATGGTGCTTATTGCGTATATTTGTCTCTTTTGCAAATATATTTGGTTAACCATGCTCTTGGAGTTTGAGGAGTGAGCCTTTTTGTTATTTGCCCTCTTAGATAGTGCAAATGAGGAGGTTTAAGATCAAATGGATTCTATTAGTTTATGAAGAGAGTATAGAAAGGTTAGGAAAGACAAAAAGAGAAGAACGAAAATTGAAGGAAAACAGAGAAATTTTACCAATAGAAAAGAGAAAAAAAACTGATGATTTGAAGAAATTCAAATGGGTTATGCTTCTTTCATGAAGAGATTAGAGAAAGTTTTGGAAAGAGTAAAATTAGGATTAGTAAGTCTTCTCTTCCAATCCTTTATAATGTATGATTGTTTATCATTTGCAAGAATGGATATGAATGAAATTGGAGTCAATTATTAGCAACTTCATATACAAAAAAGGGAACAAAACACTTCATTAGCAAAATACTGGTGTGTTGTGTAATTTAAACCTACATAATGTTATAAAGTCATTTGTTTTTGCGTTGGTGGTGTGACATTTGACTGTGTTATTTGTATTCTTGGGAGACAACAGTTTGAAAGACAGTATTAAATAACCTAGGATTATTGAAGAGTAGCAAATAATATAACCTATGATTGTTCTGGTGGATGTTGTCAATGGATTGTAAAACAAAAAAATAGTAATGTAGGTCAATAAAATTAATGCAAAATAACGCAGATTGCAAAGATCATCTAATACTTTGGAGGGATTCATATCTTCCAACTTGTTTATTCAACAATACCTCATACCCACATAAGGTTTCTTACCAAGTGTGGTATCATCAATAATTAGTGCTTGGTCATCATGCTCAAATATTTTCATAACACCTACAATTTAATCAGACCTTTTCAATGGTCAGTGTTTTGGTGGTTTACTACTATATATAATTAACATTATCCTACTTATTGTTGTTCGATGTTTCAGGTCTTTCTTAATTAGTCAATTACCACGTCCAAAATTGGCAGCTTTTGTGTCTCTTGAAGAATAACTAAGTCATTGTCACTGTAGCCAAGACCGCATTCTCTTGTTATGCATATTGACCCACAAGCAGGTATGTACTGTGTTTGTCATTCTTTTGTTGAGTATACATGTTTGTTTATCTCTCAATTACCTTTTCTCATAACATCAAGTGCATAGTTGTTCAACCTTAGTTCCCTATTTAAGGTTCAATTGGATGATTTCTACGGATAGTTTGTATTAATCGTTCAATTGAATCTTGAATTGTCTGTTTGGATAGTTTGGGAAGTTATTCATTTTAGACATCATTCGTACATAGTGGTTAAGTATGAGTTGTTTAATTTAATGACGTTTCGGTTTGATGCATCTTCCTTTGTTCTTTGAGTGCATACATGAATGTGGTGATAACAAGTCACTGCTCTCATGTTGTGTACTTGGAGACCAAAGGGAAATGCTGCCGAAATTTCATTAAATTAAACCAACCATACTTAACTTCTATGTATGAATTTTGTATAAAACCTAACTTCCTGAATGGGGTAGGGCCACACTTTTTGCAAACATGGGAATTTCATTTACATGCATTGAACATTTACATAATGATAATGAAGGCTAAGTTAAACCATGGACCGTACTTGGATGAAATCATTGCACATTAGTGACCAGTATTGCAGTGGTGTTGAACAATTCCTACATTTTACAACACAAAATGCAGCTTCTCTTCATGGAAAATATTTTTGTCCATGTGTGAAATGTTTGAATGGAAGATGACAATCAATTGACGAAATTAGAACACATGAATATGCTTACATATTTATTCAAGATTATTAGGAAAGTTAAAAATAAGTCATCTATATAAAATTTGAAACTGATCATGTATTGTTTTACTTTGTTTTGTCTACAACCTCCCCGAGCAAAAAATACACAGGCACTTATTTCTGCATGGAAAACTGGTGAGACGATGCCATTCATATTTGACACGGTAACTTATTTATCATGCAGCTTTACCATATTGTAGTTAAGATGTAGCCACTTAATGCTCCAATTGATTTGTTTGAACTGTAATTATGGCAGTTTAAACTTATGATTAGTTTGGTCCAGAAATGGTGTATTTTTCTGTGATCTGGCAGGTCTGGGACTTGATTAAATTAGCAGATTATCTAACATAGAGATAGGATATAGACCCTTATAGGATAGGAATTACTAGAGGTTGGTTGAGAGAAGTTGGAAAAGAAAATGTCAGATGGCATGTTTGATGTGACTCATCACTTATCTAATTCCTTGATGCAGAAATTTATGCATGGTTTGCTGTAGTTGCTGATACTCGCTACGCTGTGGTTGCTCCTCTGATTGGCGTTCAGGTGGCATTGAATGATTGAGTAAAGCTTTTATTTAGCAAAATGTGTTTCTGAAACAATTTGAAAACATTTGTGCTAAATGCTTGCAGGGATTTCGATGGGCCATTGTCAGCGACAAATGGAAGGCTCAAGCTGATAGTATAAAGCCTGTTTTTTAGGGTAACATAACATCAAACGAGTTCCTGAAATTTGTTCCATGTTTTACCCATTTTTGTATCTAAAACTAAGGCTACTTCTTCTTGTATTTCAATTTTAGTTTATATAAATCTAGTAATCTTGTAGGTACCAGTTTATACTTGTGGGATACAATGTATGATTTCATATGCAAGATTAAATAAATTCTTAAAATTGATTATGCTTATGGATTAATTGAAATGGTGAAGTTGGAACGGTATTTAAGACCTATAAGGGAAAATATGATATGAATCTTGGTCCTATCTGTTGCGTACTATTCATTCTAGCATGCTAAAAGTGGAAATCTGAACATATATTCTGAAGGTACTTTGGTATATTTATCCCTAATGCTGCTAGATTTGTGGATGTAGCGGCTCGTGATGATTTGGGTAAAGGAGCTATTGACAAAGAAGTGGTGGAGAAGGTCAGGCAAGTTTTTATGAATCCAACTATGGTTCCGTCTCCAAATGAATCGCTACAAGCTTTGTTTTACTGCTTTAACTAAACATGATTACAATGCTTGGTACCATGATACGTATCCCATATTGCTAGTTATTCAGTATTCACCCACTGCGCACAATTTCCATGTAAAGAGCTTTGTTGTTGTTAGTCTACAGTGATTGCAATTGATTCTTGATACTATATACTAATCTCAATTTTATATTTCTGATCATGTGTGGGACCGAATTGCTCCTGGTTTAGCTTCCCAGTTTGATTCACCTTATTCAGTTCCAACTATCGCACCACGTCCTTTGCTTATTGTTAATGGTAAGACCCTTGTATATATTGTACATTAAACATTTTCAAAATGAATTAGGTTATCTTATTCATATACAACGACATGCATTGACAAGTCAGGGTAACCACTTTGCTGCAACATAAGCTTTTTGCTTCTTTAGGATATCTTAATAATATCCCGTTCTTTTAGGTTTTGTGGATTTTTTTAAACTAACTTGGAATTGAAGCATTTGCTTGGGTTTTGGGAACTCTAGGTGCGGAAGATCCTTGGTGTCCCATTGCAGGTTTGGAAATTCCAATGGCACAGGGGTCTTAAAATTTTCTTTTCAGCCTAACTCAATCTTACAAAATCAGTTTGTAAGATGAGAGTTCCCTCCCACTTATATGTATTTTAATTTACTCATATCACTAGTCTATGTCGATGTGGAATTCCCAACATGGACACCATTGAAGGTGCAGTGTCTTATATTGCCATTGTGAGAAGACCTTAGTTGAGTGTTTGGTTGGGGATTCTTTTTAGGGTATGTTTGTAATTTAGATTTGGAGGGAAAGAAAAGATAAATATTTTTATTATATAGTAAGGCGGTGTTGATGATTGGTTGCTTTCTTATTTGTCCTAATTTATAATTGGTCGCTTTGAGATGCAAATTATGATAGAACCTGGAGTTGGACACCAATTAACGAGACTTCAGGTGAAAGAATCATCTTATTGGTTTGACAGGTTCTTGAACCCTTAGCCCGTGCCCTCGTATGTGTTATTCAAGCCCTGTGTGGTTGTATGCCTTTTCGTTTTGAGTTTCTAGTTAGCAAATAGGAAATTTATACAAAAAATTGACAAGGGGATATTAAGGGCTCTAGCTCTATTCACCATTTTTGTTTTTGTTATTATAGTCATTGAGATTTTTATTTTTCTTGCAGGCTGCAAGAGAAATAGGAGCTCTCCAAGCTGCCAAAAATAAGCTTGAATTGCATGTTTGTGCCTTAACAAGATGCTAGTGAACACTCCAGAGAAAGTTGGGAAGGAAAACCTATCAATTCAAGTGGATCTTCAGCACATGGCACTAAGATGACTGAAATTATCCAGAGAAGGGTATGCATCTTTAAATGAGAATAAGCAGAAATCATATGCGTGGTCATGTGTTTTATTATGGAATGGTCTTCTTCCTTACAATGAGAATAAGAAGAAATCATTATTAAATTTCCTTAATTTACAACAAAAGTAATATAATAAAAAAAATATATGGTTGCCAATGAGGGTTCACCAACTGTCGAATAAACAAAATGGTCTTGGGTTCAACTCTTACTGGCAATACTTCATTGGTTGATCATTTGTGAGTCCTTTCTACTGGCAATACCTTTATGAGTACTCGTTGAGGCTTATGGTATGCCCTATCTAGGAAATGGGGCAACTTCCCCTTCCCCCTAAAAAAAAAGTTGCTGAGGTATCTTTACTAGCTACAGTTCTGAAAATATTTGACTTTGCTCATTTCATTTGACTGGACTTATTTGCAGGCTATATAAATTTATTCTCAAATTTCAATGTTTGCTTATGTGCTTAAAAGTATTTTAAACGAATTTGATTTATTTGATGGCAGTGCAAAAATGTAATTAGCAAGCTCCAAAGGAGAATAGACAAAGAAGGCCATGACATTGTACCTTTGTTAATGGATTTGTGGAAGAGGATTGAAAATTCTGGATCTGGAAACAACCTGTTAGATCTGCGGAAGATTGATCAGCGGATTGATAAATTTGAGTAATAATGGAGCAACAGAGCTTGTATTTGATGTGCATTTCATGTTGAAGAGTGCAATGCATTTTTATGGTTTTTCATATGAGGTGAGGCTTCATTATCTGGATCTGTACTTTATTGGCTTTTGGTGGAAGCTGTTGCACTAACTTGCCCTCTAGAGATACAAAGTAATCAGTTTCCAAAAACAACTAAGCATGTTTGGTTTTGTTTGAAGAAATCTACAGGCATCATCTTGAGTTACTTAGGACAAACACATTGGATCCTTTGATCCAAGCCAAAATATAAGCTTAGTAGAATATGCATGTTTGAAGTCTTATTTTTCATTACGAATTATATCCTATTCCTATAATATTAATAACTGCATTTTAATTGTTTATTTCTTCTTTTGTTTCAAAGAAGTTAGTGAAACACTTAACCACTAAGTTCTCAAATGCTACTCGGATTTATTCCTGAAGATTTTGTTTCTTTTTTTGTTGTAGCTATATTCTGCTAGTTGAGCCATAGTTCAAAACAAAAATCTAAAAAGTATTTTTTGTGAAGTCCAGAGACTAATCAATCACTTTTATCCTTGCCATTGCATCTTTTGTCCTTTCTTGGCATATCTTATCGTTTAGATTAACTTTCTGTTTCTCCATCATTTGCTGATAGTTGTCCACAACAGTATCACCATACCGATGATGTTTATGATGAATTTAGATGTCTTTAACTAATTCAAACATTTTTGTGTTTTTATGTCAGGCAAAGATGAAAATCTATTCAAATGAAAATTCATGGTTCTGGTTCTTAATATCAATGTGCTTCCATTTACATCGTGATTGTTTAATTTGTGAAAATTTAACTAGAGTTACATGTATTACCTTGTATTCCATTCGACCAATACTTCTTAACTTCCAAGTGATTCTTCTGCAAATTTGCTGTCAAATGTGGAATATCTGATGTCTCTTGACTTTTGATGCCTGATGTTGAAGTCCACTGTTGATTTAGATAATGTGATTAACATTATATAATCTCTACTGATTCCTACTAGAATTTAACATATAAAATATAATCTCTTTTAGGCTCACCCCATATCATAATTGAGTTGATTATTGTAATGTGGTCTATTACAAAACTTACTGAATGTGCAGTCCAGTGGAATGTAATGTTGATTATATGTTAATAATTGCTGTATTGGTGGTAGGAGTGTCACTTTTGTGTTTATTTATTTAGTTTAATTATTGTTCAAGGATAGTTTTTGTGAAATTATTGGTGTTAGAAGTTATATATGCAAGTTTGAATGCTGCTTTGGTCAGTTTTGTATTGTTGTAATTATCCCTTCATCCATTTCTTTGAAGAGTTTATGAACCTATTTTGTATATATGTTTTTATTCTGATCCTTGTGCAAATCTCATATATTCTTGATATGTGGGCACCTAGACCATCAAAGCTAACAGATCGAGTAATATTGAATCCCCAATGGTTCACTTCTGGCAGAGTATTATTGAATCCCTCAATACGCTCCTCTGGACACCGAAGAGAACTTTGTAAGAAGAGAAATTGCCATTTATTAAGTTCTGAGTACTGAAGCATGCAGTTGATAGTTTAGGCATAATTTGTTGCTAAGAAAATAACATATCATATCAATTCGCTGCTCTTGGAAGCATGCATGTGGCATAGTTTGTTAATTTTTCAAAGATTAATAATATATATAATATTATTATAGATACCATTTCTCTTTCTATTTTTTTATCATTTGTTAATTTTTCAATTATTTAGTTATGCGTCTTTCAATGTGGGTTTCAATATATTACACTTTTACGTCAAAATATTGTGGCTTTTTATGTACAATTTGTGTCCCATTCAAATTATCTTCAATACGAGTCAAGGGAATAAACCCCTGACAAAGAACATGCAAACCTAGAAACGCGAAAAAAAACACATTCTAAGATGGTTGCTACATAAGAACCGTCTTAGAAGGACACTTTCTAAGACGGTTGTTATCTAACAACCGTCTTACAAAGTGTCTGTAAAAAAACAAAATAAAGACACTTTCTAAGACGGTTGCTACATCAAAACCGTCATAGTTTACCATATGATGTTGACCATTACTATCTATTAGATGCTAGGTGTGTTCCAAATGATCATTCCATCTAATGACAAAACTTTTGCATATCTCCGCTAAGGCTAAATGAACATATGAAAATGAATATCAAAACTTCAAATTACATAATGGATGCTGAAATAATTAACATTGTAAATTTCTAACCTGGTCCTTCACATGAATTGTGTTCACGATCTCAATGGATTTGCTCTTAATATTCATCATTGTAAGAGCCATATTCTTGAGGTTTAGTTGATTATCATCCATTGGTGCTAATATTATTTAGATACAACAATAAAAATAATTATTTCGAGGAGTAAAGATAGAGTGTAAAAAAGAACCAATAGATATAACAGTTATGAAATTCCTAAAAAGAGTAAAAGGATCGATGTAAGTATTGTACTCATGATAACACAGGCCATTGAAACAGAGTACAAAATAAAGCCGAAATTCCATTGGGTCTTTTTGAACAAAGTATTGCACTCATGATGGCGAAAATACAGAGGATTGAAACAGAGTAAATTTGAACGTGTAAGCAATATGAAAGGATCGATGTTCGAACAATGATAAATACTTCTAATTTTTTGGAACAGAAAATTAGTTGGTGTGTGAAGTTAAAGATTGAGTTGTACATATCCCATGAAATGAGTTTACCAGTTAAAAAACCTAAGATTTACAGAGTGATGATCAACAATACAATACAGGTAAAGTTGTATGGTTGTAGTATACTGATTCAGTAAAAAATGACACCCACTTTATCATTTCGTTTAATGTAAGGAAGAGTGTTGTACTTTGAAAAAACTTACTAGGAATAATGGAGGTTGCTTTTGTGTGGTGTTGTTAACGGTGTCTGAATCTTGTGTGGTGGTATACAGGAAAGGCTTCGTACCATATGCTTGACCGTGATTTTTCGTGGATGAGTTGTGAGCCCTGTTGTGTCTCCTCCTAGTGCCCCTCAGATGGTGTGGCTCTTATACTTCCGTAGTCGTGTTTTGTCTCTTCTGTTCGTGCACCTCACCAATTTACGAAGCAATGTTTAGTGAAGTGGAAGGTTGTGAACTTGAGTAGCGAATGAATAGATCGTGTAATTTATGGCATTGGTAAGACAAATGGACATGATATAATGGTTTTGAAATTCAATTGTGTATATATCTGCAATAATCATATTATCAGACAAAACACGAAGCAAAAAAATTGAATTTGATAATAATAAGTGACTTCTAGTACAGGTCTTACATGCAACCACATCGCCCAAAAGTTGTTTATCTTTCAAGTCTGAAATGAATAGTTCTAGCTTGAGTTTAAAAATTCTTGTGACAACATCAGGCCGATCTGGTGCAGTCAAATTAAGTGCTATCACAGACCTTTGAATTTCTAGCCAATAAGGATTGCAAGTGAACGTCAAGAATAAATATGGGAATCCAACTGTGCTGCATATGGCCATTCCATCATAGTATAATTGATTCATATACCTGCGGCTTCCAACAAATGATGAAGGAAGGACAATACGCTTTCCACTATTTCCACATTGATTATCAACTCCTTCATGTAAGGCAATGAAAGTGTTGTATTTATCACAACGTAGCTGCTTTTGATGTGTTCTTATAAATATCAATCGTTCTGATTCCATCATTGTGTAACCATCAACAATAAATTGTTGAAAAAGTCTTCTAGATCTCAATAAAGTTTGAGCTTCTCCTTTCCTGAATTGTATCCTAAAACACATAAATTCTCTGATAATAAGTTTGTTTCTCTTTCTTTCTGCTGAGTTCTCTATATCTCGATACTTGACATCATTGTGGTATCCATCTTCACCATAAGGAAATAGAAGAGGATATTGTAGTCCTAGATAACCTGGATGAAGCTCACTAATTCTTTGTAATTGTCCACTCTATTTTTCAAGGACAATATCTCTATTCATAGGTTGAGCTGCATCCCCAACAATAATCGTAGCAACTTCAGAAACTATAGGCAAATTGTAAATCCTCCCATCCTTTTTCCTATCTGAAATTAATTGTAATCTAAAATTTTGTGTCTGACACTTATGATATCTGTCTTTGGCCATCCTAAAAGACCTAGCAAAAACATTGTATTCATTAAGCATTTCTTTCAATTGTGATACAAGATATGAGTCAAGGCGCTCTTCCCACTTGAAAATTACAGGAAATTGTGAGTAATGATTGTTTTTACTGGGATTCAACCAATGAGATAGTGAAAACCAGCGGGTTTATGAGGACATTAGATTATAGATTTTGGACATATCCCTAAAGTTGAAAGAGTGAAGCTTTAATTAAAGATGGATGGAATAAATTTACCTCGATTCATAGCAAACCGAGCTCGGGTTAAGACTCTGGGATCCAATCTAAGAATATAATAAGAAGCCGGGATATGAGATTTTATGAAGATGAAACTAATCAGGAACTAATGAAAATAATGAACAAAATGATCAGCAAAAAACTGATAAGGACCGAGATACTAAGGTCCGAATTGATGGTGTGTTACGATAAGAGAATAAGAAACAAGGTTGATAAGGATACTAGGATATAAGCTTAACATAAAAATGAATGAATTCATTAACCTTCGTTCACGGAAAATTGAGGTTGGGTCAAGGCTTTGAGATCCAATCAATAATATAGTCAGAACCCGAGATGCAATATTTCATGAAGATGAGACCATCCATGACACCTTGAAGACCAAAGGCTGGTCTTTTATGCGACAGGGACGACTCATACCTCTAGTTCGAGTTGAAGCAGGGGGTGGACCCAATGAAAATAATGAAGAGAATGACAAATACATTCCATAGTGGTTAGGTTACTAGGGTTAACCGAGTTCGTTGAAGGTTTTCCAACGTTAAACAATTTGACTGTGTTCTTCTCTATATCTATCCTTTTGCATTTAACTGTTCTGTTTCGGCAATTGACTCGAGGGTCCATTTTGACCCAACAAATACAAGGACAGAATAAACAATAACACAGTTTTGTAGGATATACATAGTCAACAACACAACACAATACGTTGATGATGAGATACAGGATGATAATGATAAACCGGGTTACTTAAGATACCGGGTTTAACCCGGGTTACTAAATAATATATCAATAATACCATAAACCATACCTTCTTCCACGAAGTATGTTTTGAACCTCATTCTCTGTATCATAGATATACAGCTGAGCAAATTTTGGAGGTTTCCCAAGCATTGGTAATAGGCTTCCAATTAAATGACATGATTGTCTATGAATTCTATAAATTGGTGGACCTTTTCCATGTGACAAACGGATATCTATATTGGCACTGAAAGAGCTGAAAGCAAACATCATATTGTAAGTTCTGATATATTGTTGGTAATTTTTGCTCTCACGTGATTTTTGATCACATAGTAATTGTTGTAGCAGTTCTGGTGGATCCTTCAAAAAAGGTAGTTGTATTTTTCCAAGACTACAACAAAGACTATATTTGCCATTAACACTTTTTTTATTTTTCCTCAAACTTTCTTCATACCACATGGCAGCTTGGCAATATGGACATGTCTCAGTAGCATCTCCTAAATCAACATCCTACAAAATAAAACATTGCTAACACAAAATAACTGATAATAAAAGGTTCTAGATATTAATGTAGACATGCAAAACCTTCATGTTGGTGGATCATCTGTGTGTTCTGAGTAGTGTTCTGTTTCTGTTTTGATAACCGCTTACTTTGTAGTATGTTCCTCCGTCTTAATCTTGCAATTGTAATATCCCAACAACAGTACACATAATTATTTTGACATTAGAAACATTGTGGTTAACTAAACACTGTGGATACACAGACAAACCTGTAGTAATGTGATCAACACAATGATGAATGTCATTTATGAGTTCATCCTTAGTGTCAGATTGCATTAAAATATTACTTGTTTATGCATTTAACACAATTTTAAAAAACAAGCATTACACATGCCATAGTTAATTTTAGTCTGTACAAACATTATTTATTTGCATCAGCATCACACATGATTTAAAAACACAAGCACAATGTGAATAAAAAGAAAGACATTTCCAACCTTCACTTTCATTGCTCAGTTCTGTTTTGTTAGCACCATCATCACACATGATTTAAAAAACACAAGTACAATGTGATTAAAAAGAGAGACATTTCCAACCTTCATTTTCATTGCTCAGTTTTATTCTGTTAGCACCATTATACTTATATTTTCCCAATCTCTTTCCTAGTAATATTAGTTTTCGTTTTATCCTTGTAGCTTT
Source organism: Glycine tomentella (assembly GCA_007407185.1). Classification (NCBI taxonomy): domain Eukaryota; kingdom Viridiplantae; phylum Streptophyta; class Magnoliopsida; order Fabales; family Fabaceae; genus Glycine; species Glycine tomentella. The sequence continues at coordinate 27,912 of PYAF01001650.1, read as the reverse complement.
AGCATCAACCTTTGTCCTAAGAATGTCTTGTTCCATGTTTGAGTAACCTGACAATTTAGTATGATTGAAAATGTATTTAACATTGAAGGAATGTGAAATGAAAAGTGTGCTAAATAATATATCAATAATACCATAAACCAAAGCTATTTCAGATTTTGACAATGGTTCTCAGTATGATTAGTCAGTGAATTTTCATCTGTGGGATATGCTTCTCATCATGATTATCAAGTTGTGTATGCAGCAAAAGTATACCAAAGCAAATTTTAGTTACACATTTAACAAAAAACTTGCGTGTTCCAGCATTACATCTGAATCAAAAACACCAATCACAACTTGTTATTTAAGATTTTGGCCATACTTTGACTTTTCCCTAAAATGACCTGTTGCTGTGGACAGTAAGGTAAATGAAAGATTTTGGCCATACTCTGACTGACCAATTATCATACATTTTCAGCTGATTTTGAGAAAGTTAAGTCACAAAAATGTAGCTGGGATTTTGCATGCTTTTGCATTGGTGCAAAAGAATTTTAAGTTTACTTTCTATTTGTTTCTTCCCACTTATTAAAGGTTATTTAATTCACAGATTGCATCCTTATAATTTCCTTATCAAGTATTTGCCTCACCTCTCTCATACCAGCATGATTAGAAGTATATGTAATTAGTAATTCGACATGATCAATCTTGAATTTACTTATAACCATCAAAAGGTCTAGGCAGATTTAAGCCAGATATAAGTAGATTTTGCCCATAGTTTGTCCTCCAGCTGAAATGACTTGGTGCTACAATTATCATATATTTCAGTTGATATTGAATTGGTAAATTGTTACTATTAGTTTATTAATGGTGTGGTAACTTGTTGATGTTTGAGTATAATATCGATGTGCAATCACGTATGATATTGACATAAATTGTTGAATGATATTAGCATGTCCATGTGCAATCACAAGTAATTAAAATTAATTTTTAAAGTATTATTATTTGAAATGTGTAAAAGTTTAATATAATAAATGGTACTGCTGCTGTGTGATTCACCCTTTCTAACAATTTAAATTTCATTTATATTTATAACCACAATCTTTAAATTATTATGGGTATCAGACTTATTTTATAATTTTCACATCACTGACCACAATCATGAATAATTAGGCTGGGTTCCGAGGTATATTAATTGGATACGAAAAAAAATTAATGGATCCTAAATAGTAAAGATAGGATGTCTTCAACTCAGGACCAAAAATCTCAAGAAAAAAAAAGACGTATCATTGTGGTAACCACAATGTTTAACAACATTGGAATAACCATTTAATACAATCCAAACTAACCATAAGATAAAAGTTTGTCACTTAACATATCAAAAAGTTTTTAAACCATGCTTTCAAATCATTTCTCAGTGTTAATATGCTTTCTCAACTTAGTAGAGGATAACTATATTTATAATAAATCCTCATATGCCGTAGTATCAAACTCAATATCAGTTTTGGACAAATTCCGCTTAGCCGGTGTCATCGACTGCATCAAATGCGCATCAGACTCAGCAGTTTGTGAGAAGCATTGCTATCAACAATGAAAAGAAACCTTTAGACCTTCAGCAAGCATAACAATGGAAACAAAACTTCAGACCAAAGAACTTACACTGTCAGCAACATCATCATTCCGACGCATGGAGGACATAGATGGCTCTGCTTCATCCTTTGAAATTTTAAAAAAACCCATTTACCAAATTAGAAACCGAATATTAAACAAATAAAAATAGTTTTTGATGAAAATGGATCAACATAATATTAAACAAAACCTGCATGCCGACGGTTGAAAGCTGGCTAAGAACACTGTTCACTAATGAATCGTCTTCGGATATCTAAGAAACGGAGTGTCGTGTATTACCAGGCACAACTTTGAATCTGAAAGCTAATCATTTGCCCAACACACGATCATGACACTCCGATATATCTTTAGCATCAAAATGCCTTCCTGAGTAATTGCAAACACCACAATGGTTTAATATGGCAGAACAATATTATAGCATGGAACTTACATCAACATAATATCCAACCTCATCAATGATTCTTTGTTTAATTTCATCTGTACTTTCATTTATCAAAGCAACATTGTCATGATCCCACAATGTAAAAATGGCGGATTCACATGACTTGAAGATTGTTATTCAAATTAAGTGTATGAGAGGCCAATCTTTTGATCCTTGCATTGCATGCACATAATCATTAACATGCTTAAATGTTTCCATTAAAGTATCAAAGCTACTCATGTTTTTTTAAAAGGAATTAAATGGGTAATGTTTTTGGAAAAAACTATAATCTTACTGCTTTAATTGATTACACATCGGATTAATCAATTATTTGCTTCGTTTTTAATTTGGAAAAGCCTTGATGAACATATTAATCGATTACATAACTCTTGTAATCGATTACATAGTAAAAACAAAAAGTATGTCTCATTGCTTTAATCGATTACCATAAATTGTAATCGATTACACAAAGCTTGCTTCACAAATGAACTTCACTGCTTTAATCGATTACAACTCGATTTAATCGATGATTCTGTTCATTGTAAAACCCAGAATGGAGCTTTGAACGCTTTAATCGATTAAGTGAAAATTTAATCGATTACATAAGCTATTTTAATCGATTATTTGGCGCGTTGTAATCGATTACAGTCTGTTACAAAAAGCTGTTATAAATAGGATAAAGGCTTGTCTGAAAAACTAACTTGAATACTTCAAATTTTCTGAATATACACAAGCCTTTTCAAAGTTAGAAAGTGATTTTTTGGGTTAACTAAGTTCTTGTCCCACTCTTTAATCTTCATGGGTATTGAATGATTTCTTGGGCAAGAGTTTGCAAAGAAGTTTTGGAGAGCATGTTTTGAAATCCTTTTCTGCTATTCAACTCTGATTGGTAAACCACATGCATTCATATTCATTGGATCATTAGGTTGTTTCTCTCCATTATCTCTGGTTGTAAATTCGTTTTCGTATTTTTTGTTATTTGAAGCTATTGTAAAGAGTTCTTTGAAGCTTGTGCTAGAGTAGGGTTCTCTAGGGAAGAACAGAGTAGTGTTCTCTGGTTCTTGATCACTAGGAGTCTAATAGGGTTTTAGATTTCTATTCTTTATCTTGGGTTGATAAAGAGTGGTTGTTGTAAAGCTTGTAAGAACTGAAATTTTATAATAGTAGAACTCTAATCTAGTGTTGATTAGAAGAAACTGGATGTAGCTTCTTTTGAGAAGTGAACCAGTATAAATTCTTGCGTTGTTTTTCTATTCCTTAATCTCTATTAGTTATCTTGTTCATTTGTTCTTGGTATTATTATCATTACTCAACAAGTCCTATTTTGAGCAATTGATTTCTTGAGTTAAGTGATTTGATTGATTAGAAGCATTCTTGGTTTAAAGGTGAATAAGATCCTTTAACTCTGATTTTATAAATAAATTTTAAAATACCAAGTTTAAACCAATTCACCCCCCTCTTGGTTATTGTGGGTATTCCTATTGTTTTCACTACCTTGGTATAGAGCTTGCACTTTCATTACCACAACCAACACAAATAACAGGCAAAGCCTGGCCATCAACCCTTTTGTTACATTTGGGGCATGCATCATAAATCCAACCGTTGGCTATCAACAACTTCTGTATAGTAGCCACACTCACACACATACACTCCTACAACACAAAATGACAACAATGAACCGGGTTAATCAGGTCATTGTGTTCACCCGGATCCTCTATGTTTTTTTGCACAACACAATAAGTCTATGATGAGATATGGGATGACAAGTATGAACTGGGGTATCGAGGACACCGGGTTTAATCGGGTTTGTGTAGATTTTTTTTTTGACACCCAATATGATTGATACCTTCTTAACTTGGCTATTTTGATAACAACTTCTGTATAGTAGCCACAATCACACACATACACTCCTACAACAGAGATGACAATTATGAACTGGGTTAATTAGGGCACCGGGTTTAACCTGGGTTCTCTAATTTTTTTTTACACAACACAATAAGTTGATGATGAGATACAGGATGACAAGCATGAACTGAGTTATCTAGAACACCAGGTTAAACCAAGCTTATGAAGATTAAATTTTTGACACCCGGTATAACTTGACTAATTTTATGCAAATTCTTCACTTGTGCATTATACAAAAAGCGATCCATATTAGAATAGGTAGCCAAAAAAGAGAATGTAAATTTTAAAAATAGATATACGTGGCCAAAAAAGCAAATGATGTGTGAATGATTGTAAAATATACTACTACAAGTGAAACCAGCTACATAAGTTGATGATGAGATACGGGATGACAACTATGAACCGGGTTATTTACGATACCGAGTTAAACCGGGTTTGTGAAAATTAAATTTTTGACTCCCATTATCACTGATACCTTCTTAACTTGGCTAATTTGATGTAACTTCTTCACTTGTGCATTATACAGAAAGCGATCCACATTAGGATAGGAAGAAGAACCAGAAATTTGGGTTCCTAGTTGGCCAAATGTCTTGATACTTTGACTTGGATTCGTGTTGTAATATTAAACAATATATAATTATAATAGAACATTACCAAATATAACACAATAACATAATAAAAGAGATATGATAATTACAAACCCCAATAGATCCTTGAATTTCAACTATCTCCTTAATGTCACTGTTGACAAAGATGCGAGAACCATACATGGAATTTTGTATTGACAGAGGATAATGGCCTGCATCAAAATGATTTAATTACAATACCAGCCATTTATAACCAATAGAAAACTAACACTGAAAACACGACTTATCAATAATACCTCTATTGTAACACCCCGTATGCATTCGGTTCATTAACATTGATTTATGGTCGTTAAGCGCAACAATTATCACAGATAATTAAAATGGAAGTAGTAAACAAAATGATGTCATCAAACGTCATTAACAACATCAACTGTACATCATATATGGTGAATTCTCATAATATACAAAGTATATGTCTCAAAACTGTACATATCCCTCATCAGTTACAAAACACAGGCATTAAACAAAAATAGAGCCAACATGCTCTCCAACCCTATGCCTAAGGTTCTCATAGAATATATCCCTGCTCAGGCCTCTTGCCCTGGGATCTATCAGACGCTCCCTGAGCATCACCTGCAAAAACATAATCCCCAACAGGGGTGAGATAACAATCTCAGTAAACTCAGGGTCCTTGGAGGTCTTTCCTCCCCCTGGTTCACTTTCATGCACATAATATCAAAATTGGCATTACAAACCTAGCCATCACAGCTATCAAGCCATATTACCACATGTACATAGCATATATACATATATATATATATATATATATATCAATTCCTGAGGAGGCTTCATCCATTTATATGGGCACATCTCACATTAGGACTTTTCTTTCTTTGCCTGAGGAGGCTTCATCCATCTATGTGGGCACATCTCACATCAGGACTTATATATATATATATATATATATATATATATATATAGTCTATTAAATTTTATTCTACTGGCCAGAGAAATCTCATCAATCAACACACATAGTCTCAATCCATGTATATCAAATACATGATTTCAATCAAAATAGTAACACACAATTTCAATATACATGCATCAATTCATACAATAACCATCACTCCCTCTGGAGTATGGTGGTACACAAACAGGGGAAACACTCCCAAGAACAAAGAGCTTACCTGCTCTCAGCACTATACCGGCTCTCCCGACTTCGTTGTCACAACCACCAACAATATCACTATCACGCCCTACACAAGGCATACAAACAATCAATCAATAACGGACCTCAATCGTTAGAATGGAAGGAAACACTATTACTTTCCATTAAAACCTCTATGTTCTCTATCTTAGGGTTATCAGAGCTAATCACCTTATAGGCGATTCACAGACCCTCGGCAGGATCTATCTTAGCTTAACCAACGCACTAGAGTCCCTCTAAGACTTTGCATAAGCTCAATTCAATGATCTAGCAGATCATATTTCAACAATTATCCAACTTGACTAAAACAGTTATATCAACACATTTTCACCATTTATTTAGCCTTCTGAACAACTTTTGTAAAAGCACTAAGGCTCATATCTATCATAATATCTTCCATTTACTCAACATTTTTCCTACTCGTACATATCTCAGAGTCAAAACCAAACTTCATCAATAGACATAATTCAAAGCTCAGTATTGATCAGAACAACCTCCTGAGCATACTTTTCTAAAGAACCCAAGTCTAATTCTAGCCCTAACACAATTGGGTTACTATTCATCCCAAGAACCATTTCACAAATCAATCAGTAGAACTTGAGTTTCTTACCTCTAAACAGTCGAGGAAGGCTGGAGGATCACTTCTCCAAGCTTTAGCGTCCTTGAATCGCCTTCTTTCTCCTCCAAAACTCAGTTTTACAAAGTCCCCTAGAGAACGGTATTTCTCCGTTTTATGGTTTTCTCTAAGGATTGAAGCTGGAATCTAGCTTATAGAGGGGTTCTAATCAACTTTATAGTTGGGTAGGAAGTTTTTAGATGAAGAATAGAGAAGATATGGAGATTCTCTGGTCATCAATGGCTGCCTTGGGTCAGAGGAAGAAGAAGGAAGGGTTTTGGCCCTCCAAAACGCGTGAATGGCCTTTTATACTGGCCCAGAACGTGCTCTAGCACTGATCACTCCAGATTCCAGAGAAAATATGCTTTCTGAAGCACTTCTGGTGCTAACCGTGCTGCATCTGGCGCTATCCATGCCAGAATCCAGAGAAAACATGTTTTCTGGAGCACTTCTGGCGCTACTAGCACCACTTTGGCGCTACTGGCGCCATTTTCACGCTGTCAGCACCAAATTCCAGAGAAAAATGGCCTGCAGCTATAGTGTAACACCCCGTAGGCCTCCGACGTGTTATCATTAATAATATCAGATTAACACATAAAACATCAATTAAATAGCTCAGCGGAAACCTGGGATCGTTTTCTTGATACATTATGTATGGAACAATAAATTCATCAGTTAACACACACACAATTCATGTAACATGCCCCTGCTGATCCAGTTTTTCAAATCCAATATAAATAAGACAGATAACAGAAATCTGAGGCAGAGTAACCATATACAACATGTATATATATATATATATACTCAGGGAAGGTATCATATACATCTCATCAGAGTTCTGTACAATATATATATATCTCAGTTTCACACCACACACGGTGCTACAACAGAATATCAACCCTCAGAAGGGGTATACAGAACTATAACAAAACAAATCAAAATGGAGCCTTCATGCTCTTTATGCTGCTCCTCAGCCAAGCAGTCTAGTCTCTGATGGGCCTCTTGCCCTGAGACTGCTCTTCTCTTCTAGAGGGTTCACCTGAAACCACATAAACCCCACACGGGGTGAGATAACATATCTCAGTAAGCTCAGGATCCATGGAGGAATCTCCTCCACCCTGGCCCACTATCATAATATACATACACAAGGATCACAATCAAATGGCCCACTGGCCTAGCCCTCTGGCTTTCTCAACAACATAACATATCATACAGGGTGACTACATATATCAGAACAGGAGGAAGCCATCTCCTGTAATAAAGTCACAGAATAGGAGGAAACCATCTCCTGTATCAACATCTCAGAATAGGAGGAAACCGTCTCCTAGAAAGGGGAGGAAACCATCTCCCAGTGTGAGGCCGAAACTCACACCTACTGGCTGAGATGAAGAAAATGTCGACACCGATGAAATGTTTGAAAACATAGACAGCATGGATGCACCTATATGGTACCTCCGAGAATAGCAGGAATCCATCTGAACTATTCCCTTGGTCTAGGGGATAATCATCACCTCGGGATCATCATCACCCATGAGCCAACCATACTAGGAGGAAACCATCTCCTAGGGAGGTCCATATCTATCTATTGGCCAATAGATCTATCCCAATCACAATCACAGCACAAACCATAACACAATCCTATCTCAGCATATAACTAGGAGTGTGGTGTGGCATTATGAAATGACCACCACTCCCCCGGAGTGTGGTGTGGCACACAAGATGGGAATCATCCCCAGGGACACTGAACTTACCTGGAACAATATCACTCTGTGGTCTGGTCCCTGCTATGTGGCTCCTGCCACCAGTAATCTCACAATCACGGCCTATTCAAGGCATATACAATTACATATCAATGTCAAGACCACAGGCATCAATCACAGATCATACATAGCATAAATCCTCTATCCTAGGATTCAGACAAGTCTAGCCCCTCATTAGGCTTCTCTCAGACCATACAAGGTCCATCTGGGCTGAGTACTAACATAAGAATCAATGTAAATTCAATGCCTCATAAACATGGCATAACCTCTCCTCAGCCTCAGATAGAGAATATCAATGGAATGGTTCAAGCCTTGCCCAAGGCTCCATTCCATTAGCCATACAGGCTCAAAACAACATATACAAGGCTCTGGTATATCAAATGACCAATACAAGTGACCATAACATAGGCTACATAGGTAACTACAGAGCCAAAAACCAAAGTTATCAGAATCAAAAACTGAAAGCTAATCCTTCATCTATTCTAAGCTCTGAACAACTTTCTCTACTGGACCCTGGGCTAATTCTAGCCCCAGCTCATATGGGTCACTATTCACAGGAACCCCCATAAACAAAATTAAACGGAGAAACTTGAGTCTCTTACCTCAGTGGCGACTCAGAAGATCTCATGACAGCTTCCTCAAGCTCTATTGTCCTTTCCAAGCCTTGAGTCTCGTCCACTCTCAAGTTCTCTGAGGTTTCTTTCTTGAGAAATCAATTCTCACTCACTAGGGGTTTTCAAGAGCAAAGAATGAAGGATTATGGCTTTCCAAGTGATTCTCACAAGATTAAAGGTCTATGGAAGGTGTTTAGGCCAAGAAACAAGGTCCTAGGAAGCTTGGGCACTCCAACAATGGAGGTTTATGGCTGAGGGAGGAAGAAAACTGTTTTCTCCCTCAGCTTTTCGCGTTTTCGCCCTTTTTACTCGGCCTGCCCGACCTCTGGCGCCATCAGCGCCAGCTCCGGCGACATCCGCGCCAGTATGTCGGTTAGTTTGGCGCTCTTAGCGCCGCTCCCGCGCTCCCAGCGCCGGTTTCCAGAACCCATGGCGCGATCAGCGCGGGCTGGGAAATCTGGCGCTCCTAGCGTGGAACTCCAGAGAACCTGGCGCGACCAGCGCCGCCCTGGCGCCCTTAGCGCCACCTTCCAGAGATCACGGCGCCATCAGCGTGGATCTGGTGCCCTTAGCGCCAGTTTCCAGAGAACTTGGCGCTCCCAGCGCCACATCCCAGTGGGTTTGGCGCCATCCGCGCCGCACCCTCCACAGGGTTTTCTGATTTGAATCCCCGTGCTGTCGGGCGGGGTTAGGTGCCAAGAATGAGGGTCCTTACATACAGTGCCACGCTATCGGCGCCAGATTCAGCTACAGTGCCACGCCATCAACGCCAGATATTTTTTTTTTCAAATCATGGTTATTATATCTAGCTTATTTGATCTCACTCATCTTAGCCATGCTAAGCGATAGCACAACAGGACCACTAACATGTTTATCCAAACAATCCTTCAGCTCTAAAGCAAGCGCCTCCCATAAAGTACAACTCAACACATTGTCACTGTTTCATGTATGAATCGACAATTAATATATGTTTTTATTAGGTCCATGACAACAGTATTAAGTACAAAATAAGTAAGTTGTGAATAACCAAACATTACCATTCATCTTTCAATTTGAAAGAAACTCTATGTGGTTTCCCTTCTAGGTGCCATTGAACAACTTCAACAACCTCACCAACAACATCTTCAAGAACATACCATTACTAAACACATTTAATAAATAACATGTTATATAACTCATTTATGCATGAAATGCTTAAATTAAATGTCACCTATCAAATAATCAGATGTGACAGATCCATTGAGAATGACATCAAACTTTGTAAAATTATACACTGTCTCAGGTATGTCAGCCATCTCATGCAACATAACAAGCATTTGGCAGACAAACATAAAGAGAGGTAAAACTAGAGCTATACTCAAATGAAATCCAAATGAGCTGAAATTTTGTGAGCAACACCCTAAAATCATGAAAAGACAGCACACCAAATTTCAAAACCTAATTCAAAGGATAGCTATATAAATCAGATTAAGAAAGTTTAGAAAAATAGGAAAATAAAACTTCAAAAATAAAAATAAAATAGAAAACAGGATTTCTTTGAAAATCCAATGGTGCCCAGGCAGCATAGCAGCCTGGGTTGGCTAGATCTTTTTTTTCTACCCCAAAAGCATATATAATGTGTCCAATTCTGACGGTCGGATCAAAAGTTATGACAATTTGAAGTTTTCACAAAAATTGGAATCCAAAATTTTTGCCCTTCAGAATCTGGAATACTTTAGGTGCTTTTGGTATTTTTCCACACAAATATAGGCTAAAAGAAGTTACCACACAAAAATTCAAGCAAAAATAACAAGTCTAGCTATCAAAACAAAAAATCACAATTAATTTAGAAAAACTGGGTACGATTCATTACTATTCATGCTGCTGTTCCTGTGTGTCGTGCCTCTGGTATCCACGAATTGCTTGCTAAGTCCCCTAATTGGACCTGCAAAATTGATCAACACAACCAAATATGCAAGAAACAAAAGGCTCGAAGCATAAATTATAGCAAGCACACCCTTAAAACAGGACTGGTATAGGAAGCAAGCACAATTCAGGTTACTGTTCCATTGGTTATCTGAGTGAAATTTTCAGCTTAACTTGAATGCTACCTTACTTCCTCTACCAATTGCAACAATGAACAATAATAACAGAACAGAAAACAGAACAACACAAAATAGAAAACACACACACACACACCAGAACCCTAATTGCAAAACTGATGATCCCCGGCAACGGCGCCAAAATTTGATCGAGGTCGCACTCGGCCAAATTAATACAGTTTAAATGTAGTACTAGGAAGTGACTCCTAGGTCGTCTCTCAAGGACCAATTGTCTGCGTTAGGGATTAAACGTGTAAAAGGGGGGTTTTTAACAGAATGCAAGAAATTCTAAAATAAAACAGAAATACTAATTAATTGCAGGGATTTAAAACAAGTCAGACCTTAGAACAGATTGCGCCTCTAATATCCTTGGTTCATGAAAGATAATCTGTTCTACTTAATCCTTATCAGTCCAGATTAATCTACTAAGCGAAGATTAACCTAAAACTTCACTACACGAATTAAGTAAACGTGAACCTCGTCAGGGCAAGCTCTCAGGATTAAGCAACCTGAGATTACTGAATCAATCAATATCAGAATCATTAAGCATGACTCTAATTCGAAAAATACAGAACAGAAACCCAACAAGGAAGAACCAAGCAGAAAACGAATTGTAAATACAGAGAACCTCCATTAAAGGGTTTGCAATCTGTCCTAGGGTCCAACCCTAGGATTTAGCCTTCCATTAAATTGAAATTAGCAACAGAAACGTGAATTGAAACGAAACTGAACATTAAACGAAACTAGAAGAGAAACGAGATTCAAATGCAAAAATGAAATTAAACAGAAACGAAAACAAAAACGAAAACCTAAATACGAAAGTAGAAAACGAAAACGAGATTAGAACATTAAACAGAAACGAAATAGCACTGAAATTGAACGCAACTGTATTCTGAAAATGAAAATCACCAACAGAAACGGAAAACCCTAAAAACATAGAAAACAGCAGAAAACAAAAATACTAAAACCCTAAAAGAAAACTGAACGTGAATAGTGTTGTTCTTGTCTTTCTCTGCATGGGCACAGTATTCTATAAATACTAGTGTCTGACCTAAACGAAAATGGGCTTTTCCTAACAGTTTTGGCCCAAAAATCACTAAAATAAAATAAAACGAAAATAAAATGCTGATGTGGAAAATAATGCTGATGCGGCATCCCAATCTTCAGGTCCATGAATTAATTCCAAGCCCATTTAATTATTAAACTGCCCTGAAAATAAAAATTGGAATAATTAAACTTAAGAAATCCAAATTAATTAAAATCTGAATTATCGGTCCAATTAAATCCTAAATGAGAAACAGTGTGGAATATAAACGATTAAACACAAATTAGGGATTAAAATGAGTACAGAAAGATGAGAAAATAAAGGTAAATAGTGACTCATCAACGACCCCCCTTCCCCTTGGTGTGTTTTTTATTCCAGTGGTTTGTTTGTTTTTTTTTCCACTGGTTTGTTTGTTTTTTTCTTCTTCTTCATCTCCTTTTGTTGGTTGCATCTCTTCATTCCAAATGTTCATCTTCCTCCTGTGTTTTATTGTTACTGTTGTTGATGAATAATTTTTTACTTTTTTTGAAAACTGTGCAGATCTACATAGTTTTTATGGAAGAACTGGATCTCCAACATGAAAATCTTGAAGGTGTTTTATTGGTGGATCTAGGGAAGATCAGATCTTCAACTTAAGATCCATCCCCAAAATCCAACATTAAAGATGCTTTAAGGGATTCCTACGCCTTAGTTGTTCCCACTTGGGTTTAGAGTGACTTATCCTATCAACGTCCAAATCAGTTGGAACTTGGTACAATTTGAGTTTTTTATAAAAAAATATTTATTCAAATAATACAATTCAAAAAATATTTAAATTGATGATAGATTTTATTGTAGTAAGCATGGTTATCAAAATCGTGATTTAAATTGTATAATCGTCCGATTTTATGATTCTACTATCACGAGTTAAATCGCATGTAGAATAATTTTCTGAGTAGAATCTGTTGAATATAGGAGGAGCTGGAAGAAGATCAAGTCAAAGATGAATCTTGTTGAAGGAAGATTTTAGCTTTTCACATGCCAAGGCATTTGTAACGGGTTAAGTGTATGAGAAGCTAATCTTATGATCCTTCCATTGCATGAACATGACCATTAACATGCATACATGATTTTACTAAAGCATTAAAGTTGTTCATGTTTCATAAAGAAGTTAATTTCTCATGGTTAAGTTTTTGGAAAAACAAAATATCATTGCTTTAATCGATTACACAAGGATATAATCGATTACCAACTTCTGTTTGATTCTGGAAAAGCCATGAAGAACACTTTGATTGATTACTAGCTACTCGTAATCGATTACATAGGACAAAATGTAAATCATGATAATTTGTCTTAATCGATTGCCATTATACTGTAATCGATTACACAAGTTCATTTTTAAATATGCATGACTGACTTAATCGATTACCACAATTAGTAATCGATTACCTAGGCTTATTCCAAAATTGTACATGTTTGCCTTAATCGATTACATTAGCTTATTTCAGAACTAAAACATGTCTGGTTTAATCGATTACAACTCGTTTTAATCGATTACTTTGTTCGTTATAAATTCCAGATTGAGCTAAGAACATTTTATTGATTATCTGGAAGATTAATCGACTACATATGACAATTTAATTGATTATAATAGTGATTTAATCGATTATAGTCTGTTACAAAAGTTGGTTATAAATAGAATGAGTTTGTCTGAAAGATACAACTCTTAAGTTCGAAATTGCAAAGCATTCACAAGCCTTCTCAAAGTTAGAAAGGATTTTCTGAGCTAGATAGTTCTTGTCCATCTTTTAAATCTTCATGGTATATTGAAAGATTTTTTGGACAAAGTTTTAAAAAAAAATTTTGGAGAGAAAGGTCTGAAAATGATTTATGCATTTCAACTCTGATTGGTAAATCATATTCATTCATATTCATTGGATCGTCAGGTTGTCTCTCTATTAACTCTTATTGTAAATTTGTTTTTGAATTCTTGGTTGTTTGTATCTTTTGTAAAGGATTCTCTAGGTTTTAGATTTCTGTTCTTTATCTAGGTTTTTCTAGAGTGGGTTTTCTTGAGAGGGAAGATTAGAGAAGGGTTCTCTATGTCTTGATCATTAGGAATCTAATAGGTTTTAGATTTCTGTTCTTTATCTAGGTTTGATAAAGAGTGATTGTTGTAAAGCTTGTAAGAACTGAAAATTGATAATAGTGGAACTCTAATCTAGTGTTGACTAGAAGAACTGGATCTAGCTTCTCTTAAGAAGTGAACCAGTATAAATTCTTGTGTTGTTTTTTATTCCTTAATCTCTTCTTGCTATCTTGATCTGTGGTTATTGGTGATATCTACATTACTCAACAAGTTTTGTTTTAAGCAATTGTTTTCTTGGGCTGAGTGGTTTGATTGATTTGAAGCAATTTTGTTTCAATTGTGATTAAGATCCTATAACTCTGATTTTCTAAAGTTTTTTTAAAAGGCCAAGTTTAAACCAATTGTTAGGATTTTTCACGGCAAGCGTAGCGTTCTATCGTTGTAAGTTTCGAATTTATAAGATCGTCTCCACAGGGACTTGAGATTACTCAGTTAATCCAAATAGAATTAAACAGTTCAATAGTTATGTACAAGTAGATCAAACAAATTTTCATTAGGTGATGCAAGTAAAGTAAAATAACTAAACTTAACGAAAAATGAAAATATTTATGAGAAAGTGGGATTGGATTTCATCATTCTTAACGTTCTATATTCAATTAATATTTACCATGCATAAATCATCGTCTATTCTTTATTGATGCACACTAGGTTACCTTGAATCGATCCCTCGCATTCAAGTTCCAAGGATATTTTACCGCATATCGATTCCTCGCATATGTAAGTAAAAACCCCAGCATTAAGAATTATAATCGCCTGCTTATATGCAATCAAAACGTTATGCCTGATTCCTAGCAACGTAACGTAATGAGTAACTTCATTCAGTTCAAACCCTAAAATTACTTTCCAGTCTCACTTCGGATTTAAGTTCGTGATACTAGTGATCAAGTAGGATCAAGCATTAAGCGCAGAATGAAACTACCAATAAGAAATAGAATGATTCATGCATGAATATTAAAGGAAGTATAGGGTTAAGAAGATTACATCCAACCTCTAAGAAGCTAGCCCAGCATGGAGAGAACCTCCTCTCGGAAAGAGTTGTTGAACGTTCCCATCCTCGCTTCTCTCCGGCAGAGTTTCCACGCTAGTCCTCACTTCTCTCACTTTCTTAACCTACTTAATACTACTATTTAAGCACCTAACATCTAAGAATAAGCTTAAAGTAAGAAAGGGAGGAAAAGCTCTCCAAAAAGCATGCCAAAGCTCTCCAAACCGTGGCCTATTTTTAGATTTTGGGCACCAGCATGCTTCACTCGCCCAGGCCACCAAATCCTTCATAAATGGGGCGCCTGGGCAAGCTAATGGGGACTTGTGCTCGCCCAGGCGAGTGAAGTAAGCATGAATTGGTCGCCCAGGCGAGTTAAAGCTAAGTCATGAAGGAATTGTTGGGCCTTGGTGCTTGTTGGTCTTGGTTTGCTGTTTGAGGCTTCTTCCTTTGCTTAGTTCACTCCATGCTCCTAGTTTCGCAAGCTTGGTTCTTTCGTAACCTTCAGACCTAGCAAAATTGAACCAATTAATTGAACGAAATCTTTTCGAAACATGAAAGCATGACTTACCTTTACATAATCATCATTTGACTAGGTTTCTAGGGTTATCTTGTGACTAAATCAATTTAAAATAACGGATAAGTGCCATATTTGAATCCTATTTTCACTAAAATGTGGCACTTATCACCAATTCACCCCCTCTTCGTTATTGCGCGTATTCCTATTGTTTTCAATTGGTATCAAGAGCAAGTTCTTGAGTATTATTCAAGATCACTATCTTTCTTTAAAAAGAAAATGAATACCACACAAATTACCTTGAAGGAGGGTGCCTCCCTTAATCGTCCTCCAATGTTTGAAGGAGAGCATTTTAGTTTTTGGAAAAATAGAATGAAAATCTTCATTCAATCAAATGAGGTGCTTGGAATGCAATAGAAAAGGTTTGTTGATTCATATAAAAACTGTTGGTAATGATATGATTCCCAAAGAATGGGATGAAATGACAGATGCTGAAAAAAGAGTTGTTCAGTATGATTTCAAAGCTAAGAACATGATTACTTTTGCACTTTCTTCTGATGAATTTTTAGAACTGTTAGGTGCGAAAGTGCAAAATAGATGTGGGAGATGTTGAAAGTAACTCATGAAGGTACAGATAAAGTAAGAAGATCAAGGAAGTATGCCTTGATCCATGAGTATGAAATGTTCAAGATGAATACTACAGGAAACATATCTCATCTCCAAACAAAATTCACTCACATAGTAAACCATCTTCTTGGTCTTGGGAAGATTTTTGATACTGAAGAGTTGAACATCAAAATCTTAAAGTGTCTCACAAGACCATGGCAACCAAAGGTGACAACAATTACAGAATCAAAAGATTTATCCAAAATGCAATGACTACACTTTTGGTAAGCTTCTTGAATATGAACTTGAAATGTCACAACTAACCAATGTAGAAGATGCAGAAAAGAATCATAAAAGCATAGCCTTAAAAGCTGCATCCTCTAAAGTGGAAAAGGAAGAAGACTCAAGTGAAGAAGATGATATGACAACATGAATCTAATTGTCAAAATGTTCAGCAAGTTCATGAGAAGAAACAAGAATAGAAAGTTCACAAAGTTCAACAACAACAACAAAAACACAAATTTCACTTGTTTGAATGTGGTAAGCCTAGCCACATTAAATCTGAATGCTTTATCTTTTTGAAAAAGTAACAAGGTGAAAAGAAGACAAAGAAAGAAGGAATGCCTAAGAAAGCCTATATAGCATGAGAAGACAATGAGTCAATAACTTCTGAATCATCAAGTGAGAATGAAGAAGCAAATGTATGTTTCACTTCAACAATAAGTGAAGATGAAGAATTCTCAAGTGCTGAAACAGAGGAAATTCTGAATTTGATCAAGTTGTTGATGCTTTCCATGAAATGCATGAAGAGGCTGAAAAGCTTGCAAAATCCAATAATAGGCTAAAAGGAAATCTTAGATGGCATGCCACAAAACTTGCAGAAATGCAAACTAAAATTTGTATCTTGAAAGAAGAAAATGAAAAACTTGTTTCAAGCTACAAAATGAATGGATGTGTATGTGCTTCTTCTTCATCAAATGTTGACAAATACAAAGCTTTGCAAGAAGAGTTTGATGAGTTCAAAAAGAGTCAAGGTGAAAAACATATGTTAGTACTTTCAGAAAATAGTTACTTGGTTGATCTTTTGAAAAGGCTTTATAAAGGAAAATGCAATTTAGTTGAAATGCTAAGTGTGCAAAAATATGCTGGAGATACTTCTGGATTGGGTTACAAACATAGACCAAAATCTTTTGGAAAAACCAAGTTTGTACCTCCAAAACAGAAAAATCAAAATGTTGTTTCAAAAGCAAAGTTTAATCACATGACTCATTTTGAAAGATCATCAAGAGCTGTAACTTGTAACTATTGTATGAAGAAAGGTCACACATCTAATAGATGCTATGCTAGGAGATTCTATGTGCTAAATGGAGATTGCATTTGGGTGCCAAAGAAAAAGAAAATAGCTAAGCGTTATGCACCTAACCTCAATTGTGTACCTTCCTTTGTAAATTGATTTGAATTTTGCAGGTGTGTCTAAGAGCAAGATCATCATTATGGTATCTTGACAGTGGTTGTTCTAGACACATGACCGATGACATATCAATGCTCACAAATTTGACTATTAAAGATGGAGGATTTGTCACTTATGGAGACAACAACAAAGGAAAGATAGTTGGTGAAGGAAATATAGGAGACAACTTTAAGACCAAGATCAGAAATGGTCTTTATGTGGAAGGTTTAAACCACAATCTTCTAAGTATAAGCCAACTATGTGACAAAGGATTCAAAGTGTCATTCAATGACAATTGTTGTATGATATGTGATGGTCAATTCGGTGAGGTGATTCATATAAGTAAAAGAAAAGGTAATATCTATTTACTCTCTATAGATCATGAATTCATTCACAACACAAATTTCTTAATAAGTAAAGTTGATGAATCTCGGCTATGACATAGAAGGGCAAGTCACATTAACATGCATCATATGAATAAGCTTATTAGAAAAGACTTAGTCATTGGCTTCTCAAACTCAAGTTTGAAAAAGACAAACTATGTGATGCTTGTCAAAAGGGAAAACAAACAAAGAATTCTTTTCAAAGTAAAAATGTTGTTTCTACTTCAAGACCCCTTGAATTACTTCACATGGATTTGTTTGGTCCTTCTAGAACTATAAGTTTAGGAGGTAATTTCTATGGGCTTGTAATTGTTGATGATTACTCTAGATTCACATGGACTTTGTTTTTAAGATCCAAGAATGATGCTTTCAATGCTTTCATAAAATTAGCCAAACTTACTCAAAATGAAAAAGGAAGCAAAATTATCTCAATAAGAAGTGATCATGGTGGGGAATTCCAAAATGAACATTTTGAAAAATTATGTGAAGAAAATGGAATCAACCACAATTTTTCAGCTCCAAGAACACCCTAGCAAAATGGTGTTGTGGAAAGGAAAAATAGATCCCTTGAAGAAGGTGCAAGAACCCTTCTTAATGAGACAAATTTGCCTAAACATTTTGGGCTGATGTTGTAAGTACAGTTTGCTACACTTTGAATAGATTTCTAATAAGGCCTATTTTGAAGAAAACTCCTTATGAACTGTACTATTATAGGCAAACTCAATGTGAGGTAGACATTCCTCCCAAGTTCTTAAATTACCCTTGATGTAGCATCTAAGGAGTTGTCCCAATGTTCTATTAACCACCTCGGTTTGGCCATCCGTTTGTGGGTGACAGGTTGATGAAGACAAAAGTTTTGTACCAAGCTTACCCACAATGTTTTCCAAAAATGGCTAAGGAATTATGTGTCTCTATCACTCACAATGCTTATTGGCAATCCATGTAGTCTCACCACTTCTTTGAATAAAAGATTAGCTACTTCACAAGCATCATCACTCTTGTGACAAGGAATGAAGTTGTGCCATCTTTGAGAACCTATCAACAACAACAAAAATAGAATCCTTTCCCCTCTTGGATCTTGGAAGTCCAAGCACAAAATCCATAGAAATATCAATCCAAGGGGAGTTAGGAATAGGCAAAGGTGTTTACAAACCATGAGGCATTAATCTAGATTTAGCTTTATGACAAACAATGCATTGAGACACAAGCTTATGCACATCGTGCCTCATTTTGGCCAGAAGAAATGTTCATGAAAAATAGCCAAAGTTTTATCCACACCAAAGTGCCCCATCAAATTATTCTCATGAGCTTCCCTAATGAAAAGTTCTCTCAAAGAGCTTTTAGGAACACATAGTCTCTTTTCCTTGAACAAGAAACCATCATGTCTAAAATATCCTTGATGAGCCCCCTTCTCACACAAAGCAAAAATACTAGAGAAGTCGTGATCACTTGCATACAATTCCTTTATGTGATTAAAACCAAGCAATTTAGTTTCAAGCATAGAAATCAACCCACTTAGCATGTCTCTTGTTGAGTTTGCCTTGACTTTTCAAATATTTAAGAGATTCATGATCACTATGTATCACAAATTCCTTAGGTAAAAGATAATGTTGCCAAGTTTGCAAGACTCTAACAAGTGCATACAATTCTTTATCATAAGTGGAGTAGTTCAAACATGCACCATTCAATTTCTCACTAAAATAAGCAATAGGATGTTTATCTTGAATTAAAACCCCTCTAATGCCCACATAAGATGCATCACATTCCAATTCAAAGGAAGCATTAAAATTAGGCAATGCAAGAATAGGTGAATGAGATAACTTATCCTTCAAAGTTTGGAAAGCAATTTCATGTTCTTGCTTCCAAGAAAAGATCATGGTTTTCTTCATCAATTCATTCAAAGGAGAAGCAATGGTACTAAAATCCTTCACAAATCTCCTATAAAATCTAGCTAAACCATGGAAGCTTCTCACATCCTTCACACCTTTTGGAGTTCGCCACTCCATTATGGCTTTCACTTTCTCTTGATCCACTTGGACTCCTTGTGCACCTACTACAAAACCTAGAAACACAACTTGTGAAGTGCAAAAGGAACATTTATCAATTGCTCCATACAAAGTTTCCTTCCTTAGCACCTCCAAGACACTTTTAACATGAATCAAATGATCATTTAAATTGGCACTATAAACAAGAATGTCATCAAAGTACACTACCACAAACTTGCCTACAAAGTGTCTAAGAACATGATTCATAAGTCTCATAAAAGGACTAGGTGCATTAGTCAAACCAAAAGGCATAACTAACCATTCATAAAGCCCAATTTTTGTTTTGAAAGTTGTTTTCCATTCATCCCCTTCCCTCGTCCTTATTTGATGGTATCCACTCTTAAGATCAATTTTAGAGAAAATGGTAGCACCATGCAATTCATCCAAAAGATCATTAAGTCTAGGGATGGGATGTCTATACCTTATGGTGATGTTGATTGCCTGCAATCCTTGCACATTCTCCAATTTCCCTCATTCTTAGGCACAAGAATAATAGGCATGGCACAAGGGCTCATACTCTCACGGATCCACCCTTTTTCAAGTAGCTTTTCCACTTGTGCTTGTATCTCTTTTGCTTCCATTGGTGAAATCTTATAAGCTGACCTATTAGGAAGTGAACAACCTGCAATCAAATCAATTTGATGCTCTATGCCTCTCAAAGGAGGTAAGCCATTAGGAACTTCCTTTGGAAAACATCTTGATATTCTTCCAAAAGGGATTGCATAGTTTTGGGCAATTTTTCACCTTCTTTTTCAACATGTAAACAAAGAGAGTTAGGAAGCATATAATAAAGAGGTTGTTGTGCCAATAACACTCTCTTGACTTGCTTTTCACTCAAGAACAAACTCTCCTTAATCTCATGATTTTTTTTGTTCTCATTTTCTTTCTTTTTTTTTCTTCTCACTAGTTTTTCTCTTTGGTAGCTCATTTTTCTTCTCTTTTTTAGCTGCAATATTTTTTTCAAGTCCTCAATTCTCTTTTCTTTCATTTTTATTTGATCCTCACACATTTGTCTAGGAGTCAAAGGTCTCAAAATAATTTTCTTGCCTAGGTGCTCAAACTCAAAAGTGTTCTCTATGCCATTGTGTATCACTTTTCTATTATATTGCCATGATTTACCAAGAAGGATATGACCAGCCTCCATAGGAACAATATCGCAAAGAACATTATCATGATAAGCATTAATAGAAAAAGGAATGAGCACTTGAGAATTTATCACCACTTCTCTGTTAGAATTGAGGAAGCTGAAGCAAAGGAATCAAGAAGTTTGAAGCATATGAGTTTTGATGTTTTACATGCCCAATCAATTTGATGGCATATGTAATTTTTGTTAAGCTTGGTTCAGTTGATAAAGCTTAATAATCCTCATTAGCTTTTGATAATTCATGCATTCATACATTCATTTGATTAGATTTAATCATGTGGTAATAAGAAAATTGATAGAAATTCATAAAGGCAACTAGGAATTTTATAAAACAGTTTCTCACTACTTTAATCGATTACATAGGTGAAATAATCGATTACAACATGTGTGTGTTTTCTGGAAAATGCCTTATGAACATTTTAATCGATATGACTGGTTCGTAATCGATTGAATAAGCTTCACACAGACTTAGAAAGTTTATGTGATAATCGATTATCTTGAGAAATAATCGATTACATAAGCTTCTGCATAAATTTACACAACATGTTCATCTGGTTTAATTGATTACCAGATGTTTGTAATTGATTAAATGTGCATTGATAAGTTTAGATATGGTCTGTGTTAATCAATTAAATGGGAAATTAATCGATTTCATGTGTGCATTAGAAAACTGAGTTCTTCTGAAATAATCGATTACAAGATGACTTAATCGATTATTTTGTTCGTGACAAATTTCCAGATCCTGATGAACACTTTAATCAATTATCTGGTTAAAACAATCGATTACATTGACGAATTAATAGGTTACAATTAGTTAAATCTGTTTTTTTATAAATAGAACAGTCTGGTCTATGTTCTTCATTAAGTGAAAAATAGAGATACTCGTGCAAGCCTTATGATAGACACCTTCTAAATCTCTCAACAGTATTCAAGGCTGAATTTAGTAAGAAAATCAAATATGATGAGTATCATGGAAAGTTACTTGTGTTTTTAGCTATAATTCTCAAGGATTGATGAATTGTTCAAGCTAGTGGTTAAAGAAAGCATCAAGAAAGATTATTATTCATCTATTGCATATATTCTCAGATTGTTTGAATCATTCATATCATTGAATTAGCTGAGGATTATAAGGTGATATCTTTCTTGAACCTTAAGCTTGATTTTTTTTATTGATATTTGCTTTGTTATTGTGTTGTCTTTTCAATATAACATTTTTATTCTTTAAAGCTTTTTCTAGCAAGGTTTTCTAGTGGGAAGAATAGAGAGGGGATCTCTGATTCTTGGTCTTTTGAAAAGTCTATATGGTATAGATTTTGAATTTTACCTAAGGTGGGTAAGAGATATCAGTTGTAAGCTTGTAAAGAACAAATATTTGTTATAGTGGAAATCTAACTAAGATTTAGTTGGAAGAAAACTGGATGTAGCCTCTGGGGTTGAGAGGTGAACCAGTATAAATCTTGTGTGCATTAAGATTTCAGTTTGTATTTCATTATATTCTTGAAGTATATAATTTGTTCATCACACAAACTTGGTTACTGCACAAGAGTGATTTGATTGGTGGAGAAAATTGTTTTTCTAATTGGTTTTGAATGATACGATCATTTTGAAAGTCTTTCGCTGTTATAAATTTTGAAAGGAAATTTTATAACTCTAACGTAAAACCAATTCACCCATCCTCTCGGTTATTTGCATAAGTGTTCATTATATTTTCATTATGCACTTTCACTAAGCCATTGTAGCTTGTATGGCTTTGGATGCTTTGTGGTTGGCAAGTGTAATTTCTCCACAAGTCTTGTACTAGCAACATTGGTGCAGCTCCCACTATCAATGATAAGTGAGCAAACTTTATCTTTAACCAAGCACCTTATGTGAAAAATATTTTCTCTTTGAGTCTCCTCTTTTTCTAGGCAAAAATTGCTCAACATTCTCCTTACCATCAAGAGATCACCCTCTTCGGCCTCCACTAGTGTGAGTTCCTTTTCTTCTTCACTTGAAGAACTAATTGAGTCACTTGAAGACTCATTCCTTATGCCTCCATCCTCAAGCAAAGTCATAGTTCTCTTGTTGGGACATTGGGAAGCAATGTGACCCTTACCAAGGCACTTAAAACACTTGATATTGCTTGATCTTTTATGAGTTGGTTCCACAATTTTTTTGCTTGAGATCTCCACCTTTTCTTCTTTATTTTTCACTTGAGAAACTTCCCTTCTAGGCTTGTCCTTCCAGCTAGAAGTTGCAGTCCCATTGGTCTTAGAAAAGGAAGCTTTTCTCCTTTTTAATTGTTGCTCCACCCTTTGAGCTTTATGGACTAGTTCCTCAATTATTGCATATGAATGTAGCTCCATCACATCTTCGATTTCTCTATTCAAGCCATGAAGGAATCTAGCCATTGTTGCTTCTTGAACCTCCACAATTTCAGCCCTTATCATCATCAATTCGATTTCCTTATAGTATTTATCAACACTCTTGTAACCTTGGAAATGTCTTTGGAGCTTATTGTGGACTTCCCTTGCATAATAAGTGGAAACAAACCTTCCTCTCAAGCATGCCTTCAAGTCATCCCAAGAATTTACTCTTTGCCTTGTTAAGTATTTACGGCAAGCGTACCGTGTTATCGTTGCAAGTTACAAATTTATAAAGTTCATCTCCACAAAAGTAGCTTGTCATCGATCCTCTTTTCGGCAGAGTCTCCATTACAAAAACTCACTTTCCTTACTTCCCTAACCTTCTACTCTCAACTAGGAAGGATCCTAAGCCTAAAATATGAATGAAGAAGCTAAAATGGTGCCTAGGAACATGCCATCTCTCCAAAATCTGTGGGGTATTTATAAGATTTCCCACCTGCCTGCTTCACTCGCCCAGGCGGCCAATTCCTTCATGTTTTGCTCACCTGGGCGAGCTTAAGATATCTTTTTGGAACTTGTAGCTCGCCTAGGCGAGCCAAATGCAGTAGATGTGGTCGCCTGGGCGAGCTTATATCTTAAGGTTGAAGTTTTCTTTGGGCTTTGTTGATTGTTGGGCTTGGATTGCTTCTGAAACTTCTATTTTTACTTTGATCACCCCTTTTTCTTGCCTTTTATACGCTCGACACTTCTGGAATCTTCGAACCTATCAAAATACACCATTAATTTGGACGAATCTTCTCAAAACATGAAATCATAACTTAACTTCATACAACTACAATTTGACTAGGTTTCTAGGGTTAATTTGTAAATAAATTTAATCAAAACAACGGATAAGTGCCATCCTATAAATCTATTTTACTAAAATGTGGCACTTATCAACTCCCCCCAACCTAGAATCTTGCTTGTCCCCAGGCAAAGGTAGGAGCATTATGCTTTGACAAGAATCAACTTCTAGTCTGATCAGAACAAAATTTTCAAAAGTGGTTAACCTTGATACTTTGAGAATACAAAAAGATGGAATTTCATGAAATCAAATGAGGTTAGAGTCAATTTACACTTCATTTCTAAAAGACCTCAGAGGAAACATTTGACTGATTTAAGCAGAGGAAAACCTCTCAATAGGTGTTATGTGCTCCCAGGTAAGTGTTTTACTCTCAATTCCATCACTGATATTTTATAGATCAAATTTGCAAGTCATTTCCCATCAAATCATAGCTCATAATCATCATGGATCTTTAAGGCTTTTTAGGGTAGGCTTGGCTAGAAAGTATTCGTGGTTTTTCTGGATATTCAAAAAAATTACCTTTAAGAGTAGGAGAGCAAACAAAGATTAGAAAAACCATGCTATCATCACTTCATTTTTTCTTTTTCCTTTTTCTACCAAGATATCCATTCTTCTCATATCATTCTTTTTTATTTATTCAACCATAAGGATTTTTTTTTCCTTTTTCTCTTTTCTCTTTTCTCTTCTTTCTTTTTCTTTTCTTTAGCTTTAGAATCACATGTATAGCCATATTTTTAAACAAAAAGTCTTTTGTATCATATCATCTACCCAACTGATAAAACTTTTCATCAAAAATCTTTCCTTGCTCTCCTAACCTAAGGTATGGTGAAAAAAAAAACTTCTTATTTTAGGTTAGGGTGCCAATAAAATATTAAGTGTTTGGCTCAAAGGGCTTTGCAAAGGATAAATCATTATATATTAGGGTAGCTATTTGGCTAGTGGCTTTAAATGATGTTTAAGAAAGAAGGCCTAAATCATGTCCATGAATCATATGTTATGACAATAAGAAACTTATGCAAAATTAACTATAATTTACATCAGTGAGGACTCTCAGTGTATATTTTCTGTTTGGATGCACACACTCACTAGGCTTAAAAAGGTCTGTTTTCATGTTCAAATCAAATCAATGTTTCCTACTAATGTTATTTATCAATTCCATGTAAAAGGACTTGCCTTTTATTTGATTTTTCTGAAAAACCATTTAATTTTGTTTTTCATTTCTCAAGGTTTCCTACAAAAATTCATTTTTTTGTTGTGTTCTGATCTTAAAATAAGTTTCAAAAATTTTTATGAGTCTTTTCAAAACATAATATATATCAAGAAAAATTTTCATTTTTATGCCCCAAAAATTTGAATTATATTCTAAATTACTATTTTATTTACAAGAATGATTTTTATAAGCAAAAAGTGTGTGAAATCTTTCAAAAAGAGTTTTTCTTGTGCACAACGCAAAAATGTTTTCCTAAATGTGCACCGGTTCAACATAAACTACGTGAGTAATAATAACAAAATAATAACGTAACTAAGATATTTCAAACAACGGTAACCATATGTAACTAAAGTAACCATGTAATAAAAGTGCATAAGTAAGGTAACTAAAGTACTTCAAAAGCTATAAAGAAAGCGATAAATAAGTCAAAGGTAGTGTCACAGATTTTGCAGATCAGTAAGATAAGCTGCCAAATCCTTGCTCTAAATCATCTGCTGCCTTTCTTCCCTCTGCTGCTTCTACTGCAGCTGCAGGTCCTGCTGGGCTCTAGAGCCTGCTACCTCCTCCTGAAATATTGGTTGTCCCCAGGCCATGCTACATGGGCTCTGAACTGCTCCAGAGTGGGCCATGGAAATGGGCTAGGATCCTACCGGTATTGGTGCAGAGTGTAGCTATAGAAGCTCTCATTCAGCTGCATCTGACCTCTGAAATTTGCAGCTTGCTGCTCCGCCATGTGCTGCATGTAGGTGTTCATTTGGAGTTCCATTCTCTGCAAATGTGCAGAAATGGACTCCAAAGAAGCTTTCTCTGGAACGGGCTGCTGCTCGACCTGTCTAGCTAAACAATATTTCTCAATGAAAGCATGGTTAATCGGAGGGCGGATGGTCCTAGAGGGGTGTACTTGGATTCCAAATAACTGACATAAACCAGTAATCAATGCAGGGAATCCAAGTGCTCTGTTGGCTCTCTCAGGGTTAAGTGGATGCCTAGGTGGCTCTAAGATCATGAATTGGTGAATAGCATCATAGATTATTTGGGCCACATCAATGCTAAGCTGAGTTATAATACTATAGGTGATGAGTCACTATTTATCACTATTTACTCATCTTTCTGTACTCATTTTAATCCCTAACTTGTGCTTAATTGTTTATATTTTGCATTGTTTCTCATTTAGGATTTAATTAGACCAATAATTCGAATTTTAATTAATTTGGATTATTTTAAGTTAATTATTTCTAATTTGATTTTTCAGGGCAGATTAATAATTAA
>PYAF01001649.1:131665-148108 GCA_007407185.1 Glycine tomentella | reverse complement strand
TTATTCTTAACAGGTCAGAAATTAGAACCCCAACGTTCCCATTGTGAATCCTAACCCTAAGTACTTAATTGAAGTGATCAAATTCAAATAAGAATAGAAATTGAAAACAGAAAAGAATAAAACAATCAAAACATATTATTCAATACCAGTCAAATTACAGAGGAGTCCTCATCAGTTCATGGCCTTCCCACAATACAAGATTTGGCCTACCATAGGCCTCAAGAACAACAAAGTAGTAGAATAATTCATAGTTGTGCAGAAACCTTAGCCTTGATTCTTGAATTCCAGAGGTTTTGAGGATCAAAAGCTGATATTCAGTTATTCTGGATGTATTTCAAGGTGTGTAAATGGATGCCTAGACTCAGTTTAGAGGCTTAATATTTATAGAATCCTTTAATTACAGTAACAAAGCCTAATTCTGTGCAAAAATTCAAAACAGATAATTTAATTAAGGAAATAGAATCTTCACGGTGCGATCTGCGCGGCTTACCGCGCGATCCGCGCGGGGTCTTCGAAAGCATGGCGCTGATAGCACGGGACTCCACGCTAACCGCGTGGAGTGTTCGAGATGAATGCCTGATCCTGGTCTTTTGTGGCGCTGATGGCGTGATTCTGGTGCTATTAGCGTGAAGACTTCGAGTTAGTTGGCCTGGCTTTATGTCTTTGGCGCGGATGTGGCGCGATCCGCGCGAGACTTGAAACCTTGTTTTCTTCTTTTTCTTTGCTTTGAACTCCTCTTTTGGCCTGAAAATACTCAAATGGTAATGAATTGAATTAAAAACAATAAATTAATAAACTTAACTAATTCTAACCTATTTTCCTAATTATTTAACTAAATTATAACCTAAACTAGCCTAATAACTAAGATGTGTTTGCAACACATCAGGCTCCGAGGGAAAATAAAAAACCCTCCTCACCACGGAACCGACGCCAAGAGAATTTCCAGGTCGGACAGTCCAACCGACATCCGTCGAATACCCCGGCAGGCCGACCTCCAAGAGGCATCCCCGACCCTCGTTCCAGGCCCGGGAGATATGAGCTAAAGTTCGACAGATATGCTCCACTGAATGCTACGCGTGGTCAAATTTGGAAGGAGGTGGCTTTCACCGAGATGAGGAAAGTCGACCGACCTCCTCCCATAGTGCGGAGAGAAGGGATGGATTACTCTCGGTATTGTGATTTTCACAATGGACTGGGACATACGACCGACCAGTGCTGGGAGCTCCGAGATGCAATAGAAAGGTTCGTGCGTGAAGGCAAGCTGCACCAATACGTAATTTGAACCCAGGGGCACCAAGCCAAGAGAAAAGCCCAGCAGGAGAATAAACCGCGAGACGACAAAAAAAGCAAGAAGGACGACGAGTTCCCAGAACCCGAGTTCGAATGCAACATCATCACAGGTGGAATGGAAGGAGGAGGTGATACGGCCAATCAGCGGAAGAAATACCTCAAGGAGGTAATGTCAGAAAGGGATAGGCTGAGGTTCAAGGAAAACAGCGGCGGGAATAGCAAGAAAGACGCACCTCCGCTGATCTATTTTACCAAGACTTGAAGGGAGTGGTACCTGGGCATGAAGACGGTATTGTCATAACAGGAACCGTAGCCAATTTCTGGGTCAAAAGGATATTTGTCGACAACGGTAGTTCGGCCGACATCATTAACTGGAACGCCTTCAAAAAGATGAATTTGAAGGAGAAAGACCTGAGGCCGTGCCAAACCATGTTGTACGGTTCCAACGGAGAAGGCACCGGCTTAAAGGGGGCCATCGATCTCCAGCTAACTCTGGGAACGAAGGAAGGCTTCAAGTCAGAAAGGGTCACATTTACCGTCGGAGAATTCCCGTCCCCATATAACATCATTTTGGGCAGACCCACACTCCATAAGTGGGACATCCTGATGTCCACCAAGCACCAGAAGATGAAGATGATAGGGCACCTCGGTAAAGTAATTACGATTTGCAGAGATCAAAGAGAATCCTGGCAGTGTTACTACAACATGATCAGGAAAACGGAGGGTGGCCCGTCATCCCCACCCCGAATTCGACAAGGAGAGCAGGGAGGATCCAGGGCCGAGACATACTCATCCCGGAAACCAGTTAATCTGGTAGAGTTAGACATGCGGGATATCGAGGAATGGAGGCCAGAGCCCGTGGACGAACTTGAGTATGTCCAGATCGGTAGTTCCTCGAAAAATATTATGAAGATGGGCAAACAATGCGATCCAGAAACCAAGGGCAACCTGATCCAATGCCTGAGGGAGAATCAGGATGTCTTCGCCTGAAAGGCATTCGAGATACCTGGAATTAAGCCTACCTTCTGCTGCCACAAACTGGCAATGTATGCCGGCTCCAAACCAGTGGCACAGAAGAACAGGAAGCTCAGCCCGGATAGGAAACAAGCTCTGACGAAGCATATTGAAGAACTGTTGGAGGCCGGATTTATAAGAGAGATACAGTACACGACGTGGCTTTCCAACGTGGTCATGGTGAAGAAATCCAACGGGAAGTGACGGGTCTGTGTCGACTACACAGATTTGAATAAAGTTTGTCCCAAAGATTTGTATCCGATGCCGAGTATCGATCAGCTTGTAGATAACTCGGCTAGCTTCCAATTGCTATCGTTTATGGATGCTTATTCTGGGTATAACCAGATACCCATGCATCCAGACGACAGAGAGAAGACGACATTCTGAGGTATTGATGCCAATTACTGTTATGATGTCATGCCTTTCGGTTTGAAAAATGCCGGGGCGACCTACCAGCGGATGATGAATAAGGTCTTCTCAGATCAGATCGGGCGCAACATTGAAGTATACATTGACGATATGATCACGAAGACGCCGGCGGCCGGGGACCATATCCGAGATTTGGAAGAAACCTTCCAGAAACTAAGGCAGCACAGTATACGACTGAACCCGCTAAAGTGTGCGTTTGGGGTAAGAGCCGGAAAATTCCTAGGCTTCATGTTAACTCACAGGGGAATAGAGGCAAACCCGGATAAATGCAAGGCTATCCTGGATATGCAGTTTTCGTCCAGTAAGAAGGAAGTCCAACAATTGACGGGGAGAATGGCGGCCCTAACCCGATTTCTTCCGAGGTCCGCGGAAAAGGCCCTCCCTTTCTTGAAGTTGTTGAAGAAAGAAGCAACCATAGGATGGAACTCGACATGTGAAGAGGCATTTCAGCAAATCAAGACATACTTGGCTTCCCCTCCAGTGTTGACGAAACTCAAACCGTGTGAGATGCTTTTCCTGTATCTCTCTGTCGGGGAAGAAGCCATTAGCGCCGTACTGGTCAGAGAGGTGGGTAAGACTCAGTTGTCGGTATATTTCGTAAGCCGAGCTTTGAAAAACTCGGAGGTGCGGTACCAGAAGCTCGAAAAGGTGGCTTTTGCTCTGCTCACCACGGCAAAGAGGCTTCGCCCATATTTTCAGAGCCATAACAAATCAGCCCATCCGACAAGTGTTGCACAAGCCGGATTTAGCAGGAAGAATGATGAACTAGGCCATTCAGCTATTCGAGTTCGACATTCAATATGAGGCCCGCCATGTCGTTAAGTCACAAGCTTTGGCCGACTTCATAGTAGAGCTGACCCCGACATCAGCCGATCAACAAAAGGATAAGGTGTGGAAAGTCTATGTTGACGGTTCGTCCAATGCGAAAGGAAGCGGAGCTGGGATTATCGTCGAAAATCCCGACGGTGTATCTGTTGAACAATCATTGCAGCTTAATTTTCCGACTTCTAATAATTAAGCGGAATATGAAGCATTAATCGCCAGGCTAAAGCAGGTTAAGGAGCAGGGAGCATCAAGGGTCAACGTTTTTACTGACTCGCAGCTGGTTTCCGCCCAGATCGAGGGGAGATATCAAACCAAAAGCCCTTTACTAGCCAAATATCTGGCTAAAGTAAAGGAGATAATGGCGGACTTTGATGAAGTAGTGGTCGTGCACAATCCAAAGGAGGAGAACGCCCGAGCCGACATACTATCAAAGTTGGCTACGAAAGGAGCGGGGAACCACAGGACGGTTATACAACAGGAGCTTGCCCAGCCGGCGTGCGTCATGGTCATACTGGTCACTGAGGACTGGAGGAGGCCCATAATTAATTACTTAGAACAAGGAGTCGTCCCAGATAAGGAACTAGAGGCGAAGAGATTGACCCGAGATGCTGCGATGTATGTAATCCTTGACGGTGAACTATATCGCCGAGGTCTACATACTCCGCTTTTGTTATGTCTAAGATCAGACCAAGCTGAGTATGTGCTCTCGGAAATACACGAAGGGATCAACGGACAACACATGGGGGCAAGAGCTTTGGCACTGAAGGCTCTTCGCGCAGGGTATTTTTGGCCGACCATGAAGGCGGATGCAGCAGAGCATGTCAAGAAGTGTGATAGTTGTCAGAAGCATCGAAAATAATGTGGGTCCCTCCATCCGAGCTCAGCCTGATCACCGCTCCATGGCCATTTTACAAATGGGCATGGATCTCCTGGGGCCGTTTAAAGCTACGGAAGGTCAAATGCGATGGCTAATAGTGGCTGTGGACTACTTTACCAAGTGGATTGAAGCCGAGCCATTATCTGCTATCACCTCGGCTCGTGTTCAAAAGTTCTTGGAATGTAGTATAATAGCAAGGTTTGGAATCCCGGCAGAAATTGTTACCGACAATAGGACGCAGTTTGCCGACAGTACGTTCAAGGCGATGATGACCGGCTTCCACATCAAGCACCGTTTTGCCTTAGTAGAGCACCCGCAGTCTAATGGCCAAGTAGAGGCAGCGAATAAGGTTATCCTTGAAGGGTTAAAGAAAAGGATGCATGAACCGGCCTGAACTGGGCCAAACAACTCTATTACGTGCTTTGGGCTTACAGAACTACGGCCCAAACAGCTACCGGAGAGACCCCATTCAGGATGACGTATGGATGCGAAGCCATGATTCCCGTGGAGATCGGCCAGTCATCCTGGAGAAGGCAACACATATCCCAGGAGGACGACAATAATACTGCACTTGCCGTCGAGCTGGAGTTGATAGAAGAAGTCCGCGCTGCCGCCCATTGCTGAGATCTACACAGAAAAGGCAAGTTAGCTCAAAGATTCAACAGACAAGTAAAATCGAGGTCCTTTGAAAAAGGCAACCTCGTTTTACGCCGAGCAGACATCGGGAATAAGAATGCCCGAGAAGGGAAGCTAGCAGCAAATTGGGAAGGACCGTATCGGGTTGTCCAAAATCTTGGGCAAGGAGCATATTTGTTGGAAACATAAGACGGCAAGCAAGTCAAACGGACTTGGAACGCGGACAAGTTGAAGAAATATTATAGCTGACAATGTGCAACCAAGAAAGTCCATGTGTTTTCCTTTAGTTGACTTTCAGTCGGTCATCGGGATCATGGAACTCCACCATGTGTTTCCCTTTAGTCGGCTCTAAGTCCGTCATCGGAATCATGGACACCATGTGTTTCCCTTTAATTGGCTGTTGAGCCCGTCATAGGGATCATGGGAGTTCACTGGGATTTCCCTTAGTAGGAATCACCAGAAAATTTTCATGTATTTCTCATTAGTCGATTATGTGAACCGGGAACATAAAACCCGCGCAAGTCTGTCATTGAGATCATGAATTTATGTAAATCTTCGAAGATTATTAATAAAATCCTTATTGCAAGGAACATTTTATTGTGCACAAGCTTTGAGCACTTAGTCGTTGTTTTCTATTAACTTGGTCCCGATCAGGCCGACGTAACTATTTAATCAAGGGTGAATCATCAAGTTTCCCGAAAGAATTACATCTAGAAATTAAAGTTACGAATACATTTAACAGTTGCTAAGACGGGAACATGATCCCACAATCATATTTAACGCCGACTAAATATTCAGGTTAAAAAATATACTTGGCCATGGAAGCCAAAATGAAATATTGAAAATCCCGACCGACGATTCGGGTATAAAATACTTGGCCATAGAAGCTAAAATATGAAAGTGAAGTATTCAAATCCCGACCGACGAGTTAGGGTATAAAGTACCTGGCCGTTGAAGCCATTATACGGAAGAAATAAGAGCGGTAAATCGAAACTGATAAAAGCCGACTAGAACTACTTAATGAAATTGTGCAAAGTATTCAAGAATGGTTCAGAAAAGAAAAAGTAAATACAAGCAAAACCGGCATCCCGACTCTTCAGTTGTCGCCGTCATCCCGAGCTGGACCCTCCTCGGGCGTGTCCGCCGAGCTTGGCTCCTCCTCTTCACTATCGGAAATGGTCAGCAGTTGACCATTCCCGATGTAAGACTTGAAGTGCATGCCCTCGGTGTTCAGTTTGATGCCGGGGTTAAGAAAGCGGACCTGATCCAACGCATTGTTGAACGAAGCTTCAGTGGACCGAGCTAGCTGTGACTGAACAAACATAAGCTCGCTAAGAATCTCAGCTGCTTCCCTAGTTTTCTTGTCGTTAAGAGCAAGCAGCTGATCACATCGGTCATGAGCGTCAGCGGCTCGGCCCCGGAAGACATTCAGATCAGCCTCCAACTTGGCCACGGCATCCCGGGAAGACTCGGCCTCCACCTGAGAAGATAAAAACTGGGCTTGAGAAGCCTTGAGCTCGGAAGTCAGCCTGGCCGCCGACTCTTGAGCCTCTTTGGTCTCCGCCCGAGACACTTCCAACTCTTTTTGGCCGAAGACGCCGCCTGTTCCCGAGCCGAGTCCAGCTCCTATTGAAGACGCCGAGTCTCATTTTCTGAAGCTTCAAGCTCGGCAGCCACCTTGGAAGCTTTCTTGTTCAAAGAGGCTAAGCTCCCGACCAAGGTGGCAGTCTTCAAGCAAGTCAGCTCCATCGAGCTCAGCTCTTCCAACTCAGGATCAGAAAAAGGCACCAGGTCAGAGTACCTTTTGGGTGCCCGAGCCACTTGGAAAAAGTCCCGAGTCATTCCCTTGTCCCAAAGAGACCGGGGGGAAAGTCGAATGTGTTCCTTGGTAGGCTCTGGCACCGAGGTAGGAGCATCAGCAGGAGGCGGGATAACAAGAACGACGTCGGCCATGGGCTCGTCAACAACGACGACGGGTGCCTCGACCGATGGAGGAGATGGAAGAGGGATGGAGGGAGCCTCAATAACAGGCTCGGCAAGAACCGGAGCTGGACGGGAATCGCTGGTCGCCGCCTTGTCTTTACCCTCGGTCAGCTTTCGCTTCTTCTGAGACTTAAGGGCCACAAGGTGAGCAGGATGGGAAGCCTGGTTGGAATTCATCTCGACGGCTGCATAACAACAATAAAATAAGTGTTAGTACGACTGAGTTAAAATTTCCAATTATAATCTTCGAAAGAAATTCAAACTAACCACACTGAATATAATAAGCTATGGGGGCCAAGCTTTTCGATGCTTTGTATGACAATATTTTAGCTGCAGAAGTAGCATCCGAATCCGACAACCGAGTCTCATCGGTTCGATAAAAAGTGGAAGGAAGATCATAATGCGTGGAAGACCAGTATAAGGGGAACTTCCAGGATCCGGAGGAAGAAGCAGAAGAGTTGGAAAAGAAAGGGTGTTGGCCGGGTTCGGCGACAACTTTAAAAAATTTATCCTTGAAGCCCTTAAAGGACTCAGCAAATAAGGAAAAGAGCCGACGGTCAGAATGACGGTCATTTCGACCTCGGAAAGAGGTCCATCCTTTCCGGTCGGCAGGTTCTTTACCTGATCGGTTGGTTTGGACGGAGAAAAAATAAAAGAATAAAGGGCAAGTGCAGGATACTTCCAATTTCTGGCAAAGAATTTCGAAGGCTTGCATGAAAGCCCAGCCATTCGGATGAATTTGAGAAGGGGCAACTTGCAGGTGATCTAACACCTGCATTTGAAAGTCGGTAAAGGGAAGACAGACTCCCAACCGAGTAACTATGTCTTTATAAAGTAAAAAGAAATCAGGATCGTTGCCCTCTCGGGTAGAGCATATAGGCTCACCCGGGTGGGGAAGGCAGACACGAAAACCTTCTTGAACCCCGAGGGAGAGTGAAGCAAGATCCTCGGAGCCCAGTACCGAGGTGTATTGCAGCACCTCGTGAGCAATCCAGGGAAACTTACCTGTTAAAGCAGGGGAGAGAGTTTGGGATTGAGACCCAGTTGTGGATTCCTCAGTAGTTCTGAGATGGATCCATAGCTACTTATGACAATAAAAAGAACAGTGATTAGTAAAGTACCTGGAGACTGAGTCATCAAAGAGCTAGGGTGAGAAGAGGTTGGGGCCGGTAAGGCGGAATCCTCAATAGAAGTCGGCACCCCGGCATTATTGTCTGGTCGGGGCGGTGGTGTATTGGTTTCTTTTGGAGGGGGCTTAGGAACCCTGATGGGGTTGTGCCGGCATTGATCCAGTAGCGCCTCGGCTTGTCTATTGAGGTCTCTATTGGCTAAATATATGAATTCCTCCACACAGTTCGGACAATGTTCATATCGAATTTCAAATTCTGGCTCATGTGTGGGGCTGGTCCTATAACTAATTGAAGGGGCATTACTTGAAGGAATAGGAGCCCTGGGGGGTACCCTAGACTCGGAGGCAAGTATTGCCGATCGTTGATGTGATGATGACCCTACCCTAGAGGGCCCTAATCTGGAAGGATTGGGAGGTTTGGGGATAGGGGCTTTTGAACTGCCAGGGACAGAAGGAACACGAAGTAGGGATTTTCTTTTTTCTTCTTCAGAAAGGGGAAGGCCAAAAAGCCAGAATGCAGCACGAGGGGAAACCGTTTTGCGGATTTCTTCTTCTTGTTCAGGGGTGTATTTCATGATGAATGGAGAAAGAATGCACAGATGCGAAAAAAGCACAAGAACTGGAGATTCAAGGGGTATGCAGAAAATACTGACACTTAGGGTTTATACGAAACAGAATGGAAAACAAGAAATTAAAATGGCAGCAAATAAAAAGGTCAATAAGAAGTACCTGTAATGAAGGAGGACTGATGGAAGGAGGATCGGCAACAAGTGACTTAGAAAAGGCACTAGAAGAAGCAAGAATGCAGAAGTTGCGAAAGGTGCAGAAGGGGCGCAAGGAAGATGAGAATGCAGAAGAGGTGAAGGCTAAATCAAAATAAAAGCATTATTAATGAAATGAAACGGAAGGGGCACATTAAACAAAAAAGTGTAACCGCCAGAATTCAAAAGTCATGGATAATAACTGCTGATTATGGAAGAACGTGGAAGGGGCAAAGATGTCATTAGCACAGAAAGGAAATGATTGAAACGTGCAAAGAAAGGACAAAGGCTGGTCGACAAGACACGTGGCGGCTGGGGATTAGAAGACGTTCCATTCCTCTATGTTTATAGCTGTCCAGGCTGCTTTGAAAAGACAAGAGATAGCTCGGCATTAACATCGATGAGAAATGACCGGTGGACAATGTCAGAAGATGAGTTATCTCGACAA
Organism: Glycine tomentella; assembly: GCA_007407185.1. NCBI lineage: Eukaryota > Viridiplantae > Streptophyta > Magnoliopsida > Fabales > Fabaceae > Glycine > Glycine tomentella. The sequence continues at coordinate 138,716 of PYAF01001649.1, read as the reverse complement.
GGGGCAAGTACATAGTATGTCTCGGCTCGGATAATGATCACCTCGGCTCGGATCTTGATCACCTCAGTTTGGGAAATTGTTACCTCGGCTCATACCTTGGACACATCGATTCGGATGATGACCATCTCGGTTCGGACACCAATTAACCTTGCCCGGGTTCTTCCAAAGAGCATGGTCGGCTTCATTGCTGATACATCCCGGCCACCCAGAGTGCTAGATGACCGGGCTGAGGGGCATTTGTTATGGATAAAAGATAAACGTATATTATTTTTGGTTCGATTAATTCAAATGTTTAAATCTCCATTAATCTATTATCATAACCGCCAGAAGGTAACCACCAGAAGATAGAAGATATGATTGTTATCTTCCAGTTATCAATATCTTCACATATTAAGGAAGAAGATATTGGGCTCAACCGTCTGTTATCAAAGTCCAGGTTAGAATCCTATAAATACAACACATCCCATGGTGAAAGGTACACACACAATTCTGACTCTCTCTTTCCATTCACACGGCACACACCGCACACCAATTGTTTCGTGTGTATCGCTGTTGTAATCTTCTTCTTCCTTAAGTTGCTTCAGTTCATAAGCTTCTTAAGAGAGAGAGAGCCCGATCCTATAGAAAATCATCCAATACCACTTGTTGGACATTTCTGTTCTCTCTGAGCAGAACAGTTCTTAATCAACCTTTCAATTCAATACAACCAAGATCCAAACTAAAATGATTAATCTTAATTCCTTAGTGATTAATCCTTGAATTTTAAGTCAAATCCCTAATTTCTTAGGTGATTTAACCTAAAACTCAGAGTTTGAATAGTGAATCTCAATAATGTAAAAATATGATTTAGTTCCTAAAACCAAATCCGTGCACAATCTCAATTCAGATCTAGGATATGAACTTGTTTTCACAAGAGTCCAAATCCCTAAAAGTTAGGATGATCACTCCTAACATGCATCTAAGCATCTAATTTAAATAGGATCACTTAACTGAGAAAGTTGATTAGAAAACAAAGAATTGCATACTTGAATTCTACTTCTCTCACTTAGTAACTTGAAATTTAGCTCATTTGGATCATGAATGATCCAAATAGAACCTCAAAATGAGAATCACAGAGAGAGAGAAAAAGAGAGTTTTCAAGATTATATTTATGAAATTAGAAAAAGAACTAAAGGACATTTACAAGGATGTTACAAGCTCTTAAATAGAGAGATGATACGACATTATTTTTTTTCTGCAACAAAGGATTTTCATTGTATCTAGAACACATTTCGCTGCAGCAAATTTACAATATTAAAAAAGGACTTCTACAGTTAATCTTCATGCTTCTAATCCTTGCTCGTTGGAGCGAGAGAATGACTCGATGTGACAAGATTAGGTTTGCAACTCATCATTCCTTAACTCAAGGTTTTCTACTTGCATATTCGTGCTTAACTCAAGGTTTTCTGCTTCCATATTTGTTGTGACGAGGTGTAGCTTTGTTATACCATATCTTCACAACTTCCACTTGATCACTGATCCTCTTTCGCTGTGACAAGATTAGGTTTTCAACTCGTCATTCCTTAAAGTACAAAATCCGCCCTTGTAACATCCAAATTTATCACAAAAACATTAAAAATTGTCTTTTTGGTTTCTAAAATGATTTTATATAATTTATTTACAAAAACAATAATTATTAACACAAATCCTGTAGAAAAACTAGGATAATTACTCACAAAAACAAGGTGTGAAAAATACTAATCAAAATACCCCAAACATAAACAATTGTTGTCCCCAAACAACACAAATCCTACCAAGATTGATGAAAATTAATCATACAAACACAATAATGATCAAAATCATCAAACACATACACCATCACAATGAGATTGTAATTCATGTATGACTAAGGGAATCATATGTGCAAGAATATTCACAAGGAATCATCAAAATTCATGGAAATAATTTTTCAAAGATTGAGGAGCATGGCAACTTATGAATGATAATTCACTATTTGCATGGCCTCTCACATTCAAGTGTTTCACTCAAGGCAAGAATTGTCAAGGTTATCACTTTCACTCATTTACACATTGAAATGCTACAACTCAACTTTGTTTTTTTATAAAAAAAGATATCACATAGAAGCATGAATCACTAAGAGCTTTTAGGCTTGTAACTTGGTTGGGCTTGAAACAAATATTTTTGTTTTTCTAGACAATCAAAATCATCCAAGGATCAAGAAGAACAAGTAAATGTGCTAGTTTTAACATAAGCACTCACCTATTCTTTCCAATTTCTTTCCCAACCAAGTTTCTCCTTTCGAGTGTAACTTGACACTATTTTATTTCTATCTTTTGCTTTTTATTTTTCTTTCTTAGAGACTTTGTCTCTCTCTCTCTCTCTCTCTCTCTCTCTCTCTCTCTTTTATTTTTGTCTTTTTTATTTTATTTTTTCTTTATTTTTTAGAAACTTGGTTTTCTTTTGCCTCCCTTGTCAATTTTGAGTTTTTATGACAACCTTTCTATATAGTGAAACCACTCCAAACTTATGTCAAAACTCTATCTTTAAAAGATTGCTCCACTATGACTAGGATGAGGGAAACAATGGTTGAGGACTAAGCTTTTATTAAAAGCTTTTATTCAAGGGTTAAAATTAAAATATTTTTTTGTTGGCTTTTTGGCTAAGAGGAAATGAAAGAAGAAATAAATGTCTTGATCACTTTTATGCTCTACGTGAAATCATAATGACATAGAAATCTAAAATCAATGCTAAACACAATAATTGTGACACACATTCATTCATTGTGTAAGCTCACACCTCATACCTTACAATTCAACACCAAAAAATATACTGGTTCACTTCTTACCCTTGAGAAACTACATCCAATTTCTTCTAACCAACTTAGTTAGAGTTTCACTATTCACAATATTCTTTTCTTACTAGCTTATAACAATCACCCTTAATCAAACCTAGATTAAGATCAGAAATCTAACTCCTTTAGACTCTTAGTGATCATGACATAGAGAATCCTCTCTCTACTCTTCCCTCTAAAGAAACCTACTCTAGACAAGCCTTAAGAAATCTATTGTAATAGTTACAATCAAATTGAAATTCTAAAATGAATTACAAACAAAGTTTAATGAAGAGACAACCTGATGATCCAATGTATATGAATGCATATGGTTTACCAATCTTGGTCTAGGTTGAATGAAAACAAATTTCAGAGCAATGTCTCCAAGAACTTCTTTAGAATCCTGCCCAAGAAGAAATCTCTCAAAGTAACATGAAGATTTAGAATTTGTGGGGCAAAAGCTCAGTGGCTCAAAGTATCTCTTCACTCTTCAGAAAGCTTTTGAAATCTATGTAATTTTCGTTGTGTAGTGATCTGTTTATTTCAAAAGACCCAACAATGTAATCGATTAATGGTCAATGTAATCGATTAATAACATATTTAATCGATTAAAGTGTTCTTAAACTTTTTGGAAAAGATTCATGAGCAATGTAATTGATTAATTCACCAAGTAATCAATTATGACATGAAGTATTGTTTCAAAAACGTGCCAAATAATCGATTACCACTAAATCATATTCGATTATCACAGGAAGACTTATCCTGTGAATGTGCAGTGTAATTGATTACGACATAGTTGTAATCGATTAAAATGTTCATCAAAGCTTAAGTAATAGATTACCATAAGTTAGTAATCGATTAAAGCAGTGTGAAATAGTTTTTTCAAAACTGAAGCCTTGAACACTTGACTTTTATGCAATCATGAAAACGTGAAGCTTTTTCACAAACATGTGCTTTTATGAAAACCATGAATGCAAGCCAATGAATGATGGAACTCTTAGACATCTAAAGATTACATATGCCTTCAATTGAATGGAATGTAAAAGCTAAAACTTATCCAAGACTAAGAGCCTCAACATCTTGATCCTCTACAAGCTTCCCCTGTATCTAACACTCATTCAATGCAATCACACACATAACATGGATCACTAAGGACTTTATTAGGCTTGTAATGTGGCTAGGCTTACAAGGAAATCATGGTTTTTCTCAAAATTCAAAAACTTAGATTCTAGGAGAGCCTTCACCCATTCCCTACTTGCTTCAGGGGAACCACTTTTTCTTGACCTCCCAACCTTTTTTTAACATGCCAATATTAACAGCACACAAAGATTTTCTTGACATGAGTTGGCTTTTCAGTTTTATTTCCAATTTTTTATTTTTTATTTAATTTTTTTAGACAAGGTATGTTGTAGTTCTGGTTCTCTGTGTGTGTAACATCCTTCCAATTACTATATTATGCCTAGGTCATAATAAGTAACTAGAAGATGTTAACTTTTCTAACGTAAAATTTTTAACCAAAATCGATCGAGTTACACTTATATATAGAGCTTGTAGAGACTTTTTGGTCTCTTTTGTAAATTACAACTTAGTAATAACTTGTAAATAATATTCCCTACAATAATAGTAATGTTCATATATTACAAAGCATATAACAAAATACTACAAGTCCACAACATTAAAAAAAATCTTCCAACTTGTCCTCTCTTTGTAGCTCCTCCTTTTGATTTACCAGTCTGGAATGACACGGGAATATACTAAAACAGTGAGAATTCCAAAGAATTCCCAGTAGTGAAAATTTACTTATCATACAGTGTCATCGTCATCATTCCAGCTACTTTGGTTCATTAAGAAAACATGTGAACAATTTTAGTTGATTTTTAATTTCATAAACATATAACCCGAAGTAGATTCATTTTATTCACAAACACTTAAAAATAATTTCATACTTCATAATTAATGCAAGCATCATTTTCAATCATGTGAATGCATAGCTTACCCTTGATATTTTCCTCTTTAATACCCTAAACTAGACAATGAGCTCATTACTAGACTTAGGTTGCTCCCACAGGGTCGTGCTCAGCTCAACTGTATCACCCTTTGGGGTCCCATAGGGTCGTGCTCAGCTTAACTGTATCACCTTTGGGTCAATATGTCTTTCCCGCAGGGTCGTGCTCGGCTTAACCGTATCACCCGTTGGGTACCATCAGGGTCGTGCTCAACTTAACTGTATCACCCTTCAGGTATTATCTTTCTTTAGTCTTTCCCTCAGGGTCATGCTCGGCTTAACCGTATCACCCTTTGGGCACCATCAGGGTCGTGCTCAGCTTAACTGTATCACCCTTCAGGTCTTATCTTTTTATCTTTCTTAATGCACATGACATGCTCAAAGACATGCAAAGCTACATGACTTATGTCATACAATTATGTCACAAAACATCAAGATTTCATCACCACAAAAGAAAATCATATCAAAGAACATCATAACAACAAGATTTCTTACTACATATGATTCGGTTCTTCCTATAATCTATACTCATCTAACATTCATTAAATTCCCATCTTTTAGCATGTTAAACTAGACTTCCTAAGCTTTCTAAAAAGGTATCACATGCCTCACTTGGAGTTATAAAACTCTAGATATAATATTTTGCAAATAGAACTTCAAATCTGCCAACAGTTCCATACTAACATCTCCTAGAGTTTTCGCGATTTCAATCAGTAAAAAAATATAGTTTTAGCTGAAATTTTTATATGTTATAGTTGACATTTAGATCTTTAATTCCATATATCATACACCTAATTTGAATAAGAAATGAGAGAGAAATAAATTTATCAAAACGAATGGCAGAAGTTGTTTGGGTGTGGACAATAGTTTCGGACAGCTTGAGTTAAAATAAATTCTGGGCATGATTCACTATTTAGTTTTGTCCCATATTTTAAGACAACATATAGGACATCCTAAGCTTTAAAATGAGTGGTCAAACAACTAATTTGGTTAAGTATAGAGGGAGATATGGAAATTTCAAAACAGTCCAAAATTCAGCTTACAGCCATACGAATTTTCTCAAGAATCAAATGATAAATGAAACTAACTTTCACTATCTCAAGTGAGTTTAAATCTTGAAAATAGAATGGATAAATGGCTTCCTTCCTTCCTTCCTTGGGAGAATCCTCTAGAGATGAAGCCTTGATATCCTTCTTCTAAGCTTGTCAAAACTCTTCCTAAGGTTGCTAGATTTCTCACGAAATTTTGTCAAGATGGTGGAGTTTCTTTCATACTTCTTTTAGGCTTAGAAAAGAGAAAGATGAAAATGAAATGAAAGGGATTCAAGGGAGGGTTTCACGTGAGAGAGAGATGTAGGAAGTGTCTTGAAAATGAATTCAAAGTTTTCATCCTTTATATAGTAGTTTGAAGCTAAAAAAATCTCCTAAGTCATTATGGTCTGCCTTACTTTCCAAGTGGCCAAATCATAAAGGCTATTGATTCACCCTCATCCAAGTGTCCTAACTCTTGAAGATTCTCAATAATTCTCCTTCCTTCTTGTATTTTCGTGGAGTAGCTTGCCAATGAAGGTTTTTTATGCTGTTTCTTTCATTCTTGAGTTTATCCCAAACCTATTTTAGTAAAATGCTAATTCTGGATTTGTTAACCGTTAGATCTCTTTAAAATTTTAAAGGTACACTAATATCCCACATATGTAACTTTTGGCCATTGGGATTGTTGAAATAATGTCTAGAGTTGTCCACGTGTTCTACCAAAGGAGATAACAGAAGATTTTTCTTCTCATCTTGTATAGATGTTCCAAGTGTCCACCACTTGTCTTCTTCATGAAGCTTGCCTTTACAAGTGGCTTATTCATAAATCTTCTCCCCTTTTCTACATGATTCCACACGTGAACTTCAAGCTTAAGGGTAGTGTAACGACCTAAATATTCATTACTTAAGGGTAATCTTTAAGAAACGTATAATAGTAAAATTTTTAAAACGTAAAATTTGCAAAAGATTTGTTACTCATATACATAGCCAATGTCTCGAATACAAAAGTTTCTATAATACAAGTACACTACTTTTCTCAAAAATTCAGCGTAATTCATAACTTCTTTTATATATCTTCACTACTCCCAAGCCTCATGGAACCTGTCCATCATTGTCATCTAAAAAAAACATGAAACAAATAGGGTGAGAAATAAATTTCTCAGTAGGCAAAGCTAAATCCCGATC
>PYAF01001649.1:61943-95424 GCA_007407185.1 Glycine tomentella | reverse complement strand
AGAAACTGGATGTAGCCTCATAGTGTTTGAGGTGAACCAGTATAAATCTTGTGTGTTCTCTCATTTTCTGCATAATTGTCAATTCTCTTTGTGAATTCTGTTTTTACATATTGTTTCTTGAGGCATTACAAGTCTTGGATTGATCTTGGATAAAGAATCTTGATTGTTTTTGTGATAAAGATCCAAAGGGCAAAGAAACCTGATTTTGATTCATCAAGTAATTTTTAAATTACCAAGGCTAACCAATTCACCCCCCCTCTTGGTTAAGTGTGAAGTGTTCCCATATTTTACAGCCTTTACAAGTGTCCCACCACTTGGCATGATCTTGAAGCTTCCTCCTTCTACATTCTTCACGTGGCCACTAGAGAAAGGAAGAGAAATTTTGCTTCATTTCATGTTACTTTATATATATATATATATATATGTCATTTTTGATGATGAAGAAGAATCCAATTCCCATATGGCTTCACACATGGCATTTTCTAGTAGGAAGTCGAGTTTGATTTAAACTCTTCTACCTAAAGATAATATTGAATAATAGAAATCTAGAGTTTTTCAGAAACTGACTTCAATTACAGTATAAATTGCTCACAAGCAGTCTATACAGAGTGCTACACAGACCTTACATACAAGACTACTCTTATCTTAATTCTGATTGGTTCGTTCTGCTTCTAACCATCTTATTAAATAAGTCTATTCATCTTACAATTAAGAGAAAATTCCACATATTGTATTTATCATTTTTTCATATTTTTCTGATGCTTGAATTCTCCTGAATAAAATTTCAAAGTTATGACCGTATAAAATTCATAGAAATCTTATTCTGAGGCTTCTTGTTACAAAGTATTTTGGTAATTTGCCATCCAAGGGCACTTTGTAATTTCATCAAGCTTTCACAAAATATCAAAGGATGTCTTGGTAATTTTAACCTCAAGGGTACTATGGTAATTTGTCACTCACCCTAGGGGTATGATTGTAATTTTACTATAAAATATCTCAACAAAATATCTAAGGATATTTGTGTAATTTTGGCTCAAGGGTATTTTTGTAACTTCCATTTTAAAATATCTAACCAAAAATATCCAAGGGCATTATCGTCATTTTCACCTCAAGGACATTTCTGTAATTTATGCTTCAAAGGAAGGGTAATATGGTCATTTCTCTTCAAACATTTTTGTAATATCTCTAATTAATATTTTACCCAAATAATTTAAATATAGACCAATCAAATCTCACATAACCTAACACTCACATCAACAGTTGCACAAGAATAATTCATACAATATATATTTGCAGTTATTGAAATTTCAGGGTGTTGCATTACACGTCGGGATAATCGATTACATGAGCTCTGATACTTGCTTGGATTCTGTTTTGACTGATATAATCGATTATGGAGCCATATAATTGATTACACATCATCTTCAACCTCTGAATGCTTGCAAAATAATCGATTACCTTACGAAATAATCGATTACTGTGTTAATTTTGTTTTCTAAATGTATGAAATAATTGATTATATTCTATTTTTAATCGATTATTTAAACTGTTATTTGATTTTTGACAGTTTTTTCTAGGTTTGGTAACTGCCCAATCCAATCAATTTCGTATTTAATCATCATTGATTCGTGTTAACTGACTCCAACAGCTATATTTTTGAATAATTTGAATGTTGGTGATTGATTTTTGTCTATAAATTCATGCTTTGCATCAATACTTGTCTTTGCACCAAAATCTCTATCTTCTCTTGCTCTCTTTCTGTCTTAGCCCTCTGTATCTGTAACTTTTATTTGTGTCCTTGCTCTCTACTCAAAATGTCTACACTAAAACGTATTAGGACTGGTAAGAGAAAAGTAGGGGAGTCTTCATCTAACCCACAACCTCAACCACCCCCAAATAGGTTGGACATTTGGTTCAACAAAGAATCTGACAAAATGAACTATTTACAGTTCCATGCAACCAAGCCCATTAGTTCACCTAAGTATCTTAGCCTTGACTGGTTCATAAAGGAAGGATTTCTATTTCCTGCCTATCTAGAAGCCCAAGGCCTTAGGCCATTTGTTGAAATGAAGGGGACTTACTACCTTGACTTGGTAAAGGTTTTCTATACCTGTGCCAAAGGGTACATGAATGGGAACCTCAAGTCTGTTGTCAAGGGAGTTGAGATGGAAATAACTCCTGAAATATGGGAAACAATTGCTGGGGTAGTGTGTGAGGGGGAGAGAAAATTTGAGGAGAACCCTGAGGGTTATAACAAGATGGATACCTATAAAGGTATGCTAACTGGCCCCAATATGCAACTAAGGAATAGGTTGGGAACTGGCCCAATGACCCCTGAGGATAGGCTCCTCCATTATATCATCACCTATGTCCTCACTCCAAGGGCAACAAACCATGCCCAAGCAACTGATGAAGACCTACAACTTGTGTATGGTCTGAAGCATTCCATACCCATGAATTGGGTAATTATATTTCAAGAGGTTATGTTAAAATCCAAAAGACTTATCAACTATCCATTTCCTTATCCTGTTCTAGTTTCTAGGTTCATTGATCATTTCAATATTGATGTGACCAATGAGGTGATGGGCAACACCAACTCCTCAAACAGCTTTATCCAAGAGAAACATCTGTCCAAGCTTGGATTAATAAAAACACTAGATAAATGGGTGATGGCAGGGCAACAACAACAAGTGCCTCCACAGATGCCACAACCTGATCCTGCTTATGCTGGTGATCAAGAAGACACCTCCGAAGACTCAAGGGAACCTGACCAACCTATCTATACTCAATTTGAGTCCCTCATACTGGAAAAGATGAATGGGCTGCTCAGCATGCATCATGAATTCAGGGTTGAGACTCAAAGCTCTTTTAGGGATATCAATGCTAGGCTAGATATTATTGAAGCCACTCTTAGAGTGGATGAATTTGAAGATTTTTAGTCTTTCTTATATTTAGTTTATGAATTCTGTTTTTTTCTTTGTAATTTTTAATGTCTTTTAGTTCTATTTTGTAATCATCTCCCTAATATTAATAAAATGTTATGTTTCTAGTTACTTATATTCGCTGTGCTTTGCCATTTTTTGACTTTAACAAGCCAAATAGGGGGAGAAAAAATTGATTATAATAATGCTTTGCATACACCTATGTTTGCCCCTGTTTTCGTGCACATTTTTGGCTAAAAATTAGTCTGAATGGTTTGTGTGATTTAGGGGGAGATAACTGTTAAAAGTGATTGCATTAAGTCAATAAATCATATGAATGAATGCTGAGTAAATCTCAGATGCTTTTAACACTTGTTCTTGCAAAGGTATAGAATTTTTTCAGGTGTGAAAAAGCTCAAATAAGTACTAAGTTGGTCCCTCAAATTAATCTCAAGACTCACTGCTAATCAATTAAAGATTTTGCATATTTAAAGCCAAAAAGGGGGAGATTGTTGAATTCAGGGGGAGCTGCTTGAAGCATAAGCAAGATTGATTCAAGTCTAAAGTTTTGAGCTTTCAAACATGCAAAGGACAACTTGGAGATTAATTAGGATAAAATGTAAGAGAAAAGCAATTCTGATGATCTTAAAGCATTGCATTCATTCTAACTCATAAATAACTTAAAATGGTTTAATAAAAATCACAAGGCTTTCATAAAATGGTTAAGTTTCAAACATGTTTCAAAGGTTTTTGGTAAAATGGTTTCCTTGTTGTTTTAATCGATTACAACATCGTAATAATCGATTATTTTGTTCTTCACTTACCTTGGAAAAGCTTTCATGAACATTGTAATTGATTACATATCGGTTTAATCGATTATTATACCTTTGTTTTTTCAGAAAAATGCCTTATTGAACATTTTAATCGATTACCTAATGGGTAGTAATCGATTACATGCTTGTATATGTATTTAAAGATCTGCTGGGATAATCGATTACCAATATACTGTAATCGATTACATAGGCTTATCTGAAAATAGCCTCTCCCTGCTTTAATCGATTACCATAGATGGTAACCGATTACATGTTGTGTTTAAACTCTAAGTTTTGTACTAGATAAATCGATTACCTCAATTAGTAATCGATTACACAGTGTAATTAGAAAAGGCTATGGCTCCTGCTTTAATCGATTACCATTTCTAGTAATCGATTACTCTGTTTATATGACTGATATGCTTTCCTGGTTTAATTGATTACCAAGTTTAGTAATCGATTACATAGTGTATTTTGAAAAAAATGGATCTTCTGTCTTAATCGACTACATGCTTGAATAATCGATTATTTGTCCCGTTGTAGAAATTCCAGAAAAGCTTATGAACATTTTAATCGATTACATTCTTGGATTAATCGATTACATAAGCAAAATAATCGATTATTAGGCACGTATTAATCGATTAAAGTTGTTACATTTTTCTGTTCTAAATAACAAATCACTTTGCTTGATTTTAAAAGTGTTGCATACTGATACCCATCGAGCCAAAAACAGTTCTAAAAGCCTTTCTCAGTGTTTTCAAAGGATTTTTACATGCTTGCTCTATTTTTACATTGATCATGAGATTGTGAGTCAATCTTGAGCAAGATTTCATTCAAGGTTAAGGGAAGCTGATCCAATTTGTTAATTCAACCTATGTTAATCCATCATTTGCATTGTTAATCATTGGATCATCAGGTTGTTTCTCTCCTTAATCTTTTTGTAATTTTCATTATGATTTTGGATGTAATTTTTAGTCTATTGTAATTGGGATTCTTGCTTGTAAACTAGAGATAGGGTTTCTCTAGGGGTTGTGCTGAGTAGTGTTCTTAATGGGTTTATCTCTAAGAGTCTAATAGTGTTTTAGATTTCTGTACTTTATTTAAAGTTGATAAAGGGAGACTTTGTAATTACTTGTAAGAACAGAAAATTACAATAGTGAAACTCCATTTTGGTCTTGAGTGGAAGAAAACTGGATGTAGCTTCATAGTGTTTGAAGTGAACCAGTATAAATCTTTTGTGTTTTGATTCTTATCTATATCTTGATTGTTTGGTTTTGTTTATCAATTAACATTTTGAGCTATTGGACACCTTGAGCTGAGCATTTGAATGAATAAGGTTTCTTGGTTTCAAAAGTGATAAAGATTCTAAGGGAAACTCTGATTTTGTTTAAGAAATTTTTTTAATTTACCAAACCTAACCAATTCATCCCCCCTCTTGGTTAAGTGTGAAGTGTTCCTATATTCTACAATTGGTTCAAATAAATGTTGATGATATAATATTTGGTTCAACTAATCAATCTTTGTGCAAAGAATTTTCTATCTCAATGCAGAATGAGTTTGAAATATCTATGATGGGAGAGTTAACATTATTTCTTATGTTGGATATAGGGGGGTTGGAAGAAGATCAAGGCAAGGATGAAGATGTTGCTTTAGAGTTTTAGCATTTTACATGCCAGTCAAATTGAGGGCATTTGTAATTTTGTCTAAGTAGTTCAAGAAGCTTTACATGTTTGCATTTGAAAAGGAATTCTCATGGCTTTGGTTTTGAAAAATCAAAATGTGCACTGCCTTAATTGATTATAGGCAATAAGTAATCGATTACCTGCGCGTATTATTTCTGGAAAAGCCATGAAGAACATTTTAATCAATTACCAGAAAATCGTAATCGATTACATAGCGTATTTTACAAAAGATATCATGACTGCCTTAATCGATTACCACTCATCTGTAATCGATTACCAAGGCTTAATACAAAACATAGCGTGACTACCTCAATCGATTACCACTCATATGTAATCGATTACCAAGGTTTAACACAAAACATAGCATGACTGCCTTAATCGATTACCACTCATTTGTAATCAATTACAAAGGCTTATTACATAACTAAGACAGACTGGCTCAATCGATTACGTCACGGTTTAATCGATTACATTGTTCATAAAAGTTTTCCAGATTGTCTCAAGAACATTTTAATCGATTACTTAATGCAAAATAATCGATTATACTTATGTATTAATCGATTACAATATGTTAAATCTATTTTTTATTTAAAGCTTTTGGATCTATGCTTTGAGAAATAACATGCATATGAAGTTTACAAATTACTCTACACTTTCTATGCTTTCAATGGTCCAAGAAACAAATTTTCTGAGTGATACATTTCTTGTTTGAGATCAAAGATTACATGCTTCATTAATGATGATGGGTTAAGACAAGAATATTCAAAAGAATTTCAAGAGAGTTGATTTTCTGTTCATCTGCATACATGCAACCTGGAATTGATTTCATTCATTCACTGAGGATCACAGGTTGTATCTCTCTTGAACTTTTCTAGTTAATTGTTTTGTCTATTTTTTGTGCAAGTCTAAGATCAAATAGTTTTCTTTCAAGCTTTCTAGAGTAGTGTTCTCTAGGGGTAAAGAATTGAGTAGAGTTCTCAGGGTCTTTGTGATTTGATTTCTAATAGGTGTTAGAATTATGATTCTTTATGTAGGGTGGATAAGGATAATCACTTGTAACAGCTTGTAAAAGAACAAATTTGATTTAGTATAACTCTAATCTTGTTTGATTAGAAGAACTGGATGTAGCTTCTCTTGATAAGTGAACCAATATATGTTTTTGTGTTGATCTTTATATTTATTAATCTTTTCTCGTGATCTTAATCTCTTTACAACTGTGATTTCTTTCTTAATCAACAAGTGCAGATTTTTGTCATTAATTCCTTGGCTTGAGTGGTTTGATTGAACTGAAGTTTCATTGATTTTAAAAAAGTGATAAAGATCCTTCAACTCTGATTTTGTAAAAGTTTTAAAAGGTCAAGGTCATACCAATTCACCCCCCTCTTGGTATTTGGGTGTATTTATATTGTTTTCAATTGGTATCAAGAGCTGGTTCTTGAAAGTTATTCAAGATCACTATCTTTTCAAGAAAAGGACTACCACATAGATAACCTTCAAAGAGGGTGCCTTCCTCATTCGTCCTCCGATGTTTGAAGGAGAACATTTTAGTTTTTGGAAAAATCGTATGCAAATCTTTATTCAATGAAATGACCCAGGTGCTTGGAATGCTATTGAGAAGGGTCCTTTGTTCCCTACAAAATTTTTGATATTGAAATAATTCCCAAGGAGTGGGATGAGATGACGGATGCAGAAAAAAGAGTTGTGTAGTATGATTTTAAAGCTGAAAACATGATTACATTTGCTCTTTGTAACATCCTTCCAATTACTATATTATGCCTAGGTCATAATAAGTAACTAGAAGATGTTAACTTTTCTAATGTAAAATTTTTAATCAAAATCGATTGAGTTACGCATATGTATAGAGCTTGAAGAGACTTTTTGGTCTCTTTAGTAAATTATAACTTAGTAATAACTTGTAAATAATATTCCCTACAATAGTAGTAATGTTCATATATTACAAAGCATATAACAAAATACTACAAGTCCACAACATTAAAAGAAATCTTCTAACTTGTCCTCGCTTTGTAGCTCCTCCTTTTGATTTACCTGTCTGGAATGACATGGGAACATACTAAAACAGTGAGAATTCCAAAGAATTCCCAGCAATGTAACATAATGAGTAAATTCATTTAGTTCAAACCCTAAGATTACTTTCCAGTCTCACTTAGGATTTAAGTGCATGATACTAATGATCAAGTAGAATCAAGTATTAAGCGCAAAATGAAATTACCAATAAGAAATAGAATGATTCATGCATAAATATTAAAAGAGATATAGGGTTAAGAAGATTAAATCTAATCTCAGAGAAGCTAGCTACTCATAGTGGAGAGAACCTCCTCACGGAAAGAATTGCTGAAGGGCCCCATGACAGCTTCTCTCCGGCAGAGTCTCCACACTAATCCTCACTTCTCTCACTTTCCTAACCTACCTACTTACTAATATTTAACTTTTCTAAGCTAAAGAATAATCAAAGGCAAGAAAAGAAAGCAAAAATGGATCCTTCCTGTAACACCCCGTAGGCCTCCAGAGTATTATCATCATGGATATCAGAATCGCGCTATTAGCGTTAAATAACAGCGTTGCGGAAGTGTAAGAATCGATTTTCTTGATCACATTATGCATGGAAATAAAATCACAACACAAGCATCGTAAATCAAACCCCAGTTGATCCAATTACTAGACACATACATCATAGGAAGATAAACAGAAACTACAACAAAGATAATCAGGAGGTGTCAACATCCATTACATAAACAATAGTTCTGTACATATATACATCTCAGAGTTCAAACCACACTTGTGGTTATACAAAAGAATATGTACAGTACAAGGGGTGTACACACACCTTTTCCCTACACAGGGAATACAAGACAGAAATACTAAACTCTTCTCTGATCTTCAACTGCAGCCCATGACCACTCCAGCAACACTCTATTAGGGCCTCCTGCCCTATAGTCTCTTCCCTCCACTAGAGGAAACACCTGAAAACCACAACCCCACACAGGGTGAGACATACGTCTCAGTAAACTCAGGGTTCTGGGAGATCCTCCCTTACCCTGGTTCACCTCCAAGCATACACATATACAAAACTATAAACAAGCCTAGAACATTGTCCAGGCTTTCAGAATCCGGCTACTGAGTATATCACTGGATGCTATCAGCATCAGAGGTATTCCACCTCATATTGGCTCTCACAGCCATATAAACATAATCTCACAGAGCCAAAACACAAATCATGGTATAACAACCAATCACTGGCTCTCACAGTCGTCTCCCAGAGGTACTAAAGCATAAGTGTCAACCACTGGACACTTTCTATACTGGAGAGGCATCGCCTCATAAACTGTATAGCATCTTGCCTGAGGCACCCCTCAGGACTTTACTCAAATAGATATGGCTCATTTAAGAGGCTCTAGGCCCTTATCCCCTCAGGATGCCCTCTCTTAGAGATACAACGTATCTGTATATTGTCTGGCCTGGAATGAACATCCATACAGGGCAATCATTCCCAGGACTTCCCAGTCACATGCCTGAGAGAGATCATCCACACAGGGAGCACTCATCCCTCAGGACTTTCCAGTCCAATGCCTGAGAGAGATCATTCACACAGGGAGCACTCATCCCTCAGGACTTCCAAGCACGGTCTGAGGAAGATCATCCACACAGGGAGCACTCAATCCCTCAGACTATCAGTCCACACCTGAGAGAGATCATCCACACAGGGAGCACTCAATCCCTCAGGATTTCCAATCACTGCCTGAGAGAGATCATCCACACAGGGAGTACTCTATCCCTCAGGACTTCCAATCCAATGCCTGAGAGAGATCCACTCACATAGGAGGCACTCTATCCCTCAGGACTTACTGAAGCTGGCCCGAGGATAACCACTCAGGACTTTCGTCATCACTGCCTAAGGAGGAACATCCATACAGGACAATCCGTCCTTAGGACTTTAGATGAAGAGTAGTGGCACCTCACAGGGAGTATCAGCCATTCCCAGTGAGTCCTCAAACTCTTCCTCTGGCTAGGAAATCTCATCTAGCCGGATGCCATTCCAGTATCCTCTTAATTCAACATACAGACACCCTCATAGTGTCTATTCATCATAAGGCCCAAGGCCACCTGTAACCACAGATGTATCATCACCTTCACACTATCTTAGTGTCTATCCTAGGGTTTAAGCACAGATATATATATATATATATATATATATATATATATTCACATTATGACACCATTCCGGTATCCAGTTCATTCCAAACATCAAAACTAGGCCACATTGGCCTTGAACATGCAAAATATACATATACACATATATCAATTGCATAAAATACCACCATCACCTACTTGGTGGCAAACAAGAGTAAGGGACTAATCCCCAGAACGATGAGCTTACCTGGCAAGCCGTGCCTCACAGCTCCAGCCTCAACCGATGGTCTGCGTTGCTGACACCCATTGTGTCAAGCCTTACCAAGGCACATAAACGCATATTACAGACCATACAAGCATATAAACATATACAAGCTCATCAAGCAGTCCTCAACTGCCTTAACGAAAGGAACCTCAGTCCTTTCATCAACCCAAGTTTTCTAACTTAAGGTTCATCGGCTCATCCATCACCAGCCTTTCCATAGACCCTCAGTGGTCTATCTCACTTCAGTCATGGCCTCAGAGTCACCACAGACTCAACACAAGCCATTCACAATGAGCTTAAAGCTCACACAACCCAACAACTCATGGGTTTCCTTAGGGCTCGAACGGTTAGTCTTACAAGACACCGTTTCCATGGCCTCTCAGGCACCTCAAGCTCATCAACTAGGCACTTGCATGTCTCAAATCAAGTGACTCAGTCCAAGTCACACATGCACAACCTAGAGCCAAAACCAACATTCACCAAATCACAAACTGAAAGCTAATCCTTCCTCCTCTCATCATTCTAAACACATCTCTCAACTGGACCCAGAGCTAATTCTAGCTCTATCACAAGTGGGTCACTATTCATCAAAACCCCCAAATCATAAATCAACCAAGGAATCTCAAGTTTCTTACCTCAATGGCGACACAGAAGGCCTCTGGGACACTCCTCCAAGCTTGTGTGTCCGTGGTTAGCCGCCGTTCCTCGCCAAACTCGAGTTTTCTTCACTTCTCTTGAGAATGGGGTTTCTCAAAACAAAGGGATTTTGGTGGGATGGAGGAAGGATTCAAGCTCTCTCAAGGTTTCTAGGAAGTTTAATGGGTTTAGGAAGTGTTTTGGGTCACAAAGCAAGGTTATGGAAGCTTGGGAACCTCTCCCATGGCTGCTGGGCGCTGGGGGAAGAAGAAGAGAAGATTTTCTCTTCTGAAAACGCGATGCCCTTTATATACTGGGCCTGCCAGAGGTCTGGCGCGATCCGCGCCAGCCCTGGCGCTACCCGCGCCAACTATGCCGACCTTGTGGTGCCAACCGCGTGGAACCCACGCCTCCAGCGCCAACTTCCAGAACCTATGGCACCATCAGCGCCAACCCCGCGCTATCCGCGCCAACTTCCAAAACCTAGCTGGCGCTGGTCGCGTGGAAAACCAGGGGAAATGGGTGTTCCAGGCCACTTCCCGCGCCACTCGCGCCAGCTGTGGCGCCATCCGCGCCGTATGCAAAGATTATGGCGCCTCTCGCGCCACATTGGCGCCCCTCGCGCCATGTTCTAGAGAGTATGGCGCCAACCGCGCCAATCGCACCACATACCAAACTAGGTTTTCTCAGCAGGACCTCTGGCGCGATCCGCTCGGATTCCCATGCCATCCACGCCAGGACTCTGGGTTATTATACTTCCTCTCCATTTTCGTGGCCTATTTATAGGTTTTTGCCTCCTGCCAGCTTCACTCGCCCAGGCCACCATTTTCTTCATGTTTTGGTCGCCTGGGCTAGCTTAACATATCTTTTTGGAACTTGTAGCTCGCCCGGGTGAGAAAAATACACTATGGTTGGTCTCCTGGGCGAGTTAAAGTCTTAATGTTGAAGAAAGCTTTGGGCCATGTCGGTTTCTGGGCCTGAAATGCTTGTTGCACCTCCCATACTTGCTATATAAGCCTTCTTTGCTTGCTTTGATATCCGGAAGCCTCGGAAATCCACGGAATCTATCAAAATACACAACATGATTTGGATTAATCTTCCAAAACACTTTAAACACAAGTATAAGGTGCTAATTAACTAGGTTTAGGGAAATTTATAAGCTAAATGAAAGAAATCAAAAGATAAGTGCCAATATTTTAAACACGAAGTTAACTGAAATATGGCACTTATCATGCCTTAACTTACAATTTGTTTTTATTGATTTTTAATGAAAAATTCTTTTCAATTTTCTTAAAAGCACTCAACTGAATATAACAAAATTTTGCCAATAACTGTTACTTCAAGAAAATTTCATTATTGAGTAATATTTATAATTCTGAAGTAACATATAATAAGAGTGCAAAAGATTTTTTCTCACTGATTGATATTTATAAATCTGATGTACAATAAAATACAGACTGGTATCAATTCTATTACATAGTACAAACAGCTAAAACACTCCATAACAAAGAAATACATCTTCAAACATAACCTCTTCAAAATATTACATCTTCAAACAAAATTCTCTTCTTGTAGACAGCTAATAGTCTCTCTTTGTTGTTCATCTGCTCGCCCGAATAAAATCTAGGTCATAGCAGGTGTCAACCACAGACACAAAGTACAGGGTAAGTTTATGATAAACATAATTTAAGCAACATAATATATTCAATATGCAAATATTCATAACAACATCCTCAAAGATGCATGATTCTCTTAAACTCTTTCAATATTTGGTACCAATTGTCAAGATAGCCCGATCCTTGTGGCACAGAACTTATCCGACCAGTCAGGGTCTCCCGGTGTTGCACAGGTTCTCACCCACATTTCATGTGATCATCATGGGTGGTGTGATTTCCCATCGCAAGAGTCACCCCCCAGCTCAGATACCTTTTGTATGAACTCACGGACTCAATTCCTGCAGCTATCTGACACACCTCCTCTCTGAGACAACTCTTATATACACCTCCACTTTAAGGCAACTCTTATGAGACACATCAACATGTAGTATCAATTGTCAAGATAGTCCCATCTCAGTGGTCTAGAACTTATCCAACCAGTCAGGGTACCCCAGTGTTTCCTAGGTTCTCACTCACACTTCATGTGATTTGATTCTGTATTGCAATAGTCACCCCCTAGCTCACTTCTTTTATCTGAACGCACGGGCTCAGTTCTTGTAACTATCTGACACACCTCCCCTCTGAGGCAACTCTTATGATACACATGAGATGGTTTCACTTATGCATGACTCATTCATTTTATTAACTTATATGTATTTTCCACATCAATCTCCAATCATTGTCTCACATAATTTACTCAGAGATTTAATATAAATCAAGTGCATAACTCAACTTGTTACTCATGTACAGAAACTCAACATATCATTCATATACAGAGATTCATAGAAACATTCAGCAACACATGGACTTCAAACACTTATTTAAACACAAATAACACTTAAACTTTCTTTATCATAAAACTTCCCTATACATACCTTATAACCTCTTATGAAGCTTGTCTATCTCTTCCTAATGGTACTAGCTTCTACACGTGATCTTCAAGGGAAAGTGGAGTCTCTTTATGCTTTGGAAAGGAAAGGATGAAAATGAAATGAAAGAGATGGGAGAGAGATTCACGTGAAGGTGTAGTAGGATGAAGTCTTGAGAATGACTTTCACTTAAGGCCTCCCCTCCCCCTTTATATAGAGTTTGGAAAATAATCGAATATTTACAAAAATCTCCTAAGTCATGATGCTTCCATTACAAGTGTCCCTATACTTTTCATGACCTTTACAAGTGTCCCACCACTTGTCATGGTCTTAAAGCTTCTTCCTTCTTTCTTCCAAGTGTCCCTCCACTTGGCAAATCATGAAGCTTCTCCATGGTTATCCATCTTTCACTTGACCATCCAATAAATAGGAGAAGATTTTTCTTTTTTTCATGCCATCTTGTACACATGTCCTTCAAGGCATGACACCTTTCTTCCAAATGTCCTCTTACTTGGCATGTTCATGAAGTTTCTCTCTTCTTCTAGCTTATTCACGTGGACAACAAAGAAGGAGGAGAAAATTTTCTTTCTTTCATGCTACTTTGTATAAATAATTCCCAAAGCATGATGGCTTCTTATCCCTTTATCAATGGTGGCTTACAAGTGACTACATGTATCTTAAGCCTTCATGATTTTATCTTATCATTTTAATTTATGAAGCTTAAGATATTTTTCTATTTATCATGTTTTCATTTTCTTAAAGAGAAGAAAATTATGTGGTTTTCCTTGTATCCACATGTCACCTTTTATGAAGAAGAAGAATTCAATTTAAAGATAGCTTCACACATGACATTCATGGGAAGGAAGTAAAATTCAATTCGAATTCATCTTCATACATGGCCTTTTATAGGAAGAAGTAAAGTTCAATTTGAACTCTTCTACCTAAAGGATAATATTAAATAATAGAACTCTAGAGTTTTCCAGAAACTGACTTCAATTACAATATAAATTGCTCACAAGCAGTCTATACAGAGTGCCACATAGACTTTACATACAAGACTGCTCTTACCTTAATTTTGATTGGTCCATACTACTTTTGACCATCAAAATTACTTAACCATTTTATTAAATAAGTCTATATATACTACAATTAAGAGAAAATTCCATAGATTTTATTTATCATTTTCCCATATTTTTCTGGTGCTTGAATTCTTCTGAATAAAGTTTCAAAGTTATTACCTTATAAAATTCATAGAAATTCTATTCTAGGGTTTTCTGTCACAAATTATTTTGATAATCTGCCATCTAAGAGTATTTTGTAATTTCATCAAGTTTTCACAAAATCTCTAAGGGTGTCTTGGTAATTTTTGCCTCAAGGGTACTATGGTAATTTGTCATTCACTCTTGGGGTATGATTGAAATTTTCAAAATATCCAAGGGTATTTGTATAATTCTAGCTCAAGGGTATTTTTGTAACTTTTACTTTAAAATATCTAACCAAAAATATCCAAGGGCATTATTGTCATTTTTACCTCAAGGGCATTTCTGTAATTTATGTTTCAAGGGAAGGGTAATATGATCATTTTTCTTCAAACATTTTTGTAATATCTCTAATTAATATTTCACACAAATAATTTAAATATAGACCAATCAAATCTCACATAACCTAACACTCACATCAAATAGTTGTGTAAGAAACATTCTGACCATACATTTGTAGTTATTGAAATTTTAGGGTGTTACAATATTCATTCATGAGCATATCATTCATTGGATCATCAGGTGTTTTCTCTCCTTAAACTTTGTGGTTGTAATTCTTTTGTGAACTTGTATTTGATTGTCTATTGTAATTGGGTTTTTTGCTTGTAATCTAGAGATAGAGTTTCTCTAGGGGTTGAGCTGAGTAGTGTTCTCAGTGGGGTTGTCTCTAAGAATCTAATAGTGTTTTAGATTTCTGAACTTTATCTAGGATGGATAAAGAGAGACTTTGTAATCACTTGTAAGAACAGAAAATTGCAATAGTGGAACTCCATTCTAGTGTTGAGTGGAAGAAAACTAGATGTAGCTTCATAGTGTTTGAAGTGAACCAGTATAAATTTTATGTGCTCTGATCTTGATTTCTTTCTTGATTATATTCTGTTTGACTTGATAATCTTGCCTTGTTTATTAATTCAATTTTGAGTTATTGGATACCTTGGACTGAACATTTGATTGAATAAAGATTCTTGGTTTCAAAAGTGATAAAGATCCAAAGGGAAACTCTGATTTTGACTAAGAAATTTTAATTTACCAAGCCAAACCAATTCACCCCCCTTCTTGGTTAAGTGTGAAGTGTTCATGTATTTTACAACAAACATATAGCTTATGTCCTACACAGGAATGCAGATCTGTTCGCTTGGAAGCCATCTGACTTTCCAGGTATCCACCTTAACATCATATGCCACAAGATGGCCATATGTCCCTAGGCTAAACCAGTGTCAGAAAAGAAGAGGACATGGGAGAATACCGTCACAACACAATCAGAGAGGAGGTGGACAAGCTAACCAAAGCTAATTTCAACAAAGAAGTTAGGTACTCTACCTAGCTCACCAATGTCTTCATGGTCAAAAAAGCTAGCGTCAAATGGCGAATATGCACCGACTACATTGATCTCAATAGGGCGTGTCCCAAGGATGCACACCGCTTGCCCAATATCGACAGGCTAGTTTATGGCGCATCCAGCTTCCAAGTGTTGAGTTTCCTTTATGCATATTCTAGATACAATCAGATCAGAATGCACACCCCGAACGAAGAGAAAACGACATTCAATACTAAGGATGCTAACTTCTGCTACCGGGTCATGCCCTTTGGCCTCAAAAACGCAGGCGCCACATACCAAGTACTGATGGACCGGATCTTTAAACAACAGTTAGGATGAAATGTCGAGGTATACATGGAGAACATGGTCATCATGTCTTAAAGCATAGCCCAACACGTGGAAGACATAAAATAGGTGTTCAGAGAAATCCTCAAATATAACATGCGCCTCAACTTGAAAAATGAACTTTTAGGGTCAGAGGAGGCAAGTTCATGGGCTTCATGATCACACGTCAGTGAATAAAAGCCAACCTTAACAAATGCACAACCGTACTAGAGATGCCTAGAAGTGTTTAGGAAGTAAGTTTTCGCAAAGCATGGTCCTAGCCCTTTCTTGCAGAGTTCTATTTTTTCCTTTCAACTACCCCATTTTTTTGATGTGTTCACAGTGAAGAAAGGTTGTGGAAAATACCATTCCTTTCACCGAATGATTTAAACTCAGCATTCTCAAACTCAATAGCATGGTCACTTCTAATAAAAGAGATGCAAAAACCTTTTTCATTTTGAACTCTCTTACAATATATTTCAAAGACCTTGAAAGACTCATGCTTATCTGCAAGGAAGTATTCCCATGTATATCTTGAATAGTCATCAACTATGAAAACAAAATTTTTTCTTTCCACCCAGAATCAACGTTCTAATTGGTCCAAACAATCCATATGCAATAGTTGTAATGATCTGGAAGTGGAAACAACATCTTTAGATTTAAAAGATGTTTTGATTTGTTTCCCTTGTTGACATGCTTCATAGAGAATATGAGTTTTCCAACAAATCTTAGGAATTCCTTTTACTAAGTCCATTTTGGATAGTTTTTAAATATGTTTTAGATTGACATGCCTAAGTTTTTTTATGTCAAATCCATCTTTCATCTTTTCTGGACAGTAGACACGTTACATTTTATTTTCCAAGACCTTTCAGATCAATCGCATACACGTTTTTGTGTCACTACCAGTAAAGAAGGACTTGTCATCTTCTATCTTGACTATACAAAATGGTCTTTGTTGAAAGACACAATATATCGACTATCATAAAATTGACTTATGATCAGTAGATAATATTTCAGTCCTTCAACATATAAGATGTTGTCTATGGAGGCTAGAGAAGGAATACCAATTTTACCTATACTAGTGATATTCCTTTGCCCATGCCTCCAAGGATATCTGCAATAGGAACAATCTGAGATTTCAATACCTAAATCTTTTTAGGTCCAACAACATTCGTACCCTTAGACATATGCTTCTACTTATGTATACATCTGAACTTAGAGTGTCCAGACTCTAACTTAACATAAAAGTCACATTTGTTTGCTTGGAGGATGATGCCTCTTTCTCTAGACCCAGGCCAAACTTATCATAGGGATGTTGATGGAATTTTAAAGAATAGTTAATGTGTTTGAACTTTCCAAAAACATCCTAGATCCTTTTTGTGAGATATAGGATTCGTCAGTCTAACTAGCCTGACTCTCTCTCTTCTAAAGTCTAATTTTCTTTTTCAAATCTTCATTTGATTTCTTCATCTCAGGGTTTTCTAAAACAAATGATTTATATTTTTCTTTATAGTTTTTGTACTTAAGAGAAGTCATATGATAGTTCTTAAGAAGAACATCGTAGGCGTATCTTCTGAAAACAATAGGAATACCCACAATAACCAAGAGGGGGTGAATTGGTTTAAACTTGGTCTTTTAAAATTATTTATAAAATTAGAGTCAAACAATCTTAATCACTTTTAAACCAAGAATTATTTTAATCAATCAAATTACTCAGCACAAGAAATCAATAGCTCAAAACAGAACTTGTTGAGTAATGATAATAACACCAAGAACAAATGAACAAGATTATTTGTAGAGATAGAGATAAAGAAAATCAACACAAGTAATTTATACTGATTCACTTCTCAAGAGAAGCTACATCTAGTTTCTTCTAATCAACACTAGATTAGAGTTCCACTATTATAAAATTCAGTTCTTACAAGCTTTACAACAATCCCTCTTTATCAACCCTAGATAAAGAATAGAAATCTAAAACCCTATTAGACTCCTAATGATCAAGAACAAGAGAACACTACTCTGTTCTTCCCTAGAGAACACTACTCTAGAACAAGCTTCAACGAACCTTTACAATAGCATCAAATAACAAAAATTGCAAAAACAAAATTACAATCAAAGATTATGGAGAGAAACAAACTGATGATCCAATGAATATGAATGCATGTGGTTTACTAATCAAAGTTGAATGAGAAACAATATTTTAGAACATGCTCTCCAAAACTTCTTTGAGAATTCTTTCCCAAGAAATCATTCAAAATCCATGAAGATTAAAAAGTGGGACAAGGCTTTAGTTAACCTAGAAAATCACTTTGGAACTTTGAGAAGGCTTGTGTGTATTCAGAAATTTTGAAGTATTCAAGTTGTTGTTTAAGACAAGCCTTAGACATATTTATAACAGCTTTTTGTAACAGACTATAATCAATTAAACGAGCCAAATATTCGATTAAAATGACTCATGTAATCGATTAAATTATCACCTAATCGATTAAAGTGTTCAAGGTTGAATTCTGGGTTTAACAACGAACAAAATAATTGATTAAACCGAGCTGTAATCGATTAAAGAAGTGAAGTTTTATATCTGAAGTCTCTTGTGTAATCGATTACAATGTTTGGTAATTGATTAAGGCAGTGAAGGTTCTTTAAGAAACAAGCTTATGTAATCGATTACAAAGTATGGTAATCAATTAAATCAGTGAAACATGATTTTCAAGATAGCTTGTGTAATCGATTACTGTCTATGGTAATCGATTAAAGCAACAATGCATTACTTTTGTTTTACACTATGTAATCAATTAAAATGTTCTTCAATGCTTTTCCAAATTTAAAACTTAAGCAAATAATCGATTATACTATTGTGTAATTGATTAAAATAGAAGAATTACATTTTTCCAAAAACATTTCTATTTTAATTCTTTTTCAAAATATCTTTGATTCTTTGATGAAAACACTTAAGCATGTAAATGATTATATGCATGCAAATGCAAGGATCAAAAGATTGGCTTCTCATACACTTCATTTTGGATTTCAATCTTCAAGGCATGTGAAAAGCTCAAAACATTCTTCTAAGTCAAAAGCTTCATTCTTCTTGTTGTTCCCCCTATATCCAACAATCTCCCTCTTTTTGGCTTTGAACATGCCAAATATTGATTGGCCATGTGTTAAAGATTTGAAGTGCTTTTTGAGGGATGCAAAGGATAGAAGTCTTGAACTTTGTTTGAACTTTGTTAACCTGAGAACAACTCTGCCTCTTTGCCAAGAACAAGTGTTAAGATATATGTTGGCATAAACATTGATCATTTACTTCCGTTAGTTAGCTTTTGTGACTTAGTTTGCTCCCCCTTAGGTAATTTCGTAATTCATCAGTTTGTAAAAATGCAACAAAAAACAGAGCATAACAGAGAGCAAAACAGAGTTAGTTTTCAATCAAGTTATCAATCAATTTTTCTCCCCCAATTTGGCTTTTCAAAGGCAAAAGATAGCACAACAAGAATGAGAAAAAGAAATACGAATTTCATTAATCAAAGGGAAAGATAGTACATGAATTAGAAAACAAAAAAAATAGAGCAATAACAAAAAATACAAGAAGCTTAAAGTAGTTTATCAAAATCATCAAGCACAAGCCTAGCTTCTATGTTTTCTAGCCTAGATTTCATCTCCTCCAAAGATGAATTAGTCTCAGCACTGTGCTCACGATGCAGTGACAATAAGGCATCGATCTTTTGAATCATAAGAGATTCAAATGGACTATAAAATGGTTGAGCAGGGCCTTCATCTTCAGCATCCTCATCAACCTCTTCACCAGCTTCTCCTTCATTCCCAGCAGTAGGGAGTTGTTGTCCAGCCATTTTCCAGCCATAAGGGGTCTTGACCGACCCCAGCTTGGTAAGATGCTTCTCTTTGATGAGGTTGTTGCTTGAGTTTGTGTTATCAACAACCCCAAGCTCTAAGCCAACTTGTGAGCGAAAGAGGTTGTCTGATGTCGAGGGAGATTGTCTTGACAAGTAGGAGGGTCGCACGTCTGTCGAACCCCAAACTTGAACAAGTGTTATCCGATGTCGAGGGTGGTAGATTTGACAAGTAGGAGGATCACGGGTCTGTCAAGCTTGTCAAGCCCCCCCAGCCTAGATAAGTGTTGTCCAGGTTGCTTCTGTTAAGTTGTCCATGAAGGACACACTTTTTGTTTTGCAGGCAAAGTCAAACGAGCCAGGTGAGTGGAATCCCTGAATTTTACAATTCTTCCTTTTACTAGCTGTTGGAGAACGCGTTGAAGACAAGTGTTTCGTTTGACTTTTACCACGGGCGAGTTCAATCCACGCATGTCATTCTTGCATACGTGTCACTCAAGGAGTTGCCACGTACTAGAGACGCGGTGTGTGGGTTAGTGGAACTGCGTCTTGGTGCAAACTTTGATGGTTTCATTTCAGCTTCCGCAAGTTACGGAAGAGTCAGGCCTCCACTTAAATGGAATGCATGTTTGATTTTTTTATCACCACCACTTTCAATTTCTGCTCTCTCTCATAAAACTTCTTTGCCTTCTGCTAGCGATTTGCTATTTTCCCTTCTTCTCTGATTATCTTCCTTGATTTAAGATACTTTTTCTTTCCACCATGTCTTTCATCTATAACTCAACCATGGGTATGGGCGGAAGTGACTCTGGGGGTTCAATTCAGCAATCCCTTGTGGAACGAGAGATCATTCCAATCGGCGACTCCTTAGAGAAGGAGACAAGCCATAGAGCTTCTGATAACGAGTGCTCTTCTTCTGGGAGGATAGTGGATTCGCGCCTTGTTAGCAGAGGTACTTCTCACCTCAGTAGAAGGGCGCGGCCTCTACTGCAATTTTGCTTGTTTTGCAATATAATGAGTGACTTTGCATGGAGGCCCCTCGTGAAGCAGGTTGGGCTTGTTGGTGGGATTGTGTCAACTTTTGTTGTCGACCCTCCTGTTGGAGAAGGAATCAACCTGCTGCTAGGGTTGACCTTGATGATGATAAAGTTTTTGAGGTCTCCCCAAACGTGCCTTCCTCTGTTTTGGCTAAGAGGAAGCGTGATGATGATGTTGGGGTGTTAGGTCGCAAGAAGTCAAGGGTCCCTCTCAGCCTTCGATTTCTTTGGCCACTCCTATAGTGGTTCCTTCTTCCACCACTATTACCCCTTTACTCAACGTTGGTGTGACGACACGAGCGTTCTAGAAATAGGCCGGAGCATGCGATAAAGGTCAAAGCAGAGAACTCTGACTGGCTTTGTGTCTTCTTTTGACAAGAACCTTATTTGGTAAGTTGCAATTCAAAATGCAAGTGATTCTAAAAAGGTCTTTCTCTAGAGAAGTTTGGTTATTGTTATGACTTTGACAAGCGTACCAATTTGTCGTTGTAAGTTACAAAATTTATAAAAGTTCATCTCCACAAGGACTTAAGTTTACTTAAGTTAATTCAAAATAAAATTCAACATTTTAGTAGTTTATGTACAAAGAGCATAAGCGAAGATTCATTTGTTTGTGCGATAACTACACGTATGAATAAAGAGAATAAAAATCTAATAGAGGCGTAAACTACAGAAAATAAAGCGAGTTTAGTTAAATTCAAGAAAAGTGTAGGATTGGATTTCGTCGTTTTGACCCTTAATATTCAATTAACTTTACCATGCATAAATCATTTTCTATCCTTATTGATGCACACATTAAATTACCCCATTTGAGAATCATAAGGATACTTACTAAATAAGGAATAGAAACGATTCATACATAAATCAATATTAAAAGAGATTCATAGGGGTAAGAAGATTACATCCAATACTTAGAGAAGTTAGCCAACCATTGCAGAGAGCACCTCCTTAAGGGAAGAATCGATGAAGGGAACCATCACCGCTTTTTTCCGGCTAAGGCTCCACACTTAATACTCACTTCTCTCACTCTCCCTAACACTCAACCTAAGCTATTTCACTCACAAGCTCAGAAAATTTGCTCAAGGAAGAAGGAATTTCGAAATTGGATGCTTGGTCCAAGCTTTGCAAGCCTATTTATAGATTTTGGCTCCTGTCTACTTCCACTTGCCCAGGCGAGTGGTTTGGCCTAAGTTTACTCGCTTGGGCGAGCTAATGTCTATCCTTTTGGAACTTGCAGCTCCCTTGGGCGAGTCATTTGGCCTGTGGAGGCTCGCTTGGGTGAGTTAAATGCTTAGTGGTGAAGAAAGGTCTTGGGCCTGGGCTTTGTTACTTCTGACACCCCCAGTTTTGATCCATATGCCCTTTTTGTTTGCTTTGATGCATCGGAAGCTTCAGATGTCATTGAAACCTATCAAAATACAATACGAGATTGGAAAAATCTCTTTAAAATATGAAAAACAATATTTACAGAAGTACTATATTCAAATTGACTAGGTTTAGGGTAAGTTTATAAGAAATTTTTACTAAGAGCAAAAGACAAGTGCCACTTTCAAAGTTCGAATTGTTCTAAAATAGGGCACTTATCAGTTATTTTGAAAGAGAATGGAAAAAGGCCACCAGGAAACTCTAAGCAAGGTGGTGTCCTTAGAGGTTGAGGTTGCCAAGTGGAGGGCCACTGCTCGGATTGTTTGGAAAGTGGAGCGCCCCAAGGTGGCCAATGCCACTGTCACCTATGCCGAGGCCGTTAGGTCCAACCACTAGTTGTCATCCAAGGTCAATGATGTCCTTGTTAAGTTGCTACACATCAGACTAGATGGTCAAGAAATGTTTAGGCACTGCAAGGACTTGCTGCGAGAAAAAAATGACTTGGCTAGAAAGGTGAAGGGCAATTCTGTAGAGAAGGAAGAGCTTGCCAAGGTGGTTGCTGACCTCGAGGTCTGGTTAAAGGAGTCAGAGTCCAAGTTGGAGGAGTCGAGCTTAGGGCATCAAAGGAGAGGGAGGCCAGCAAGAAGGTAGAGGAGGAGTTGCTGGTGTACAAGAAGGAAGCCATGGAGCAACACGAGAAGGGCCTTTACAAAGCCATCAGGGAGGTCGGGTTCTTCACTAAAGGTCTTGACTTGGGTCTTTTTGAACCATTTAGGGACGTGAAGGACGATGAATTGCTTAAGGAGGAAGAAATAACTACCCTGGAGCTATTGGCGAGGAACATGATGTTTGGGCCAATGTTTACGTTGCCGTCTCTTTATATTTTTCTTTACTAGATTTTGGCCGAAATAGATTTGTAACTTTGACAATGATTATTCTATTCTTATGCATTTTCCTTATTTGTCGCTGGAATTCATTTTTTTGTGCCTTGTATATTGTTGCCATTTGTTTGTGTAATCCTCTGTTGCTTGTAGTAGTAAGGATAGGCCGCCTTGAGGAGAGTGAGATCTTGGCGGCATGGGAAGCAAGACCTTGATGACTTTGTATGAAATAGAGAGCTAGATGACATAAGATCGTCTCAAGTTTGATTTCAACCTGGTTAAAGGTCTTGTCAATTACCTTGGTGATGCTTCCTTTCGCTTTGTAGAGCTTTTCCCCTGAGGCTTATGAGGAGTTAGTTTGATTTCCACCTGATTGAAGGTTTTGCTGACTAGTCTAGTGGTATCTAATTTTTCTTTGTGGGACAAGCGATTTAATTTGGACCTTTGGCTATGCTCATCGTAGTTCCAAAGGAGTGAGCTTTACCAAGGGACACCTTGGGTTTTTGTAGGAAAGCTTACCAAGGGCAGACCTTGGATTTCTTGTGTTCCTGTAAACTTGTATTCCTGCAAAGATAAAGTTTAGGAATAGAAGAATCATTCAAGGGTTTGCTGAGCCTTTGGAGAAGAGAGACTCACCAAGAACGGCCTTGAGTTTTATGAGCCTTTGGAGAAGTGAGACTCACCAAGGACAGACCTTGGGTTTGACAAGCTTCTGTAAAGTTGAAATAAGCAAATTAAAAAACTCAAGGGAGATAAAATTTATTCAATATAGTCAATTGTGTAAATATTCCCTTCGTTCCACAGATGTGCGTCGTTAAAACCTCTCAAGCCAAAACCCTAGTTTTTCTCTTTTGGGACATAAGACTTAAGTAGGAAAAAGAGTACAACATCCAATCTTGTAGGAGGTCAACTAAAATAGAACTTTAGATGGGTAGCATTCCATGTTCTTGGAATTTCTTTACCATCTAGTCCTTGCAGCCTATATGGTTCGTTGTCTAGGCTTGCCACGACCCTGAACGGGCCTTCCCAGTTGAGTCCAAGTTTTCCCTCTCGGGGATCATTTCTAGCTTCACCTCGAACCCGCCACACGAGGTTGCCAGCTTGAAAGGCTCGAGGTTGAACATTCGTATTGTATCTCCTCGACAATCGGAGCTTGGTGGCCTCTTCTTTTATTCTGGTCATCTCTTGAACTTCGTCCTTTGTCTCTAGTTCTACACTCATGTTTTCTTCATTTTGTTGTTCTTGGAATAAAAGTCTTCTTGTTGACGACGGTTCCTTGACTTTGATGGGGTATATCGTATGTAAGATGGAAAGGAGTTTCGTTGGTTGTTGTTTAGGGTGAACAGTGATATGCCTAGAGTATATTGCGAGGTTAAGAATGACCCTATTAGCTACCTCCTTCCATAGACCCTTGGACTTGTCGAATATGGTGCGTAGGGCTTTAAAGATGACCCTTTTAGCCGCTTTCGCCTGACCGTTGGTCTGGGGTGTTCTACAGAGGTTAGGAGAAGCTTGACATCTAGCCTTGTCAGGAATTCTTCACAAGCCTGAGCTTTGAATTGGTACCGTTGTCAGTGAAAATGGTGTAAGGAAGGCCATATCTGCATATGAGGTGTTCCCAGGTGAACTTTTCCACCTCGTTGGTTGAGATTTCTCGTAATGGCCTTGCCTTGATCCATTTGGTGAAATAGTCGATGGCGACTAGTAGGAGTTTGACTGCTCCTGGGGCTTTTGGAAGTGGTCCCAGTATGTCCATTTCCCATATGGAGAAAGGCTAAGGGGAATTGAAGCTATGGAGGTTGTTAGGAGGGTGCGTGGGATATCTGCAAACTCTTGGCATCGTCTACACCTTCTAGTGAAGTCGAGGGTGTCGACCCTTAGTGTCAACCAATAAGTAACCTTGATTGGATTGGGAGTTGTTGCTTAAGAGCTATAGAGGAACAAGAGTGGGAAAAGGTAAGAGAGAACTTTAGAGAAAAAGGGTAGATAAAGTGTGAGTGGCAAACACTTAGAGAGTGGTGAGAATTTCCTTATATACTTGCATTTTTGCTAACCATTTCTTTTGAAGGATAAGCTCAAGAGGGGAAGAAGCTTTGTCACCTAAGACCTCTTGGTTGATGAAGGCTATTACAAATCAAATGGAGGAATTACAAACCAAAATGGAGGCAAAATTTGAGGAGTTACAAAGGGAAACACAAAAAAGGAGTAATCCATTTAGATGGAGAGGCATATGAAGATAGGAGGGTGAGTGAATATGCATCCTCTCATGGAGGAAATTATGAAGAGGAATGAATTAAGAAGAAAGAGTGGAAAGAACAAAATCATAGGAGACAAAATAATAGAAGACAAAATCATAGGAGACAAAATAGAAAAAAGGAAGATTGAAGGTTTAGGAGAAATGAGAGAGAAAGGAGGAATGGAGGATTGAGTGGAGTGAAAATTAAAATTCCAAAGTTCCTTGGTACTTATGATCCAGAAATTTACTTTGAGTGGAAGATGAGAATAGAGCAAATTTTCTCATGCCAACACTTTGATGAAGAGAAGAAAGTGATTCTAACAACTCTAGAATTTGGTGGCTATGCTTTGGTGTGGTGGAACCAAATTCAAATTGACATAGGGATTTTGAGAAGGCCAAGAATAAATTGATAGAATGACTTGAAGGGATGCTTGATAGAAAGATATTTTCCCACTTATTACTCAAGAGAAGTCCATAACAAGCTCCAAAGACTATTCCAAGGGTACAAGAGTGTTGATGACTACTATAAGGAGATGAAATTGATGATGATGAGGGCTGAAATTGTGGAGAGCCAAAAGGCAACCATGGCTAGGTTCCTTAATGGCTTGAATATGAAAATTCAAGATGTGTTGGAGCTACATGCCTGTAGCACAATTGAGGAGCTAGTCCACAAAGCTCAAAGGGTGGAGCAACAACTCAAAAGGAGGAAATCTTCCAAAACCAATGATGCTGGAAGTTCCATCTGGAAGGACAAGCCTAGGAGGGAGGTTTCTCAAGTGAAAAATAATAAAGAAGAAAAGGTGGAGAGCTCAAGCAAAAAAATTATGGACGCTACTCCAAGAAAATCAAGCAATATCAAGTGCTTTAAATGCCTTGGGAGGGGCACATTGCTTCACAATGTCCCAACAAGAGAACAATGATTTTGCTTGAGGATGGACGCATAGAGAGTGAGACTTCAAGTGGCTCAACTAACTCTTCAAGTGAAGAAGAAGAAGAGCTTACACTTGTGGAAGCCGTTGAGGGTGATCTCTTGATGGTGAGGACAATGTTGAGCAATTTTTGCAATGACAAATAGGAGACTCAATGAGAAAATATTTTTCACACAAGGTTCTTAATTGAAGACAAAGTATGCTCTCTTATAATTGATGGAGGCAGTTGCACCAATGTAGCTAGTACAAGGCTTGTAGAGAAATTACACTTGTCAACCACAAGTCATCCTAGGCCATACAAGCTCCAATGGCTTAGTGGAGAGGTGGTGGTAAATTCTCAAGTGCTCATTCATTTTTCTATTAACACTTATAAGAATGAAGTTCTTTGTGACATTGTACCTATGAAGGTTGGACATATTCTCCTTGGAAGGCCTTGGCAATTTGATAGGAAAGTTATACACAATGGCATGGAGAACACTTTTGAGTTGAAGCACTTAGGCAATAAAATTATTTTGATGCCTTGGACTCTTCAACAAGTGTGTGAGGATGAAAGAAAAGAGAGTTCAAGAGCTTAAAAAATACTACACTTGATAGCAATAAAAAAGGAAAAAATAATGAGTTATCTAAGAGGAAAACTAGTAAAAAAAGAGAAAAAAGAAGAAAAATTTGAAAGCAAAAAAATTCATGAGACCAAAGAGAGTTTATT
This sequence comes from Glycine tomentella, assembly GCA_007407185.1. Classification (NCBI taxonomy): domain Eukaryota; kingdom Viridiplantae; phylum Streptophyta; class Magnoliopsida; order Fabales; family Fabaceae; genus Glycine; species Glycine tomentella. Next base: position 68,535 of record PYAF01001649.1, on the reverse strand, counting down.
CTTGAGATAAAAAGAGGTCAAGAGTGTTATTAGCAAGATAACCTCTTTATTATATGGTTCCTAACTCTCTTTGTTTGCATGTTAAAAAAGAAGGAGAAAAATTGCGCACAGCCATGCAATCTCTTTTGGAGGAATATGAAGATGTTTTCCCAAAAGAAATTCCTAATGGCTTGCCTCCTTTAAGAGGAATAGAGCACCAAATTGATTTAATTTTAGGTTATTCACTACCTAATAGGCCAGAATATAAGACTTCACCCATGGAGGCTTAGGAGATTCAAACACAAGTGGAAAAACTACTTGACAAGGGGTGGATCCGTTAGAGCATGAGTCTATGTGCCATGCCAATTATTCTTGTGCCTAAGAAGGAGGGAACATGGAGGATGTGTATTGATTGTAAGGAAATAAACAACATCACCATAAGGTATAAACACTCTACCCCTAGACTTAATGATCTTTTAAATGAATTTCACGGTTCCACTATCTTCTCTAAAATTGATCTTAAGAGTGGTTATCATCAAATAAGGATGAGGGAAGGGGATAACTGGAAAATGACTTTCAAAACTAAATTTGGACTTTATGAATGGTTAGTTATGCCTTTTGGTTTGACTAATGCACCTAGTAACTTTATTAGGCTTATCAATCATGTGCTTAGACACTTTATAGGCAAGTTTGTGGTAGTGTATTTTGATGACATTCTTGTTTATAGTGCCAATTTAAATGATCATTTGATGCATGTTAAAAGTGTCTTTGAAGTGCTTAGGAAGGAAACCTTGTATGGAGCTATAGATAAATGTACCTTTTGCACTTCACAAGTTGTGTTTCTAGGTTTTGTAGTAAGTGCTCAAGGAGTCCAAGTGGATCAAGAAAAGGTGAAAGCCATCATGGAGTGGCCAACTCCAAAGAGCGTGAAGGATGTTAGAAACTTTCATGGTTTAGCAAACTTTTATAGGAGATTTGTAAAGGACTTTAGTACCATTTTTTCTCCTTTGAATGAGTTGATAAATAAAATCATGAGCTTCTCTTGGAAGCAAGAACATGAAATTTCTTTCCAAACATTGAAGGATAAATTGTCTCATGCACCTATTCTTGCATTGCCTAATTTTATTACTTCTTTTGAACTGGAATGTGATGCATCTAATGTGGGCATTGAGGGGATCTTGATTCAAGATAAACATCCTATTGCTTATTTTAGTGAGAAATTGAATGGTGCATGTTTAAACTATTCCACTTATGATAAAGAGTTGTAGGCACTTGTTAGAGTATAACAAACTTGACAACATTATCTTTTACCTAAGGAATTTGTCATCCATACTGATCATGAGTCTCTAATATTTGAAAAGTCAAGGAAAATTCAACAAGAGACATGCTAAGTGGATTGAATTTATAGAGCAACTTCCTTATGTTATTAAACACAAGCAAGGAAAATTGAATGTAGTGGCGGATGCCTTATCAAGGAGGCATTGTTTGATTTCTATGCTTGAAACTAAGTTGCTTGGCTTTAATAACATAAAAGAATGGTACTCAAGTGATCATGACTTCTCTAGTATTTTTGCTTTGTGTGAGGAGGGGGCTCATCAAGGATATTTTACACATGATGTTTCTTGTTCAAGGAAAAGAAACTGTGTGTTCCTAAAAGCTCTTTGTGAGAACTCTTCATTAGAGAAGCTCATGAGAACAACTTAATGGGACACTTTGGTGTGGATAAAACTTTGGCTATTTTACATGAACATTTCTTTTGGCCAAAAATGAGGCATGAAGTACATAAGCTTGTATCTTAATGTATTACTTGTCATAAAGTTAAATCTAGATTAATGCCTCATGGTTTATATACACCTTTACCTATTCCTAACTCCCCTTGGGTTGACATTTTCATGTATTTTGTGTTTGGTCTTCCAAGATCCAAGAGGGGAAAATATTCTATATTTGTTGTTGTTGATAGGTTCTCAAAGACGGCACACTTCATTCCTTGTCACAAGAATGATGATGCTTGTGAAGTGATCAATCTCTTCTTCAAGGAAGTGGTGAGACTTCATGGATTGCCTAGAAGCATTGTGAGTGATAGAGACACAAAGTTCCTTAGCCACTTTTGGAAGACATTAAAGGGTAAGCTTGACACAAAGCTCTTGTTTTCATTAACTTGCCACCCACAAACGGATGACCAAACTGAAGTAGTGAATAGGATATTGGGTACACTCCTTAGATGTTACATCAAGGGTAATTTGAGGACTTGGGAGGAGTGTCTCCCTCACATTGAATTTGCTTATAATAAAGTGGTTCACAAGACCACTTCCTTATCTCCTTATCAAATTGTCTATGGCTTCAATCCTTTAACTCCTCTTGATTTATTTTCATTACCTAACACTTCTTCTATGATTAATCATGATGCTTTGTCTAAATCTTCTTATGTTTGGAAATTGCATGAAAAGGTGAAGGCCCATGTGGAGAGGAAGATGGAACAATATGCTAAGTAAGCCAATAAGCACAAGAAGCAAGTGGTCTTCAATGAAGGAGATTTGGTTTGGCTTCATTTGATGAAAGATAGATTTCCTCAAGAAAGGAAATCCAAGCTCCAACCTAGAGGAGACGGACCTTTTAAGATTTTAGAGAGGATCAACAACAATGCATATAAACTTGAGTTGCCAATTGAGTATGGTGTAAGTAACACCTTTAATGTTTGTGATCTTTCTTTGTGTGATAAACTTGAGTTGCCAATTGAGTATGGTGTAAGTAACACCTTTAATGTTTGTGATCTTTCTTTGTGTGATAGAGGTACAAGTTGGGGAGCAAACTTGAAGTCAAGTTCCCTTTCAAGAAGGAGGGGATGATGGAGGTCCATTGCAAGCTAAGGAAGCTTGAGGTGCAAGCTAATGAAGCTTGTTGAGATCGGTGTAGTCGGTGCTCATTCTCCATTTGTCATTGGCTTTTTTTACCATGACGACATTGGCAAGCCATGTAAAGTACCTGACTTCTCTGATAAATTGGGCCTTGGGGAGCTTGTCTACCTTCTCTCTTACTTCCTTGTGTCATTCTTCTCCCATCTTCCTCTTCTTCTTTGACACTGGGGACAAATGGCTAGCTTGTGGCATATAATGCTATGGTGGATACTCACCATGTCAGATGGTTGCCACGCAAATAGGTATGTGTTCCTATGTAGGAAATCAGTTATGCGTCTATGCTTATGGCTAGTAAGGTCCTTGTTAAGTTGCGCATTGTCCAGGTTTGGGTTTGAGCTGCAACTTGATAAGTTCTTTGATAGTCTTTTGGCCTTTGTCAACAATGTCATTGCGCTAATCTACATTGAAAAAGTTTTCCAGACTTGCTTCGTAGACGGTCAAAGTTCGAATTAGAGACCCTTCATCCACGCTCATAACTTGACTACTATGACCTGTTGTGGGGTGAGGCCTGCCAGACTCCCTAGTGGAAGGATATGGTGTCACTTTCAAAATTTTAGCATAGCACTGTTGGACCTACTTTTGGTTTGCCTTGACAGTCACAATCTCTCCCGTCAATGTTGGGAATTTCATCTTTAGATGCGACATGGAGACGATGACTCCTAGTTCGTTCAACATTTTCCAACCAATCATAGCAAAGTATGAGGGATCTGCCCAATAATTAAATACTTGATTGTGAAGATCCTTGAAAGCTGGCCATAACCGAAGGTGGTCAGTAGGTCTACATAGCCTCTAGTGTAAGGACCCGCCTCATCACTACTATATCATTAACTCTTATCGTACAAAATTTAATTTTTAATTAAAACTTCATTAATTTGATTATGAAAATGATGGTAAATTTTTCGTGATAATACAATTATCATACACGTATTACAACTACATATTTAAAAACATATGTACATATATATTAAATCAGTACATGTCATCCACATGTTAGAACTTCCTTTAGCTTTACATGTATATACACCTGAAATTACATATCTAACAAAAAATCAAAGAAATAACTAAGAAAGAGTTGATTAACAAAAACACAACTTTTTCTCCAAAAAGAAATCCAACGTCATCACGTCGGCTTGGTGGCTCCAACCAAAAAGAAGATCCCCCTCCAAGGTCACCTATTGCTGCTCATTTGCTCACACGAACGAAAGTTCGCGATCGTCACAGGTACCAACTACACGGTACAACAAACGAAAGGGTGAATTTATTATGTACAACCAACAATTATCAAGTAACCACAATTGGAAAGGAAACAACAATCACAATCATAATTATTACCAAAATTCTATCAGTCCAATACACACTCAACAAACCAATCATCCGATGCATTTCACAACTCAACAATCATGCAAAGAATGATGCATGCACCTGACTTATTGTTGATTCAAGTGAAGCCAAGCATCAAAGAACAAAGATCAAAGCTTCAAGATTTTGTGCTTTCAACATGCTCAAAGGAAAAGTTCCATGGAAAGCTTGAAGACAATTTGATTAATGTAAAAGGAAGTATATGATCTGATAATCTATTTGTGCATATCATGCATCATTCATTTATCTAGGATTGTTAGATTAAAAAGAATTAATTAAATAAAAGTCACATGAAAGGTTTTAATAAGCTACGTTTTTGGAAAAATGAAGCCTTACTGAAGTAATCGATTACAAGGCTAATGGAATCGATTATTTTGTTCTTCCTGCCTTTGGAAAACAATTTATGAACATTATAATCGATTACATCACGAATTAATCGATTACTTAGGCATTTTTATCAGAAATAGAATTCTCTGTCTTAATCGATTACGAGAATTGGTAATCGATTACTGAATGCATTTAAAAATTTTATGGCTCTGTCTTAATCGATTACGTATCAGAATAATCGATTAAATGGTTCATTTTTGGTATTTTGGAATTACAATGAACATTTTAATCGATTACTATGTTGATTTAATCGATTACCTATGTAAAATAATCGATTACTGGAGCGGGTTTAATCGATTATTTTCAGTTAAAAAATTCTGTTATAAAAGGAACCTCTTGACTGAGGTTTGTAACTTCGTGCCTTTTGAATTTTTCGAGTTCTAAGCATTCACAAACATTCTGAGCTTTCATTGGTGACATTCTCTTACTTCTAAACACATTGAGTCTTCACAAATTCATATGGGTTATTAAATCAAGAAGGTGAAGAATCATTGTTCATTCAAAGCATAGGAAAGGAATGCATTGAGTTGATAATCTGTAATTCAATCAGTTGATTCATTCATGTGCATGCATTCTTGGATTATCAGGTGATATCTTTTCTTGTCTTTGAAGGTGTAAAACTGTTCTTTTGAATTTTTCTTTAATAGTCTATTGTAAATAGGTTTCTTGCAAGTACAGAGATAGTGTTTCTCTAAGAACAGCTGAGTAGTGTTCTCAGTATGGGTTTTGGTCTCTAAGAGTTTAAAAGGGTTTTAGACTTCTGAACTTTATCTAGGGTTGATAAAGAGAGACTTGTAAAATTGCTTGTAAGATTGTTTTTGCAATAGTGAAACTCTACTCTAGTGTTGAATGGAAGAACTGGATGTAGCCTCATAGGGTTTGAGGTGAACCAGTATAAACTCTGTGGCTATTCTCTGTTCTCATTTGTTAAATCTCTAAATTGCTTTGTTTGTGAATCAATTTCATTGCACAGAAAGTTATACTCTGTTTTCTATTATTCTTGGAAAGGGAAGTTGATTGAGTATTGAATCTTGGTGTTGAAACAATTTTGAAAGTGATAAAGATCCTGTGGTAACTCTGATTTTAAAATTTTAATTGGCCAAGGTTCAACCAATTCACCCCCCTCTTGGTTGTTTTGAGGTGTTCCTTTGTTTTTCAATTGGCATCAAGAGCTGGTTCTTGTAAATTACTCAAGATCACTTTTTCTTTACAAAAGGAATCATGAATACTTCACAAATAACCTTTAAGGAGGCTGCCTCTTTAAACAGACCTCCAATGTTTGAAGGGGAACATTTCAGTTTTTGGAAAAATAGAATGAAAATCTTTATTCAATCAAATGACCCAGGAGCATGGAATGCTATTGTGAAAGGTCCCTTTATACCAAAGAAAACTATGGCAAATGAGTTGATTCCCAAAGAATGGGATGAGATGACTGATGCTGAACAAAGAAATGTCCAGTATGATTTTAAAGCAAAAAAATATGATCACGTCTGCACTTTCTTCTGATGAATTTTTCAGGACTGTGAGATGCAACAGTGCAAAAGAGATGTGGGAGATGCTTGAAATTACTCATGAAGGAACAGAGGAAGTTCGAAGGTCAAGAAAGCATGCTTTGATCTATGAGTATGAAATGTTCAAGATGAACTCCAATGAGAGCATTTCACAGCTGCAAACCAGATTTACACACATTGTAAATCATCTATTGGGTCTTGGAAAAGTGTTTGACACTGAAGAGCTTAACATCAAAATATTAAAGTGCTTGACAAGACCTTGGCAACCAAAAGTCACAGCAATTAAGGAGTCCAAAGACCTATCACAAATGTCTATGGCTGCATTGTTTGGTAAGCTTCTTGAATATGAATTAGAAATGTCTCAATTAACATCTTGTGAAGATGCAGAGAAGAAAACAAGAAGCATAGCCTTGAAAGCTGCAACTTTGAAAGCTGAAAAGG
>PYAF01001649.1:34820-52701 GCA_007407185.1 Glycine tomentella | reverse complement strand
TTTATCTTATAAAACTCCTATTATGATATTCCTCACTTTTAAAATTTTCTAATAATTAGACTAACCTACATTGAATTTTATTTCAAAATGTGTATCAAGTGCTAAAAATCTCTCTAAATAATGAATTAAAATTTCTTTTAATCCTCCTTAAATATTTCCCTAAATCCATAATCAATAAATAACATATTGGGGTGTTACAGGGACTGGCTGGATTCCTTTCCATAGTTAAATCTTCATGTAATGGTGTTGATCATACCTCTAATTTGTTGGGCAGGCTCGTTTTACTTTTCCTGTGGAGGTTGACTCTCGCGTCTTTGCTGGTGGTGCCTTTGTCTCCCTTTATCTTTTGCTATGTCCCTTCTTCTATTGGCATCGTGATTTCATTGTTGGTCCTCTTGGTGTCCTTTGGATCTTGCACTTGTTGGGTGATTGTTAGGTGTCCTCACGAATTTGGCTAGATATCCACTCTAGATAAGCTCTTCAATTTTATCTTTCAGAGTCTGACAATCTTCTGTGTTATGATCATAAATGTGATGGTATTTGCAGTGTTTGGTTCTATCTAACCCCAACCCGGGAGGAAGTGGTGGAGGTAGCTTTATGGGTATATCTGTGTTGAAGGCATCATCCAGGATAGTAGTTCAATTGGTCGTCAGGGGTATGTATCGCTAATACTTGGGTCCTTTCGGGAGAGGTTGGCGCTTGTACGACTTATGCCTTTTGTACGACTTGAGTGAGGCAGTCCTGGTGCCCCTTCCCTTTAATCTCGATTGTTTCCAGCGTTAGACCTCATTTCTGAACCTTGACATCTCCTCTATTTTAATATAGCCTTTGGCTCGTTCGCGTAACCCGCCCATGCTATTGGGAGGCTTTTTGCATAGATTGTCTGCGACCTGCCAGGCCATAAAGCAAGCAACATGGAGTGTAGTGCTACTTCAGGATTAAGATTTCGGATTTGGGCAATAATTCGTCCAAACCGGTCCATGAACTTTCATAGGGATTCATCATCTGCTTGTCACAAACTGGCCAAAGCAGTATAAGTCATGCGGTATGACCGGCTGGTTGTGTACTGAGAATTGAAACGCTCGACAAGAGTGTCAAAGTTCTCGATGGACCTTGGGGAGTTCTCTGGACCATGTTAGTGTTGTCCCTTTGAAGGATGTTGGGAAAATGCAACACAAAATTGTGTCGTTGTTGGTGTAGAGATTTGCATGGGTGAGGAAAGCGTCCACATGCTCATCTGGATCGGTAGGTCCATCATAGCGCTCTAGGTTGAGCAGTTTCCAACCTAAAGACAGGTCGGCCTCCATGATACGGTCAACAAAAAGGTGTCAACGAGTTGCCTGCCCTTCATGGCAGTGTATGTGGAAGAGACTAAGATCGTCTTGGGTGTTGATGGTGTGTCGGGAGTGTGTCGCTCCATCTTTGCAATACGTGTCTGGATTTGTTGGAGAGTGTCGGTATCTAACATGGTTGTTGGGGGAGGATTAGATCTCTCTAGAGGTGTCTCGCGTATAAGGCCAAACCGCGTGCTAACCATTGGTGAACGAGGCTGCGGGGTAAGTTTTATTGTGGTCCCAAGTGGGTGCCAAATGTACTTACAAATATCTGGAGTTGACTAACGTCAGGGTAGACGTGGCCAAGGTGGGCTCCACGATCTCAAACGTTGGACTATGAATACCCTTTGTTAGGGGGACAAGAGAGGGGACCTGCAAAATAAAGGACTCCAACACTCAAGTAAGTACGTAAGTTAGTTGAGAATAGAATGAAAAGGGTGTGATAGAAACTGATATTTATAGAGTGGAGTAGGAGTTGTGGATCCTTGTTTGTAGGGACTATTATAGTGATTTGACAACCCTTGCAGGTGATTACTAGCTTATAAATAATAGTTAGCAGATAATTATAGCTTATAGATAATGTGTATCTTATAGACAATTGAGTACCTGCTACTTGATAAGGAGGTTGCAACATTATTGTTAATATTCAAATAATGAGGTATTAGAAATAACCTATTCGACCCAGTAGCCTAACTACTAAGGGCGAGGCATCTGTTCTCCTGTGCCAGGGCTGACTTGTGTATCGGAGCGCAACGTCACTTGCCACATGTATTTTGTGGACCCAGGATAGTACACTAAACAAACACAATGCCATTTGACAATTACCTCACAAACCAAATTAAGTTAAAAGGGAAAGAACAAACAACAAACAACGCTTTACATTACAAGTTTCAACAACAACAACGAAAATCCATATTCAGTACTAAACAAGAGCGCTCATTTTCATCCAAACCTAAGCTTATTAAATAAAAACAAAAACAATCTAAACAGTGAGAGTTGTGACCTATAACGGTAGCATCACTTTTGTTCCCTTTCTCCGGAGGAGCAACGGTAGCGTAGTAGTCGTCACCTTCATCCTCAACATCGAAAAAATCCTTTTTTCTATCTCCCTAGTAAGAGCCTTCACCTTCTTGCATAGTTAAACTTCAGGGGCATAATTGGATGGATATTAAGGTTATAGTGTTGTTTATGTACGTTAGAGTAGGGTTATTGAATCGGGATTCAAATCGTGGATCAGAAGACTCATTTTCTAAATCGTGAATCAAATCGTATTGTGAATCGTAAAATTCATCATCAATAATAAAACATGGCCTATGAAACTAACAAAAACATATTATAGTACAAATTCATTATCAATAACTAGAAAACATAACTCTAGGAGCATGAGATGTTTATGGAGCCTTTGTTTTAGTATAATGGAAATGAAGCAATTGAATAGCTAAATACAATAAATGCATTAAATGAGTGAGCAACAAAAAAATGGTGGAGTAATCAAATAGGATAAGTTTAAAAATGTTCTTTCAATTTCTTTTAATTTAATAATTTAGGCTTACATAAATTTTAAATTTTTTATGAAATTGGAGAAAGAAAACTAAAAAATAATGAATCCTTGAATCTTGTGAATCGTAAGATTCACATGATTCATTCATGTATTGTAATATACAAAGTCTTTTAAGATTCATCTTAAGATACGTATCGGTGGGTAGTCAAATTTTATTGAATCGTAAAATTCAAATCATGAATTGTAAGATACTAATAACTATGCATTAAAGCCCAAAAGCCACAGCCAAATTCACAATTGATGCAGAAGCTACAAATATTTGCTTTTAAGGAATGTGGATCAAAGGGGACATGACTTGGTTCCAAACATGCTAAACATCTAACCCTAAGAATGGAGAATCTAGTTACTCATTGACATATGTAGAGCGTCTCTTCACTATGTTGAGTTGTTGGTACAAGATATTAGAGTGTACTTCATTTATGACACTTGGGACCTTTTAAACCATCTATTTTTTAGTATTCCAAAAAGTAAATTTTAATTTCCCTATCTAAGCCATGGAGTGAGCTCACTAACCTAGTTGTCCTTTAAAAGAGAATGAACACACTTCAAATAACCAAGAGGGGGGTGAATTGGTTAAAATAGTCTTTTAAAACTTTTCTTTAAAACAATTCGCAAAATTAAAACTTGGATCGTATCACTCAATCACCCTTTATCAAAAACATAATTTTCTTTCAATCAAGATACACCATAGAATGCATGTAATAACTGAAATGCTTCTTGTTGATTATATATTGATTTCCAAATATAAACAATGAAAGAAACACTGATAAAGAACACAATACATAACAATTTATACTGGTTCACCTCACAAACTTGGAGGCTACATTCAGTGTCTTCCAACCAACACTAGGTTAGAGTTTTCACTAAATCAAATTATTCTTTTACAAGCAATACAAGTGATAATCCCTATCAACCCTAGATAAAGATACTAAATTCTGAAACGATATTAGAATACAAATCACAAAGATCCTGAGAAACTACTCAGATCTTTCCCCTTGAGAACCCACTCAAGAAAGCTTGAAAGAACTAAAATGATTTACACCACAGAATTCTAAAACAGAAATTCTAAAAGAAAGAGTTCAAGAAATACACAACCTGAGATCCTTAACAAATGATTGAATGAATGTTTGATGTTACCAATCAATCAAGTTGAATGAACGTCAATGCATAGACTAATCTTCCTTGAAATCCCTTTTTCTCACAAACACATCATCTTCAAAATAACTCTTTGATTCTTCTCATAGGATGTGATTCAACATGTAAAATCAGTTTCTTTCTCTTTTTAATGCACTTAGAACATTTGGGTAAGTCTAAAACTCAAAGAATATTTTGCTCTGAAAAATTCTCAAAAAACTTATGAAGTGCAGACCCAAAAAACCTTTAAATAAAAAACTGATTTAACTAATTGTAATCGATTAATCTGTTTAGGTAATTGATTATTTTGACATATGTAATCGATTAAATCAATTAGATAATCGATTAAAATGTTCTTGAGCTTTCTGGAAATCTTTCACGAACAATTTAATCGGTTAATACGTGATGTAATCGATTAACACAGATAAGCTCAGACTGAAAACAAGCCTTTGTAATTGATTACGCCTTACTGTAATCGATTAAGGCAGACTCTTCATTATATGTAAAATGAACTAAGTAATTGATTACGACTGTCTGTAATCGATTAACACAGATAGACATATTTTGATATAACACGTGGTAATCGATTAAAGTGTTCATCATGACTTTCCAGAAATAAACACAAGCATGTAATTGATTACATAGTAATGGTAATTGATTAAAGCAGTGCATAAATTGATTTTTCCAAAACTTTAAGCCATGAGGTTTTCTTTTGCAAATCATTTAATCCTATATTTTACATATGAATACATGTTAATGAATTATGCAATGCAAGGATCACTATTGAACCACTTAGACAAATTACAAATGCCATCAAAATGATTGGGCATGTAAAAAGCTAAAACAACAAGCCAAATATATTAGCCTTGCTTTGATAAACTTGCAACTCTTTCTTCCAACTCCCCCTGTATCTAACAATCTCCCCCTTTTGGCTTTTAACATGCCAAATTTTATTCAAATCAATTGATCATTTGTTTAGCATTTAACTTCTTTGAGAGAGAAAGATAGCTTTTAACTTCCTTGAGGGATGAAAGATAGGAATGGGCATTATGCTTAGTCAACCTGAAACAAATTAGCCTCTTGACAAGAACAAGTGTTAAGTATGTCAAGTTTCAAGTATCCAATGCATTTCATAATCATTGGCTCCCCCTTACTTAGACATATCAAAAAAATAGAGCAAAATAGAGCATCAAATATTTGATTATTTATCCCCTTATTTGGCTGATTAAAGACAAAAATCAATGCTTAAACCGAGGTAAGAAAAATATCAACAGGGAAAATAAACTTCATTAATGGAAACTCAGTACATTAATTAAACAAACAGAACATAATGGAAACAAGCATAAACTAAAACATAACATAAGCAAGAAAAAATATGGAAGTCTGTAAGGACCCTCATCATGGCGCGATTGGCGCCAGATCCCGCGCGGGTAGCGCCATAGGTGGCGCGGATGGCGCGGGAAGTGGTCTGGAAAATCAATTTTCACTTGTTTTCCACGCGGTCAGCGCCAGGTGTGGCGCGGACGGCGCCATAGGTCAGGGGAGGTTGGCGCTGATGGCGCTAGTGTGGCGCGGGTGGTGCCACATGTTCTGGAAGTTGGCGCTGGGGACGTGGGAGTGGCGCTGATGGCGCCACATACACCGCCATGGTGGCGCGGTTAGCGCCAGCGGTGGCGCGATCCGCGCCAGACCTCGGGCAGGCCCAGTATACAGGGCAGAACGCGTTTTACTGAAGAAAAAACTTCTTCTTCTTCCTCCCAACGCGCTGAACCTCCATTAGAGCAAGCCCAAGCTTCCTAGAACCTTATATGTTGGCCTAAACACCTCCCAAAGACCTATAAGCTTGTGAGAATCACCTTGGAAGCATTAATCCTTCATCAATTACCTTGAAAAACCCCTTTTGAGTGAGAATTCATTTCTCGAGAAAAAGCTCAGAGACTTGAGTTTGGCGGAGACCCGCGGCTTGGAAAGGACATCAGAGCTAGTAGAAGCTGTCCTTCAGCCTTCTTGGTCGCCATTGAGGTAAGAAACTCAAGTTTCTCCGGTTGATTTTGAATTTGGGGTTTTCTGGATATTATGACCCATACTGAGCGGGGGCTAGAATTAGCCTAGGGTCCTGTTGAGAAACTTGTTTAGAAATTTCTAGTGATGAAGGATTAGCTTTAAGTTTTTGATTTGGTGAACTTTGAATCTTGGCTCTGTGATATGCATGTGTGGCTGTGGAATGAGTCACTTGTTGTTCTCTGGACATGCATGAGCCTTGATTGAGTTTGTGTTGAGCCTGAGAGGCTAATTGAACGGTGCCTTGGTTGAGGTTTAGACCATTCCAGTGATATACGAAATTATGGGCTATTGTGAGCCATAGCTCAGGTATGTGCTGTACATTGAGTCTGTGGTGACTCAATTGCTCTGATGTCAACTTTGATGGACCTTGTGTGGTCTGTGAAAAGCCTAGTGTGGGCTGAGATTGATTGAACCCTAGGATAGGGGATTTCTGATACGATATGTCCTGTGATTGAATGCCTGTTGAATTGGTTTTGATATGGATATATGCCTTGAATAGGGCTTGACACTGAGGGTGTCAGTGGCGGGAGCCACAGAGCAGGGACAGGATTGCAGAGTGATATCTTGCCAGGTAAGTTCAGTGTCCCTGGGGATGATTTCCCATCTTGTGTGCCACACCACACTCCGGGGGAGTGGTGGTCATTTCATGATGCATGCATTGGTAGTTGCATTTCATAATGATATATGTGTGCATATGTGCTTGTGATTCGGTGCTTTGATTGTGATAGATCTATTGGCCAATAGATAGATATGGACCTCTCTAGGAGATGGTGGTTTCCTCCTAGTATGGTTGGCTCATGGTTGAGGTAGCTCCCAGGGAATTGGTTCCCACAGACCATGGGGGATAGAAGTTGAGGTAGCTCCTTCTATTCTCGGAGGTACCATACATGTGCATCCATGCGAAGGGTTAGCACCCAATGGGATGGCACAGGTGTGAGTTCCGGTCTCACACTGAGATAGGCGTTGAGGTAGCTCCGCCATGTTTGCTAATTTAGGTGTTGAGGTAGCTCCGCCAAATTTGGATGTTTAATATATTGTTATGAGGGCCAGAGGGCCAGGCCAGTGGGCCATTTACTTGTGATTGCCTGATATATGTGTTATGGAAGTGGGCCAGGGTGGAGGAGATTCCTCCAAGGACCCTAAGCTTACTGAGATGTGTATCTCGCCCCGTGTGGGGATTTATGATTTCAGGTGACTCTTCTGGTAGAGGAGAGCAGTCTCAGGACAGGAGGCCCCAGTAGAGACTTGGGCTGCTTGACTGAGAAGCAGCAAAGAGAGCTGAAGGCTCAGTTTTATTTTGATTGTATTTTGTTATTTGATGAGGGATGGTGTGTGTACACCTGTGATGTATAGTTCTGTATACCCTCGGTGAGGACAGTTATTCTTTTGTATCACCACGGTGTGGTGAAGACATTGATGTAGATGTATGTACAGAACTATTAATGATATGATATGAATTTCCTCCTGAGTATATTGTGGATGTGTATTTATCTGTCTATGATGATGTATGATAAACTGGATCAGCAGGGGCGTGATTTATGTGCCTTATATGAATGTTGCTTTAATCTGTTTTATTCCATACATAATAAATCAAGAAAAATGATTTTGTGCTTCCGCTGAGTTGTAAATTGTGAATTAAGCGCTAAACTGATATTATTAATGATAACGCACTGGAGGCCTACGGGGTATTACATTTGATGGTATCAGAGCGGTTTCTTGATAAGAACATTATGTATGGAACTTGATTTGGTGCTTGTATGTGGTTGTTTGAAATGAGCATTGCATGAGAATACATTAACTGTGGGCCTGATCAACTCACTGTGTGATGTACATGTGTAGTGCTATGGTGAGACCTAGAAGCACCAATGGGGCTACCAGTGCCCAGTCTGATCCAATTGCGGCTGCACTAGCCGCCATGCAGCAAGAGTTAGCTGCTAATAGACAGACTCAGGAGGAGATGCAGCGAGAGATGGCTGCAACCCGAGAAGTTAATGAAGCCTTGATAAAGGCTAACCAGGACTTGCTAGAGGAGGTGAAGAACCTCAGAAGGGATGACAGAGTATCCTCCACACCTCCTACCCATGATGGCGAGGGTAGTTGCCAACAAGTTGGTGGGAGCCACCTGCGAGGGGACCAGATGTCCTAGATAGAGGCTGACAATGATGTAGCAGCCAGAGGGAAAATGCTGATTACCTTCAGGAAGCATGACCCTCCAGTGTTCTCAGGGGGCTATGATCCAGTGGCTACAGCAAGGTGGCTGCAGGCCCTAGAGAAAATCTTTGAGGTGTTGGAGTGCCCCGATCACTAGAGGTTGCTGTATGCAACCTATATGCTTCAGGGCGATGCCCATGAGTGGTGGAAGACCACAGTACAGCTTCTGAGAGGCCGGGGAGAGGTGATTACCTGGCAGCTGTTTGAGGCCTTTTTCTGGATAGATATTTCCCCAGAGATGCCCGGGAGCAGAAGCAGGCGGAGTTTGATAGTCTCGTCCAGGGGACTTTGACAGTGGACGAGTATTTGGCCCAGTTTCATGAGCTGGCCAAATATGCACACTTCAGGAGGCCTTTACCTGAAGCAGAAATTTTGGCAGCTAAGTTTCTGAGGGGACAAGGATGAGATTCAGGTGCTGGTGGCCGGCAGTGGGTCACGAGATATGGATACTTGGTGAGACAGAGTCGCCATGTGGAGGGTATCCTGCAAAGACAGAGAGGCGGACAGCCTACTCTCCCAGTCAGACAGGAGGGGAGAAGGCCTAGCGGTTCTGGCCCACCCGGTAAGGGTAAGGGCAAGATGCTGAGCGTCTCTGCTTCCTCTGACAGATTCAAGAGGAGTTCAGCCCAGAAGAGATCAGTCCCCAAGTGTCCGGCTTGTGGGAAGGAGCATACAGGAGCCTGTTCCTCAGGCCAGATCATCTGTTTTTGATGTGGCAAGCCGGGCCACATATCCAGAGAGTGCCCTCAGACAGAAAGTCGGGCTTAGGCTGCTCCAGTGGAGATGACAGCATCCACAGCAGGCTGGGTGTATACAGTAGATGCCAGAGAGGCAGCCAGAGCTCCAGACATGATCAGAGGTACAGTTCTGATCGATGACTGTGATGTTAGAGTACTGTTTGATTCTGGAGCTACATATTCTTTTATACAGGATGTGGTTGTTCATAGGCTCAGATTGCCAAAGCTTAGTTTTGCCCCTCCGATGGAGGTTACCACAGCATCTAAAGAAAGATGTCAGGTGAGCACGTGTTGCAAGG
Organism: Glycine tomentella; assembly: GCA_007407185.1. Taxonomy (NCBI): domain Eukaryota; kingdom Viridiplantae; phylum Streptophyta; class Magnoliopsida; order Fabales; family Fabaceae; genus Glycine; species Glycine tomentella. The sequence goes on along the minus strand of PYAF01001649.1, from coordinate 43,361 downwards.
ATGTGCAGTTTGTGTATGAGGGCAGAGCCTATGTGATAGATTTGTTCTGTCTAGCTATGCCTACCCTGGAGATGATTCTAGGTATGGACTGGATGGCCAATTATGGCGTAATGCTAGACTGTTGTCAGAAGAGGGTAGTTGTGCCTTTAGACGAGGCAAGTTCGAGTTCCACCACATTTCTATCAGTCTTGCAAGCTCGCAAGGCAATTATGGAAGGAGCTCAGGGCTATATCTTCTTGGGTGTTACAGAAGATAAGCCAAGTGTTGATTTGTTTCAGATCCCTGTGGTGAACGAGTTCATGGATGTGTTTCCTAAGGAGATAACTCAGCTACCACCAGAGAGGGAGATAGAGTTCTCCATTGACCTGGTTCCCGGTGTGGGACCAATTTCTATGGCACCTTATCGTATGGCTCCTCTGGAGTTGAGGGAGCTGAAGGTGCAGTTGGAGGACCTGCTGTCCAAGTAGTTTATCAGACCGAGTGTCTCGCCTTAGGGAGCACCGGTGATCTTTGTGAAGAAGAAGGACGGCAGTATGCGACTGTGTGTGGATTACGGACAGTTGAATAAGGTTACTGTGAAGAACAAGTATCCTCTGCCTCGTATTGATGATCTGTTAGATCAGTTGAGAGGAGCCAGGGTGTTCTCCAAGATAGACCTGAGATCCGGATATCATCAGATTCGGATCAAGCCAGCAGACATACCTAAGACAGCCTTCCGGTCTAGGTATGGTCACTTTGAGTATCAGGTCATTCCGTTTGGTCTGACGAATGCCCCAGCAGTGTTCATGGATTATATAAACAGGGTATTCAGACCTTTCTTGGATCAGTTTGTGGTGGTGTTCATTGATGACATTCTGATCTACTCCAGGTCAGAGACAGATCATGCCGAGCATCTCAGGACAGTCCTTCAGATTTTGAGGGATAAGCAGTTGTATGCTAAGTTGGCCAAGTGTGAATTCTGGTTATCAGAGGTAAAGTTCCTTGGCCATGTGATCTTAGCAGCTGGTGTATCAGTGGATCCCAGCAAGATAGAGGCAGTGATGTCTTGGGAGAGGCCCAAAGACGTATCTGAGATCCATAGTTTCCTGGGATTGGCTGGCTATTACAGGAGGTTTATTCAGGGGTTTTCCCAGTTGGTAGTACCTCTGACTCGACTCACACGGAAGGGGATTCCCTTTGTTTGGACCCATGAGTACGAGCAGTGTTTCCAGGAGCTGAAAGAGCGGTTGACCATAGCTCCCGTGTTGACTCTTCCTGATCCTGAAGGAATGTTTGAGGTATTTTGTGATGCGTCCAAGAGGGGACTTGGATGTGTGTTGATGTAGGATCAGAAAGTGGTTGCCTATGCTTCTAGTCAACTGAAACCTCATGAAGAGTCTTATCCTACTCATGACTTGGAGTTGGCAGCCGTGGTGTTTGCTCTGAAGATATGGAGGCACTATTTGTATGGTGCCAAGTTGATAGTGTTCAGCGACCACAAGAGTCTCAGATACCTCTTTGATCAGAAAGAGCTAAATATGAGACAGAGGCGTCGGATGAATGCGTTTTGTTGATGGCGCCACATACACCGCCATGGTGACGCGGTTAGCGCCAGAGGTAGCGCGATCTGCGCCAGACCTCGGGCAGGCCCAGTATATAGGGCAGAACGCGTTTTGATGAAGAAGAAACTTCTTCTTCTTCCTCCCAACGCCCTGAACCTCCATTAGAGCAAGCCCAAGCTTCCTAGAACCTTATATGTTGGCCTAAACACCTCCCAAAGACCTATAAGCTTGTGAGAATCACCTTGGAAGCATTAATCCTTCATCAATTACCTTGAAAAACCCCTTTTGAGTGAGAATTCATTTCTCGAGAAAAAGCTCAGAGACTTGAGTTTGGCGGAGACCCGCGGCTTGGAAAGGACATCAGAGCTAGTAGAAGCTGTCCTTCAGCCTTCTTGGTCGCCACTGAGGTAAGAAACTCAAGTTTCTCCGGTTGATTTTGAATTTGGGGTTTTCTGGATATTATGACCCATACTGAGCGGGGGCTAGAATTAGCCTAGGGTCCTGTTGAGAAACTTGTTTAGAAATGTCTAGTGATGAAGGATTAGCTTTAAGTTTTTGATTTGGTGAACTTTGAATCTTGGCTCTGTGATATGCATGTGTGGCTGTGGAATGAGTCACTTGTTGTTCTCTGGACATGCATGAGCCTTGATTGAGTTTGTGTTGAGCCTAAGAGGCTAATTGAACGGTGCCTTGGTTGAGGTTTAGACCATTCCAGTGATATACGAAATTATGGGCTATTGTGAGCCATAGCTCAGGTATGTGCTGTACATTGAGTCTGTGGTGACTCAATTGCTCTGATGTCAACTTTGATGGACCTTGTGTGGTCTGTGAAAAGCCTAGTGTGGGCTGAGATTGATTGAACCCTAGGATAGGGGATTTCTGATACGATATGTCCTGTGATTGAATGCCTGTTGAATTGGTTTTGATATGGATATATGCCTTGAATAGGGCTTGACACTGAGGGTGTCAGTGGCGGGAGCCACAAAGCAGGGACAGGATTGCAGAGTGATATCTTGCCAGGTAAGTTCAGTGTCCCTGGGGATGATTTCCCATCTTGTGTGCCACACCACACTCCGGGGGAGTGGTGGTCATTTCATGATGCATGCATTGGTAGTTGCATTTCATAATGATATATGTGTGCATATGTGCTTGTGATTCGGTGCTTTGATTGTGATAGATCTATTGGCCAATAGATAGATATGGACCTCTCTAGGAGATGGTGGTTTCCTCCTAGTATAGTTGGCTCATGGTTGAGGTAGCTCCCAGGGAATTGGTTCCCACAGACCATGGGGGTTAGAAGTTGAGGTAGCTCCTTCTATTCTCGGAGGTACCATACATGTGCATCCATGCGAAGGGTTAGCACCCAATGGGATGGCATAGGTGTGAGTTCCGGTCTCACACTGAGATAGGCGTTGAGGTAGCTCTGCCATGTTTGCTAATTTAGGCGTTGAGGTAGCTCCACCAAATTTGGATGTTTAATATATTGTTATGAGGGCCAGAGGGTCAGGCCAGTGGGCCATTTGCTTGTGATTGCCTGATATATGTGTTATGGAAGTGGGCCAGGGTGGAGGAGATTCCTCCAAGGACCCTAAGCTTACTGAGATGTGTATCTCACCCCGTGTGGGGATTTATGATTTCAGGTGACTCTTCTGGTAGAGGAGAGCAGTCTCAGGGCAGGAGGCCCCAGTAGAGACTTGGGCTGCTTGACTGAGAAGCAGCAAAGAGAGCTGAAGGCTCAATTTTATTTTGATTGTATTTTGTTCTTTGATGAGGGATGGTGTGTGTACACCTGTGATGTATAGTTCTGTATACCCTCGGTGAGGACAATTATTCTTTTGTTTCACCACGGTGTGGTGAAGACATTGATGTATATGTATGTACAGAACTATTAATGATATGATATGAATTTCCTCCTGAGTATATTGTGGATGTGTATTTATCTATGATGATGTATGATAAATTGGATCAGCAGGGGCGTGATTTATGTGCCTTATATGAATGTGGCTTTAATCTGTTTTATTTCATACATAATAAATCAAGAAAAGCGATTATGTGCTTCCGCTGAGTTGTAAATTGTGAATTAAGCGCTAAACTGATATTATTAATGATAACGCACCGGAGGCCTACAGGGTGTTACAAAGTCTAGCTAAATTTGTCAAAATCATCCAGAGCAAGCCTAGCTTCTATATTTTCAAGCCTAGTCTTCATCTCTTTCAAAGAGGAATTGGTTCAGCCCTATGTTCATGATGAAGACTAAGTAAAGCATCCATCTTTTGAACCATTAGTGATTCAAAAGGAGAGTATTGGTACTCAGCAGTACCTTGTCCAACTTCAGCTTCAAGTTTGAATTTTAAACAATGTAATTGTTACTACACGTTCCTAGGCCATAACTCTTCAGTTTTAGATTCAAATTTTGAATTTTGAATGAGTTCTGACGGTTTCAATTTTCAAAAAAATTCTGCAGAGCTTCAGTAACTCCATCAATAACCTATTATAGAAGAATCGTAATCGATTATTTCGTTCTTCATAACGACAAATAGCAGAGCAGTAATCGATTATTCCGTGAAGTAATCGATTAAAGAAGATAACAATTGAATCAGAGGAGAGTTTCCATTGAAGTGTAATCGATTATAGAAGAATCGTAATTGATTAAAATAGAGCATATATGAACTAAGATGTATTTCATATGAACTGTAATCAATTATTCTGTAAGGCAATTGATTAAAGCAGAGAGACAGGAATCAGAATCCAATTTTTTTTTATGAAGTGTAATCGATTATTTTGTTAGTGTAATCGATTACATATCACAAAAAATGTCTCTAAATCAAGATTAAGCATCAAATAATCGATTATTTCAAGTGGTAATCGATTAAATCAGAGCATTATGCAGAATGAATAGTGTATATGCATTCAATTTCGAATTTTTAGCACATATGATGATATTGCTAGATGACATGTAATATCATACAGATTATGACACAACAAACAAGCTATGATATATTAGATTCATCAAGAATTCCTAACATGTTTTTAAGTGTATAGAATCTATCTCTTACTAAGGGTTTAGTGAAAATATCATCTATTTGATTATTTGTTTCAACAAACTCAATTTTGATATCACCATTTTGAATGTGATCTCTAAGAAAGTGATGTATGATTTCAATATGTTTGGTCCTTGAGTGTATTACTGGATTTTTAGAAATGTTGATAGCACTTGTAGTTGTTGCTTCAACTAGAGACTTTGTGCACAATAGCTTCTAGCAGAAATATGTTCAGCTTCAGCAGTCGAAAGAGCTACACATGATTGTTTCTTGCAATGCCAAGAAATCAGAGAGCTTCCCAACAAATGGGATGTACCACTAGTGCTCTTCCTATCCAATTTGCATCCTGCAAAATCTGAATCAGAATATCCAATTATACTAATTGATGTACCTTTAGGATACAATAATCGAACTCTTGGTGTGGATTTGAGATATTTGAGTATCCTTGTTACTGCAGTAAGATGAGATTCCTTGGGATTTGCTTGGTATCTTACACATAAGGAAACACTTAGCATTATATTCGGTCTACTAGCAATTAAGTATAACAAGGATCCAAATCATTCCTCTGATTCCTCTGTATTTTGACTCATCAACACTTTTTCCTTTTTCATCTATGTTAAGATATGTTGATGTAGCCATAGGAGTTGTAGCATCTTTGCTCTTCTCCATTTCAAATTTCTTAATCATTTCCAAACAGTACTTTGATTGGCTGAGAAATATTCCATTCTTCATTTCCTTCACTTAAAGTCCAAGAAAGAATGTCAATTCTCCCATCATAGACATCTCAAACTCACTCTGCATAGAGATAGAAAATTCTTTGCACATAGACTGATTAGATGAACCAAATATAATATCATCTACATAAATTTGAACTAACAAAATATCATTGCCTCTTTTCTTAATGAACAATGTTTTGTCCTCTTGTCCTCTTATGAAAGATTGGTCAATCATAAATTTGCTCAATCTTTCATACCAAGACCTTGGTGCTTGTTTCAAACCATACAATTCTTTTCTCAATTTGAAAACATGATTACGATGTCTAAAGTCAATAAATCCAGGAGGTTAGTCAACATAAATCTCTTCCTCAATGTATCCATTTAAAAATACAATTTTAACATCCATTTAAAACAATTTAAAACCCATTAAACATCCATAAGCAAGCAGCAACCTAATGGCCTCCAATCTAGCAACTAGAGCATAAGTTTCATCATAATCAATGCCTTCCTCTTGGTTGTAACCTTTAACAACCAATCTTGTCTTGTTTCTTATGATGATACCACTTTCATCAAGTTTGTTTCTAAAAGCTCACTTGGTGCCAATAGGTTTGTGAGAAGAGGGTCTAGGAACTAATTCCCAAACTTCATTTCTCTTAAATTGATTTAATTCATCATGCATGGCCATCATCCAATGTTTATCAAGTAAAGCTTGGTCAATGCTTTTTGGTTCAACTTGTGAAACAAAAGCCATTGTACAGCAAAGATTTCTTAGAGAGTGTAACACCTTGAAAATTCAAAAACTATTGATGTGAGTATTAGATTATGAGAAATTTGGCTGGTCTATATTTGAGTTAATTGGGTGAAATATCAATTAGAGACATTAAGGAAATGTTTGAAGAGAAATGACCATATTACCCTTTCCTTAAATCAGAAATTACAGAAATACCCTTAAGGTAAAAATGACGATAATGTCCTTAAATATTTTTCAAAATTACAAAAATGCCCCTAGATATTTTAGTGAGATATTTTAAGATGGAAATTCTATAAATGCCCTTGGATATGTTGGAAATGACAAGAACACCCTTAGATATTTTTGGCTAGATATTTTATAGTAGAAATGACAAATATGCCCCTAGGTTGAATGATGAATTTACCATAATGCCCTTCAGGCCAGAAATGACCAGATATCCTTAGAGATTTTGTGAGAACCTGATGAAATTACAGAATACTATTGACTGGCAGAATATCAAAATAGTTTGTGACAAGAAATTCTAGAATAGAATTTCTACGAATTTTATAAGGTGACAACTTTGAAACATTAGTCAGAAGAATTCAAGCATTGGAAAAATATGGAAAAATAATAAATAGAATTTATAGAATTTTCTCTAAATTGTGGGGTAACCAGATTTATTTAATAAAATGGTTTAGTAATTTTGATGATCAAAAATAGTACAGACCAATCAGAATTAAGATAAAAGCAATCTCGTATGCAAGGTTGTGTATCACTCTATACAAAACTGCTTGTAAGTAATTTTAACTGTCATTGAAGTCAGTTTCTGGAAAACTCTAGAGTTTCATTATTTAATATTATCCTTTAGGTAGAAGAGTTCAAATTGAACTTGAACTTCTCCTATGAAATGCCATGTGTAAAGACAAATTCAACTTGAACTTTATTTTCTCTTAACGGATGCCATATATGAGGCTAGTTTCAAATTGAATTCTTCTTCCTCATAAAAAGTGACATGTGGATACAAGGAGAATCATATAATTTTCTTCACTTTAAGAAAAATATCTTAAGCTTCATAAATTAAAATGATAAGATACAATCATGAAGGCTTAAGAAACATCTAGTCACTTGTAACTCACTATTAATATAGGAATGAGAAAGCTATCATATATGTGCACAAAATGAGAAGAAAAATCTTCTCTTGTTCCCTTGATAAATCACGTGAAGGAGGAGGAAGAATGGAGAAGTTTCATGGCTTGAAGACAAGTGGAAGGACACTTGGAAGCAAGGTGTCATGTCTTAAAGGATAAGGATACAAAGTAACATAAAATAAAGCAAAATTATCTCCCTTTCTCTAGATCCCACGTGAACAACCAAGAAAAATGGAGAAACTTTAAGAGCTTGGACAAGTGTAGGGACACTTGTAAAGTGGTAGCCAAGTGGAAAGGTAAGTCATTATGGCTTATGAGGATAATAAGGAATCTAGTTAAAACATAAAGGAACAAGCATAAACTAAGTTAGGATTTAAGGAAACAAGAAGAAACTAAGCTAGAATTGATAAGTGCCATATTTCAGTTAACTTCGTGTTTAAAATATTGGCACTTATCTTTTGATTTCTTTCATTTAGCTTATAAATTTCCCTAAACCTAGTTAATTAGCACCTTATACTTGTGTTTAAAGTGTTTCAGAAGATTAATCCAAATCATGTTGTGTATTTGATAGATTCCATGGATTTTCGAGGCTTCCGGAAGATCAAAGCAAGCAAGGAAGGTGTACATATCAAGCATGGGAAGTTCCACAAGCAAATCAGGCCTAGAAACCACAAAGCCCAAAGAATTCTTCATGATTAAGTCATTAGCTCGCCCAGGCCACCATCCATAGTGTTATTTGGTCGCCCAGGCGAGCTCCAAGTCCCTAGAAGATGATATTAGCTTGCCCAGGTGAGCTCCCATAAGCAAAAACAGCCGCCTGGGCGAATGAAGCTAGCTGATGCACAAATCCTATAAATAGGCCACGGATTGGAAGGAAATGGCATGCCTTATGGAGGGTTTTTCCTCCCCTACTTGCTTAGGGCTTGTTCTTAGGTGTTAGGCTCTTAAATATTAGTATTTAAGTAGGTTAAGAAAGTGAGAGAAGTGAGGATTAGCGTGGAAACTCTGCCGGAGAGAAGCGAGGATGGGAACGTTCAGCAACTCTTTCCGAGAGGAGGTTCTCTCCATGTTTGGCTAGCTTCTTAGAGGTTGGATGTAATTTTCTTAACACTATACTTCTTTTAATATTCATGCATGAATCGTTCTATTTCTTATTGGTAGTTTCATTTTGCGCTTAATGCTTGATCCTACTTGATCACTAATATCACGAACTTAAATCCTAAGTGAGACTGGAAAGTAATCTTAGGGTTTGAACTGAATGAATTTACTCATTACGTTACGTTGCTAGGAATAAGGCATAACATTTTGATTGCATAAAAGCACGCGATTATAGTTCTTAACGCTGGGGTATTTACTTAAATATGT
>PYAF01001649.1:11714-34720 GCA_007407185.1 Glycine tomentella | reverse complement strand
CTTAGAACTTGAATGCGAGGGATCGATTCAAGGTAACTTAGTGTGCATCAATAAGAATAGACGATGATTTATGCGTGGTAAATATTAATTGAATATAGAATGTTAAGAATGATGAAATCCAATCCCACTTTCTCATAAATATTTTCATTTTTCGTTAAGTTTAGTTATTTTACTTTACTTGCATCACCTAATAAAAATCCGTTCGACCTACCTGTACATAACTATTGAACTGTTTAATTCTATTTGGATTAACTGAGTAAGCTCAAGTCCCTGTGGAGACGATCTTATAAATTCGAAACTTACAACGATAGAACGGTATGCTTGCCGTGGAAAATATCCTAACAAGTTTCTGATGAAACTAAATTAGTTGGAAAGGCAAATATGTCCTTGAATAATTAATTATTTTCCAAGTGCTATATAAAGGGGTAGTGGGGACCTTGCTTGAAAATCACTTTCAAGACATCTCGCCTACTAAACTTCACGTGAAGTACCCTCCCCCCATTCCTTTCATCCTTTCATTTTCAAAAGCCTAAATCAAATAGAAAAGACCCCACCACCATAGAAAGAATCACGTGTAAAAGAGCTAGCTAGGAGGAAGAATTTGACAAGCTTTATAGGAAGATACAAGGTATGTATGGGGAAGCTTTATGATAAAGATAGTTTAAGTGTTGTTTTGTTTGAATAAGTGTTTGAATGTTCATGTGTTGTTGAGTGTTTCCATGAAGTTCATATGTTGCTAAAAGTTTCTATAAATTTCTCTAAGTTCCATGTGTTGCTGAGTGTTTCTATAAATCTCCATAAAGTTCATGTGTTGTTGAGTATTCCTATAAATCTCTGTACTTGAGTAATATGCTGAGATTCTATACATGAATATAAAGTTGAGTTCTATATTTTATGTTGAGTTTCTGAATAAAGTATGTGAGATATAAATTAAAGACTGATGTTGAAAATAAATATGAGATGATGAGAAGAGTTATACCATAAAGTGAATCAGTCTTATATGTCTCATATGCATATGTCCGGCGGGAGTTAGTCTGTGTTATTTTTCTCAAGAGGAGGTGTGTCAGATAGCTGCACGAACTAAGTTTGAGCATTCAGATAAGAGAGGTCTGAGCTGGGGGGTACTTGGCAGTGGGGAAATCACGCCACCCATGATGATCACATGAAGTGTGGATGAGAATCCTGTTGCAACACTGTGGGACCCTGACTGGTCGTTTCAGTTCTGTGTCACTGGGATGGGGCTATCTTGACTATTGGTACCAATTATTGAAAGAGTTTAAGAGAATCATGCATCATGATAAGAGTTTAAGAGAATTATGCATCTAATATCTGCATATTGAATATATTTTGTTGCTTAAATTATATTTATCATAAACGTACCCTGTACTTTGTGTCTGTGGTTGACACCTGCCATGACCTCAATTTTATTCAGGCTAGCAGATGAACAGCAAAGAGAGACTATTAACTGTATACAAGAAGAGGATTTTGTGTGAAGATGTGTTATTTGAAGATGATATGTTTGAAGATGTATTCTTTTGTGACAGAAGGTTTTAGTTATTTGTACTATGTAATAGAATTGATACCAGTATGTATTTTATTGTACATCAGATTTATAAAAATCAATCAGTGAGAAAAAATCTTTTGTAATCTTATTATATGTTACTTCAAAATTATGAATATTACTCAGTAATGAAAAATTGTAGTTTAGTATTTTTAAGAAAATAGAAAAGAATTTTTCATTAAAAATAATAATAACAAGATCGTAAGTTTAGGTGTTACAGAGAGGATCTAGTAGAAACTCCCTTTGATACTTCCCTTATAATATTGTCAAGAGAAAGATCTTTAGTAGTTCTCCAATCCTTGTGCTCTTGAATGGGTGTTTAGTGTTCCACTTTGTCATTTGAATCGGGCTTTAGCTTTTCAATAATCTGCATAATATCTTCTTTTGGTCTTGCATCATCATCACATTCTTTTTCCTCCTTAGAGGTGTTAGACTCATCACATATGACATGCACTGATTCTTCTACACATAATGTTCTTTTGTTAAAGATTCTATATGCTTTGCTTTGTAAAGAATAACCAAGAAAGATACCTTCATCAGCTTTAGCATCAAATTTTCCAAGAGAATCTTTACCATTATTTAAAACAAAATATTTGCAGCCAAATGCTCTTAAGTGTGAAATGTTTGGCTTCCTTCCTTTGTACAACTCATAAGGGATTTTCTTCAAAAGAGGCCTTATAAGAAGTTTATTCAAGGTGTAGCAAACAGTATTTACTGCATCAGTCCAAAAATGTTTTGACAAATTTGTTGCACTTAGAAGAGTTCTAGCACCTTCTTCAAGGGATTTGTTTTTCCTTTCCATAACACCATTTTGTTGAGGTGTTATTGGAGTAGAAAAATTGTGGTTGATTCCATATTCCTCACAAAATTTTTCAAAATTTTCATTTTGGAATTCACCACCATGATCACTGCTTATTGAAACAATATTGCAAGTTTTTTCATTTTGAATAGTCTTGGCTAATTTTCTAAATGTTGTGAATGCATCATTCTTAGATCTTATAAACAAAGTCCATGTGTATCTAGAAAAATCATCAACAATTACTAGAACATAGTAATTACCTCCTAGGCTCATAGTTCTTGAATGACCAAATAAGTCCATATGCAATAACTCAAGGGGTTTAGTAGTTGAAACAACATTTTTACTTTGAAAACAATTCTTTGTTTGTTTCCCTTTTTGACAAGCATCACATATTTTATCCTTCTCAAATTTAAGCTTAGGTAAGCCAATGACTAAGTCTTTTCTAATGAGCTTATTCATATGATACATGTTTAAGTGACTTGCTCTCCTATGTCATAACCAAGTATCATTAGTTTTACTAATTAGGCAACTAGTGTTGTGAATGAATGCATGCTCAATGGAAAGTACATAGATGTTGCCCTTCCTCCTACCAACATGTATAACCTCATCATTTTGACTATCACGGATTAAACAATAGTTATTGTTGAAAGAAACATTGAAACCTTTATCACATAGTTGGCTTATGCTTAGAAGGTTATGCTTTAATCCGGCAAAGTATAGAACATTTCTGATCATAGTCTTAAAGTTGTCTCCTATGTTACCTTCTTCAATTATCTTCCCTTTGTTGTTATCACCATAAGTGACAAATCCTCCATCTTTTAGTTTGACATTTGTAAGCATGGATATGTCACCTGTCATGTGTCTAGAGCATCCACTATCAAGATACCATAGTGATGATTTTGCTCTAAGACACACCTGCAGAATTCAAATCAAGTGGCAAAGAAAAGTACCCAATTAAGGTTGGGTCCATAGGGGTTAGCTATTTTATTTTTCTTTGGCACCCATATGCATTCTCCATTAGGAACATAATATTTTCTAGCAAAACACTTATAAGATGTATGCCCTCTCTTCATCCAATAGTTACAAGTTATAGCTTTTGATGATTTTCTAAAGTAAGTATATTGATTAAACTTTGATTTTATAAAAGCTCCTTCGATTCTTCTATTTTTGTGGTACAAATGTGGTTTTTCCAATAGGTTTTGAACCTTGTTTGTAACCCAAACCAGAAGTATCTCCGGCATATTTTTACACACTTAATATTTCAGCTAAGTTGCATTTTCCTTTATAAAGCTTTTTCAAAAGATCAATCAAGTAGCTATTTTTAGAAAGTAGTAACATATACTTTTCTGCTTGACTTCTTTTGAAATCATCAAACTCTTCTTGTAACACTTTGCATTTTTCTACCTTAGAAGAGGAAGAGGGACATATACACCCATTGGCCTTGTAACTTGAAAGAAGTTTTTTCATTTTCTTCTTTCAATTTACAAAGTTCACTTTGCATTCTGTAAGTTTGGTGATGTGCCATCTTAGATCTCCTTTTAGCTTATTATTTGATTTTGCTTGCTTTTGAGCCTCATTATGCATATCATGAAAAGCATCAACGATTTAATCATATTCAGAATTTACCTCAGATTCAGCACTAAAGAATTCTTCTTCCTCACTTACAGTTGAAGTGAGACAAATATTAGCTTCTTCTTCATTCTCACTAGCTAATCCGAATGTTGTTGATTCATTATCTTTCCAAGCAATATATGCCTTCTTTGGCTTTCCCTCTTTCTTTATCCTCCTCTCACCTTGTTGCTTCTTCAAAAAAACTGGACAATCAGATTTAATGTGGCCAGGCTTACCACATTCAAAGCATGTGAAGTTGGTGGATTTGTTGTTGTTGTTGTCTTTTTCCCTGTTGAACTTTGACAACTTTTTGTTTTTGTTTCTCTTTATAAACTTGCTGAACTTTTTTACTATTAGGTTCAGGTTTTCATCACTTGAATCTTCTTGTGTCTCCACATTTGATGATGCAACTTTTAAAGCTATACACTTTTGTTTTTTATCTGCATTCTCAGAATGTGTTAATTGAGACATTTATAACTCATATTCAAGTAGCTTACCGAAGAGTGCAGCCATAAACATCTTGGAAAGGTCTTTTGATTCTTTAATAGTTGTAATCTTTGGTTGCCATGATCTTGTAAGACATTTCAGAATTTTGATGTTTAATTCTTTAGCATCAAAAGTCTTTCCAAAACCAAGAAGATGATTCACTATATGAGTGAAACTTGTTTGCATCTGAGATATGGTTTCTGTGGAGTTCATCACAAACATCTCATACTCATGAATCAAAGCATGTTTCCTTGATCTTCGTACATCATATGTGCCTTCATGAGTAACCTCTAACATTTCCCACATCTCCTTAGCGCTTTGACACCTAACAGTCCTTAAAAACTCATCAGAAGAAAGTGCAGAGGTGATCATATTTTTAGCCTTAAAATCATATTGCACTATTCTCTTTTCAGAATATGCCATTTCATCCTAATATTTGGGAATCAATTTATTATCAACAATTTTCATTGGGACCAAAGGACCTTTTATTATAGCATTCCATGCTCCGGGATAGTTGGACTGAATGAAAATCTGCATTCTATGTTTTCAAAAGCTAAAATGTTCTCCCTTAAACATCAGTAGACGATTTAGGGAGGCACCCTCTTTGAAAGTAATCTGAGTGGTATTCATTTTCTTTATAAAAGATAGTGACATTGAATAAATTTCAAGAACTAGCTCTGATACCAATTTAAAATATAATGAACACACTTCAAATAACCAAGAGGGGGGTGAATTGGTTAAAACAGTCTTTTAAAACTTTTCTTTAAAACAATTTGCGGAATTAAAAGTTGAATCGTATCACTCAATCACCCTTTACCAAAAACAGAACTTTCTTTCAATCATGATATACCATAAAATGTATGTAATGACCACCATAGAATGCATGTAATGACTGAAATGCTTCTTGTTGATTATATGTTGATTTCCAAATATAAGCAATGAAAGAAACATTGATAAAGAACATAATTCACAGCAATTTATACTAGTTCACCTCACAAACTTGGAGGCTACATCCAGTGTCTTCCAACCAACACTAGGTTAGAGTTTTCACTAAATCAAATAATTCTTTTATATCAACCCTAGATAAAGATACTAAATTCTAAAACGCTATTAGAATACAAATCACAATGATCCTGAGAAACCTACTCCGATCTTTCCCCTTGAGAACCCTATTCAAGAAAGCTTGAAAGAACTAAAATGATTTACACCACAGAATTCTAAAACATAAATTCTAAAAGAAAGAGTTCAAGAAATACACAACCTGAGATCCTTAACAAATGATTGAATGAATGTTTGATGTTACCAATCAATCAAGTTGAATGAACGTCAATGCATAAACTAATCTTCCTTGAAATCCCTTTTTCTCACAAACACATCATCTTCAAAATAACTCTTTGATTCTTCTCATAGGATGTGATTGAACATGTAAAATCAGTTTCTTTCTCTTTTTAATGCACTTAGAACATTTGGGTAAGTCTAAAACTCAAAGAATATTTTGCTCTGAAAAATTCTCAAAAAACTTATGGTAATCGATTAAAGTAGTGCATAACTTGATTTTTCCAAAACTTTAAGCCATGAGGTTTTCTTTTGCAAATGCAAGCATTTAATCCTATATTCTACATATGAATGCATGTTAATGAATTATGCAATGCAAGGATCACTAGGCTATGTACTTGAACCACTTAGACAAATTACAAATGCCATCAAAATAATTGGGCATGTAAAAAGCTAAAACAACAAGCCAAATATATTAGCCTAGCTTTGATAAACTTGCAGCTCCTTCTTCCAACTCCCATTTTATCTAACAGTCTTCATTCAGAACTTTGTAGTTGAGCTACCAAAGCTAACTCTTTAGCTCGATTAGCTAGTTGGGAGATAGAAAGGGGCTTTCAGGCATGGCTTAGCCACAGGGAGTGATGGCTAAGCTAGCCATGACTATCTTCAAATCCATAACAAATCACTTCCAAATGCTTCCTCATGATCTCCATAAAGCTTTCACATTATTCCTCCAATTCCTACACACTAAGGGTTAACAAAAGTTAGATGTTTATATATATATATATATATATATATATATATAATAAAATGCTTAGTTAGCTATATCTTGTAATATTAACAAATTAACTAAAATGTACCAAAACAAGGTTCACAAGGAAAGGAAAAGTGAGATAAGAGCTTCATTATGCACACTAAAAATATGCAAAATTAGCATTTATCATGTACCAAAACATTTAAGTCTGAGAAAATTTAAGTTTTTTGGATTAATCCATTTTTATTTTAGTACTCAAACTTATATTATTATTATTCCTTAAGTTCCTGAATTAGGGACCAAAATAAGAAGATGAAAAGAGAGATATTTTCAAAGACTTAAATAAAAAATACTAAAAATTTCAAGAACTCGTGATTTTTATTTTTTAGTTCCAAAGACTAAAATATCATTAAGATATATAAATTCAAAGATTAAATTAACCATTTACGTTAAAATTTGTTAATGACCGATGTAAGTATTAATTTGGTTAATGGAATCAAAATATATAAAAAATTAACTTAAAAAACTAAATTAAAACCTAAAATATATACAAGAGACTAAAATTTTATTATAGCTTAAATTAAATTATTATTGGGGTACGTAATAACATATATAGCAGCGCGAAAGAGTGACGCATAAGTAAAACTAAACGGTAGTTAGCATTAATAGAGTGTTCGGATTTTGCCTCCATGCCATGGTTTCAATAAATCCTCTTAAGGATCCAATGCAATCAATCACTTTATATAATTTCCTAACTAAAAAAAGGAGATCTTTGAGCTTTAAATTTGGTGTGTTTTTTGTCACTTTAATTTTTCAAATTAGGCTATCCATATTCCGTTGTTAATTCTGTCGTTAACATTTTTTGTGATGAAAGTGTTAGCGACGGAATTAACGATGGATTGAGTCACGCCCAAATTAGACGTGTTTGAGAATCTCATTTTCGTAAATAAGTTTTAAAAAACACGTTATTGGTAAATAATTAGTAGAAAAACACCAATTTAATTCTTTTGCCACAAATAACAATAGTTTAGTTTAATGGGCGTGTCTAGTTGAAGAGTAGTGTGTCAAATAATGGATGATTTGATAAATTACCATATTTACTCATGAAAAATAGATGAATGACCAGATGTGAATGGGTAATGGGCTCATGGCAAGAGCAGCAACAGCAAGACAAACTAGTCCCTTTAATCTTAAATTCCCAATAACACAATATAACAGATTTATTAACTTGGGCGATTTGGATTACTAGTATGTTTTTCTTTCATGGTATTGAGTCTCACTCTCACACAATAATAGTTTGTCTTTCCATTTTTGGTGATAAATATTTCAATTTTCTTCTTATGGAACTTGAGTAATTTTGATAATTTACTCCAATTTAAGATACTTGGACTTTAAGAAATAAAAAAAAATATAGAACTTGCGTAGGGACACTTTTTTTTTTTTTTTTTGCTAGTATTTGTAGCATTCTCCCAGTTGTAACCATGTTCCCTACACAACTTTTCTCTCCCTTTATTTTTTAACTTTTTGCTTGGATTTCTTTAAAAAATAACGTACCATTATTGTAGCACCAAGTGTTTACTTAGCCAATCAAGTAGAAGCAAGATGAAAGAAACAATCTTAAATATTTCTTGCAGGACAGTTGTTTTGTATGCAAGCATGTAATCACCCAATAATACATTAATGTGACAAAGGCCACTTGGAGATCTTAAAATCTCCCCGGATTAATTTAAGAGTTTAAAAGTTATACACTCTAGTATAAAAATAGTTATACCGTGAATCAATTAAAAATTATTAATAA
The DNA here is from genome assembly GCA_007407185.1 of Glycine tomentella. Taxonomy (NCBI): domain Eukaryota; kingdom Viridiplantae; phylum Streptophyta; class Magnoliopsida; order Fabales; family Fabaceae; genus Glycine; species Glycine tomentella. Next base: position 26,436 of record PYAF01001649.1, on the reverse strand, counting down.
TATATGACTTTTAAGATAATTATTATAAAAATCAATAAATTTATCGTATATACATATTCATAATTAAATAATAATATAAATTTGTTTTACACTTTCAGTACATATTTTATTTTCTCTTAATTCAAGAGGAGATTAAGATAAAAGTGACATATACTAATAAGAATGAAAACAATGTTGTCCACTACTTAAAATCTCAAGGTTGTTCAAAATGGTACAATGAAATTTACATGCTTGCTCCAAAAAACTAACAGGAAAGACTAAATCTGACAGAACACAACTAAAATACTCAATCGTGTCCTAAATCTTACAGCTATAGCAAAAACATGACAAAAATAAACACCCTCAGTGCTTTCTTAAGGATGCCTAAAAACCTTCCATGCAGTAGCAAAGAAGAACTACTGGAGATCATTACAGGGAATTGGCATCCATTTAGTGATGGATCCTTATGTGTTATGACAGCCAAACCAGAGAAATCACAGTCCCAATTCTGTTGGTTGTTCACTTGATAATACATATTGAAGGCATAAGATGCATTCCCTTGGACACTAAGATTATTACAGGTAGAGCCATAGCCAAGGGAAGTACAATCAGAAAAAGTGCAAGCATAGTCAATGCTACCAGCCAAATCATCCAAGTTAGTAACTTCTGGATCCAAAATACACCACCTCTTTTCCATGTACTTGATACCATCCACTGGGACAAGACCCTTTTGCTTATGTTGACCTGTTAAGTCTAATTCATACTTTGGCTTGCCATCAAACTCAAAAATCCCCCAATGCCTCTCAAAATTCCCAGGAGCAACACTTTTAGTGTCCTCATCAATGAGGCTGAATAGAAACAAGTCAACAGTGCCTTTCCTTTTAGGGGTACCCTTGCCACTTAGAGCATGTTTAAGCAAACCAAAGTTGAATCTTTTAGCATTCTTGGCATTAGCATTCTTGTCAGCATCAGTTGGCCACCCAATTTCTCCAATCATAACCTTCATGTCAGGGTACCCTGCCTTGTCTAAAGCCCACAGAAGTGTGTCAAGATTTGCATCAAACACATTGGTGTAAAGTGCCTTACCATCCCTAAGAGGCTTGTTGTTTCCATCAAAAAATGCAAAATCAAAAGGGAAGTCTTCGTTGCCATAAAGACTAAGGAAAGGGTAGATATTCACTGTGAAAGGTGCATTGTTTGCGTATAAGAATTGGATTATTTCAACGGTGAGGTCTCGCACTTCAGGCCTGAAGTCACCGGCTGATGGCACTGGATTTGAATCAGGCGAATAGTAAATGTCAGCATTGAATGGAACAGTGATTTTGATCTTTGAACCCAACCCGGCCTTATTAAGTGATGTCTGTATGTTCTTGAGCGCTGGCAGAGTTTTCTTTGCAAAGGAGCCATTATATGCTTTAAGGAAAGGCTCATTACCCACGGCAACATACCTGCAAAGTTAGCATACATAGCAAGTATATAGCAGAGTGAGGAACAGTTAAAGCATGATTTTAAACATACAACAAAAGCTATTACAAACGACCAACGAGAACATAAAAATAAAAGAACAATTAAGGAATATTATTTTTCTCATTCCTTAATTGAACCACCAAAATCAGCCAGAGGCATATCCAATTGAAACATTTTACTGAATATGCCTTAGAAAAAGCACGGTATCAACTATCAAGTGTCAAAATCCTCTTCCATCCATAACTTTGAGAATAAAAGTGAAAAAAGTGCTAGAGATATATTTATTTATCACAGTCTTTTTAACACAATCTTTTTTACTGTTTAAAATTTATTGAAAATACAAAATCATGAGTGAGACTCAATAAATAAGATGTGGGACTCACAAAATTTTATAATCTCCAATAAATTTCCATTAATAAAAAGCAGTATCTTCAAAAGTTTGTGTATTATTAGCATTTCTCAAGTGAAAAAAGAACAAAATTTAGATGCAGTTGCTTGAGAGCTTTTAATATTGTTCTCTAATCTAAATCGGAATTTCATTTAGATAGTCAACTTAATAAAGGTATATACTAAAAATCAATGTAGGTTCTTGCAATAAAACTTCAATTCTGATTATAGAACAAAACTAGTACTTAAAAAATTCAATCTAAGCTTTGTTAAAAAATTAACACATTAATTGCCACAAAGTGAATAAAAAATTACTAGTATGAAAATGAGTAACTGTCAAGAATTTCATCAAGAAAAATGTAAGACTACCAGCATCATCATCTTCCATAAACAAATAAAGAGTAAAACAATAAAACAATCTGAAGAGCCAGAGTAATGTACATAGCTACAGCAAAACTTAACTTGATTTTGACACCACCAGTGAACAAGTAGCTGGTAACATTATCATTCACCCAAGAATCTGCAGCTTTGGGACTGTTGCTTATCTTGTCCAACATGTTGTTGGGTATTGCCACCATGACTTCGATATCGGTCCCCATCAGACCCGCCATAATGAACTCATCTGCATCAAACAGCTTCAGTTTTCTGAACCCATTTTCCTTCAGCATCTTGACCACCTTCTCGGGCGGAAGCTGGTGGGTCGCCATTGTTCCCCAGTTCACACCAACCCAAGCATAGCCCCTGGAACCCACAAATAAGAAGACAAGAAGGAATGCCACTTGGTGCAAGCAATTTCGAGCCATTTCTTTTGCTGGTTTGTGTGAAGGTTCGAGAATGATGGTGACAGAACAGAACAGAACCCCAAATAGAAGAAAGTGAAACGGGAATGTATGATTGTAGGGAGCAGAATTTATATAACTCTGCTTCTATAGTGCGTGTTTCAGTGCCTTCGTGGAGAAGAAAAAGGGAGTTTTTTTTCTTCTTTCCATTTTTTGCATGTGGAAAGCATTAGTCACTGACCGTGTTCATGCTTTTTTTAAACTCCAAATCATTCTTTGCGAATGACTGTGGTGGAAGATGGAATACTCAAAGTCATTCTTTATAGTTTTTACTTTTTGATACCAGTGGAAAAATGTGTGAACAAGAATACTAAAATTAATAACTTTTTATAAAATTAAAGATTAAATCAAAGTTTAGAATCATGAAAATTGAAGTGACAAATTGTTTAATATCAAAAGCTACTTGAAAAAGAATTATTAGTTTGATTTATCGAGTATGAATCAACCTACGTGGGTTCTTCCAATTTAGAGTGCGTTTGGATTGCTAGTTCCAAGCTTCGTTTGTGTCCAACTTCCGTTTCCGAGAAACACCCTCTTTTAAGTAAATGATTCAACATAAATGGTTAATATGCATTTTATTTATGGAAGGGTGTATTTTTTTTATTACCATTTAAGGATGAATTTTAAATTTTTATCAAAAAGGGAGTATGTCGTAATAGGTGTTTATGACTTCTGAGTTAGAAATCGTAACACTGTTACCACTTATATATTTTTAATGTTTTTTAGACTGAAGTCGTAAAAGACTTTACTACTTCAGTTAAAAAAGTAAAAAAATAAAATAAAATTGCTTACCACTTTAAAATCGTATATTAAAAAAATATACTGAAGTCTTAAACTCTTACAACATCAGTTTAACAAAATTTAAAAATATATAAGTCATAAACATTATTACAATTTCTAACTCAGAAGTTATAAAACCTATTACGACTTAGTTCCTTTTCAGTAAAAATTTAAAATTCATCCTCAAATGATAATAACAAAAAAAAAAATACCCCCTTCCAGTAATAAAACCTGTTGATGTATATTGTTTGGACAATACTCGAGTTCGATCCTTGGCATAAATAATTCTTGATGAGACTTTACTTACCTTTCGACCAAACTTCGAATTAGTCAAACTCTCTTTTCTATGATAAACTAGAGGATTAAGGCAAAAAAAGAAACATCATCTTCCTTGCTTTTACCTTGAAGTCGCATCGTGCTTCGTGTCACATTAAAATTGTCGAAGATTCAAACATGCATTTAATCGTTGGTTTAGAGTTATGAAATTAAATACTCAAATAAAAAAAATTGTCATTCATAATAATCCTATCTAATTTTAACATATTTGTCTTCAATAAAAGATAATTATAATCTATATAAAAAAATAGTTGTTATCGCATAAGTTATATTTGGCATATAATAATAAGTGAAGTTTTATTTATATATATATATATATATATATAAATAAAAAAAATTGTCATTCATAATAATCCTATCTAATTTTAACATATTTGTCTTCAATAAAAGATAATTATAATCTATATAAAAAAATAGTTGTTATCGCATAAGTTATATTTGGCATATAATAATAAGTGAAGTTTTATTTATATATATATATATATATATATATATATATATATATATGGCCAGTCTTCCCATTGTTAGCACACTAAATTTCTTAAATCACATGTCATTGCAGAACGAGAAATTTTAATTCAAATTTCATAATACTAATTTCTTACATCACAAGTCATTGCAGAAAGAAAATTGTTAGTACAAAGTTCGTAATACCACAGGGGAATTTAGCGTAGTAGTAGGCCTATGAAGATCAGATTAGGAGGTGCTATTACAAGTTGAATTTCTAATTTTGACATCAAGTATGCAATTTTCTGAAATAGCATCTAAGTTGGCTTATTAATTATACAAACTACTTTACCTTTCCTAATAACTTTACCCAGTGGATTCCTAATAAAATATGGTTTCAAATCTTAATACTATTCTCAAAGAAAAATTAATCAACAACTTGAGGCATTTAGCTATAACCCGAATGATAGATAATCTTTAATACAATGCATAATTATAAATTGAATCCGTAAAAATATAAAAATGTTTCAATTAATTTTAATTGAGTTGAATAGACTTATATGTCTTAGTTTTTTTTTCTTCTTCTCAACTCAAATTTAAATCTTAAGGTTAATTAAACTCTTAATCACTGAAATCAACAAGTGTTGATTGAACCTTGGAAAAAAAAATCCGTTGACTGAAAATGACAAAATTTACGAGTAGTTCTTTATCTACTTTTAATATTGTTCTCTACAACTCATAAAAAAAAATTGTTCTCTACTCAAAATTAGAATTTTTCCTAAATAATTAATGTCAACTTTTAATGCAGATCACATTGAAATAAAATTTTAATTTTAATTAGAAAACTAATATCATTTAAAAAAAATGAAACCTAATTAACAATACCTAAAAAAATAACATCTAGATTTTATGTTGAAAAGTGCAGGATTTTGCAAAATGACTTCGAACTTGACAACTGTCCTTCATTTATCAACCTTCATTAAAGCTTGTTCAAATTTCGTTTTACCAATTATACATTATGAAATCTCATTTATTGACCATTATAAATATAGTAAAGGTTTATCTAACAATAACTTCAAAAGCTCCGTTTAAACAATTATGTGGACAACAAAACAAAAAACGAACAAGCTGTAACACAATTAAATAGTTGTTATTTGTTAATGACACTTAAACCAAAGAATAGTAAGGCAAACTAAAATCACTAACAATCACGGGCAACTAACACCTACCGTTTCGTAAACATTTAATAATCTTGCATTTTTATTCAAATAAATAAATAATTTAAAAAATATTGCTTGTATGTAAAAAAATAAACTCACCAAGCCAATGTTATCATATTCGGATTGGTAACCAACTCGATCGGAGTACTAGGTCATAAAGTCGCAGGTCAATTCAATGAGTGACTAGTTGATCAACATGGCTCGATCTATATTAAAAAAAAATAAATAATTTCATAACTTACAAAATTGTATACTTAAAGTTGATCAAAATTCAACATATATAGAAGACAAGTTTTGAAATTGTTTAAAAATATTGAGCAACTTATTTTTTCAAAATTCAGCATACATGGGTAAACATAACCTAAATAATCTATTTATTAAAATTATCAGCATTGTATATTCACAAACATAATCTAATATATGTATGTATGTGAGTGTAGTATGTGTCGCTACTAGAAAATAGACTTTCAACATCAGATTTTTTTTACTTTCAACATCGATTTTTAACCGATGTTGAAACTACCGACGTTAAAAGTATCAATGTTAACATCTATTTTTAAAATCAATGTTAACATATAGTACACAACGTCAACATCATATAATAAGAAATAAATAAATAAAAATGTAAAATATGCAAAAATCAACATCGATTTTTATGAAAATCGATGTTGTCATACACCTGATAGCATCGGTGAAAATCATGTTGTGTTGCACACGACAACATCGCTTTTCAAGAAAATCGATGTTGTTAGGTGTATTGCAACATCGGTTTTTTGAAATATTGATGTAGAAAATAAACTTTCTACATCGGTTCTACCAAAAATCAAAGTGGAAAGACACTTTCTACATCGATTTTTCCAAAACTGATGTAGAATAGTAATTACAACATTGGTTTTGTTTAAAATCGATGTAGAAGTTCCTTTTCTACATTGGTTTTTCCTGTAACTGATGTCATATAGTCACGTTCTACATCGTTTGTTACATAACCGATGTATAATATCATTTTTATATAAAAAAAAGATGGTTTTTTTTCTTTATTTTTCTCTTTTTAATTTTAAAAGAGATATGGCTTGTGAGGCTCAACTATCAAATATGAGTTCTTTATCACCAAACAAGTTTTCAAATGAGAGAATACTACAAACTAAGTACAAATCATGAAAAAGAGATCCAAAACTTCCTAGTGGAGAGTAGAAATAGTTCAAAAATAGTAATAATGTTTGTCTCATATTCATATAACAGCCTAGAGGTAAATGTTTCACATACTTGGAAAATCCAGTTGAGGTAGCTTAAAAAGGTAGAATACTAACCTGTAATAGTTTTCGCCTAATATATAGGTGACTCAGGAAATCAAAGTCCCTTGCACAAACAAGGGACTGTAAATTTACATAAAGATTCAGCTTGATTCAATCAGGGATTTGCATAAACAAAGATTGAAAAATTACATGTAATTTAAAATATACAATTAAATGTATTCTTAAATGCCACATATCACTTAAGAAAATTGTGAACTCCATTAGTACCATAAAACCATCATGAGTCATATGTCATAAGTAAAGCTCAAAAGTCATAATTTCAATATAGATAAACCATTTCAGAGTAACTGTGTGAACACCCAAAACCAGAAGAACAAGAAATGCACCCAAAACTTTGGAAGACTTTGGAATCCTAAGCATCCAACTATTAAAGCAAAGCAATATCTCAAAGATAAGCACACAGATAAGGAAATAGTAAACTTAAGTATATTAGTTCCATTCTCAAATAGTTCAAAAAATAGAGCAAAAACATGAAAATATCATAATAAAAATTATTTTTTCTCTTTATTGTCTTAAGTCCTAACCTTTTTAATTTTGGGTCAAGTTTAGCAGCCAAGGCCAACAAAAATGTGGTTTTTCCTGAACTTGGAGGGCCCAAAAGTAATGTCATTCTGAAGAGAAGGAAGTGAAACATTATATTGGTTCCAAAGGTGCTAACTAATTACTTTCTAGTCTATGAACAAATATGTAAATATCAGCTGCACTGTTACCTGCCATGCTTTATTATTCCACTAACATCCTGGAGAATATTTAAATATTGTCTTTTACTACTTCAAGTACTACTTCAATTAAAATATAGGAGTATTAATAAGTGGTATGGATCAAGGAATGTAAATAAAAGAAAACATAAATTATGTAGAAAATAAAACACAACGCACAACAGTCATTCCAATGAAAACAACTTAGTCCACACATTTCATATTATTTTGTAAGATTAAGCATATACCTTTCCAGCTTTCACCGTAATGACATGCAAAGTAAACCAAGATCCTGGCCTTGCAAAAAGATTCCATTAGAGGATACCATCACATGCACAAAAAATTCAATCTTTAACTTCATAAGTGAAACAAAGGAGATCGAGCACATTTTTTCAAATAATATAACATGCAAATACCCAATAAAACAATGGACTCAAGCAAATAAGAAATTAGCATGTTCAGGGCAAACAAAAATAAAATACACTTAAGAAATGGGAACAATAACACATGACACACAGCAAAAGAGTAATTTTGAAAATCAGGGAATCGATAACCAAATGGAATAGGTCCCAACTCCCAAATCACAGTTCAAACATATATATAAATAAATAATATTTAAATACAATAACAATTAAAAAGTATCCCTCCACAAACACCGTAGGTGAGGGAAGCAAAAACGTAAAAAAAATAAAACATGTCCTTGAAAACAAAAAACATGCAGAGGTCAGAAGGAACTCCATTATATATATATATATATATATATATATATATATATATATATATTCAGAAAGAAAGAAAAAATTGTAAAGCTTAAGACTATAAAACAACACAAACAAGAGGAAAATTGAAGAAGAGAAAGTTACCAGAATACTTAGAGGAGTTAGAGCTATCATTCTTCTTATTCTTGTTGACAGAACCATGAGGTCTGCCCCTGCGCTTCATGGTACCAGCTGATGCCGAATCCGAAAGAGGCGCCACTAGAAATGCCCCGCCGGACTGCCCAACCGGCACGCTGTCGGGAGGAGTTGTGGTCTTCAAAGCTCCCATGTGCCACAAACTCCTCCGCATCATGGCTCTCCACCACTAGATCCTCCCTCACCTTTGCGAACTGCAACGGCACTACAGGCTTCGAAGATTTTTGTAGACCCCGTAGGCCTCCGGTGTATTAACATTTATAATATCAGGATAACGCTTAATCACTTTAATTTAAAACTGGCGGAAGCGAAATCGAACCGCATTTCTTGATTACATTATGTATGGAACATATAAAACACATCACAAGTCACATTATACACAAACCCCTGCTGATCCAGTATAACATAAACATAATCATAGGCAGATAAACAAGAATATTTCAACAGATATAATCAGGAGGGATGTCATTTCCATATCATAAACAAGTTTTTTGTACATAATACAACATTATCCGACATTAACCGCGTCTATACAAAATAATGAGCCAACACTGGCCTTGGCCTCAAATACCACTTCCTCACATGAGGGTATACAAAACTATACAAGGCATGTACAAACGTAGCATGTGTGCACACACACACACACACACACCCCTTCCCTTTACAGGGGTACACAACAAGTATCAAAGCAAAATGAGCTACATAGCTCCTCTTCTACTTTCCACAGCTAGGCAAACAGTGTCTCTATTGGGGCCTCTCGCCCTGAGACCACTCCTCTCTGCCAGAAGCGTCACCTGAAACCACATAAGCCCCACACGGGGTGAGATATACATCTCAGTAAGCTCAGGGTCCTTGGAGGCATTCCTCCACCCTGGCTCACTTTCCATGACACAAATCATCAGGCATCACAATCACATTGGCCTCCCGGCCCTCATAACAATATAAGCAAGTCATCTTGCTCTATCTACGGCGTATCATCATCAACGCCAACCTCAGTGTGAGACCGGAACTCACACCCGTGTCATCCCATCGGGAGCTACCCCTTACGCATGGACGCACGTATATGGCACCTCCGAGAATAGGCACTCAACCGTGACAGGACACACCTATCTCTTGGTCTTAAGGGATCATCATCACCCACGAGCAAACCAAACTAGGAGGTGCGCTTTCCTTCTAGGGAGGTCCATATCTATAACAGACATCATACATGTTCAAGCATAGATGCAGCATACATATCATTATGAGGATGCATCAATCGAAAATGAATGCATCATGAAAGCAACCATCACTCCCTCGGAGTGTGGTGGAGCACACAAGTGGGAAACATCCTCAAGGGACCAAAAACTTACTAGCAAAGTCGAGCTCTGCAGTTCTTTCCCCGCTCTGTGGACTACGCCACTGACACCCTCGGTGTCCAGCCCTAACAAGGCATACAAACACATATCACAGCCAATTCAAGTACACAAAGCATCAGCATATCAAGCAGTCCTCAACTGCCACAATGAAAGGAACCTCAGTCCTTTCCATGACTAAAAGTCATCTAACCTATGGTTCATCATAGTCCAGCACATACTAGGCCTCTCACAAACCCTCGGAGGTCTATCACAGCTTAATCAAGGCATTTGAGTCACTACAGACTCAACACAATCCAAATACAATGAGCTCAAAGCTCTCGACAGCCCAATTACTCAAAATTCAAACATAGGGCTTGAACGGTCCATATTACTCATAAGACATCGTTCTTATGGCCTCTCAGGCACACCAAAACCATCAACAGGGCTCTTGCATATCATATCCACATCAAGTGACTCAAAACACAAGTCACACATGCGTAACTCAGAGCCAAAAATCAAAGTTCACCAATCTAAAATCTAAGAGCTAATCCTTCATCCTCACAACATTCTAAACATGTCTTTCTAAAGGACCCAAGGCTAAAACAAGCCCTATCACAAGTGGGTCACTATTCACCCAAAACCCCAAATCACAAATCAACCAGAGAAACTCGAGTTTCTTACCTCATAAATGGTGAGGACTGGACCTCTTCCCTTAGCCCGGGTGTCTGTGAAAAGCCGTTTTCCTCGCCAAACTTGAGTTCTTCAACTTTCCCTTAAGAAATGGACTTCTCTGATTAAGGGGTTTCAAGGGATTTCAAGGAAGGATTTAAGCTCACTAGGTGTTTTCCAACAACATTGAGGTTCAAGGGACGTGTTTTGGTGAACTAAGGTGAATGTATGAAGCTTGGAGCTTCAACAATGGAGGTGGGCGTCCAGAGGAAGAAGAAGAAAGAAAATGGGGTCCAAAATTCGTAAAACGCCCATTTTATACTGGGCCTAACCAACCTGCCGCGCCGATCGCGCCACTCTGGCACTGATCGCGCCAACTTCCAGAGCCTACGGCACCATCCGTGCCAACCTCCAAAAACAATGGCGCCAACCACGCCGTTGCCGCGCCAATCGCGCCAAACACCAGAACTGTGGCGCCACTCACGCCGACCCGGCGTTACTCGCGCCAACATCCAGTAACAGTGGCGTTGATAGCGTGAACCTAGCCACTGGTCCTACTCTCTGCAGAATCTGATAGGGACCAATGAACCTAGGACTCAACTTTCTCACACCCAAAGCTCGTCCTACACCTGTGACCGGAGATAGCCTCAGAAACACATGGTCGCCCTCATCAAACTGCAGCGGCCTGTGTTTATGATCATAGTAACTCTTCTGTCAACTCTGAGCTCTCACCAACTTGTCTCTGATCATCTTGATCTGCTCATAAGTCTCCTGAACCATCTCAGGTCCAAGAAGCTGTCTCTCCCCTACCTCTGTCCAACAAATTGGAGTCCTGCACCGCAGACCATATAAAGCCTCGTAAGGTGCCATGCCCAAACTAGCATGAAAGCTGTTATTATATGAGAACTCCACCAAAGGTAGGTATCTATCCCAGCTAGTACCCTGCTCCAAGGCACAAGCTCTCAACATATCCTCCAGATCTGGATGGTCCTCTCTGTCTGACCATCTGTCTGAGAATGGTAGGCTGTACTAAGCCTCAGTTGGGTCCCAAAAGCCTCTTGAAGAGCACCCCAGAACCTAGAGGTGAACTTCGGATCTCTATCACTGACAATACTATCCGGGACACCATGCAACCTCACAATCTCCCTGACATATAGTTGGGCCAACTTCTCTGCAGTGTAGTCAGATTGCATAGGTAAGAAATGAGCAGACTTGGTCAGCCTATCAACAATCACCCAGATGGAATCACATCCAGCCTGAGTCCTCGGTAATCCTACTACAAAATCCATGGAAATGCGATCCCATTTCCATTCAGGGATCTGTAAAGGCTGTAGCAGACCAAACGGTCTCTGATGCTCAATCTTTACCTTCTGACACACCAGACACTTAGCTACATGCTCGGCTATGTCTCTCTTCATCCCTGGCCACCAGAAATTCCTCTTCAAATCCTGGTACATCTTAGTGGCACCTGGATGAATACTGAACTGGCCCTTGTGAGCCTCAGATAGGACGACATCCACCAATTCGCCCTTAGGCACCACAATACGATCTTGGTATAACACCAAGTTGTGTGCCTCCCAGGAAACATCCTGCTGGCCAATCATGGCCCTCACAGCCTCATCCTGCTTCTGTGCTTCTCGGATCCTCCGGATCAAATCATTATCAACTTTGGTCTCTCTCAACTCAAGACCACGAGCACCCTCTATCACAGTCAGGTGCATATCTTTGAATTGTTCAATCCACTTGCAATCAGAGATCATCATGCAGGCAGCAGTCACATGGTTCCTGCTCAAGGCATCAGCAACCACATTCGCCTTGCCGGGATGGTATTTCAACTCAAAATCATAATCTTTGAGGAACTCCATCCACCGTCTCTGTCTCATATTCAACTCTTTCTGATCACAGAGGTATCTGAGACTCTTGTGGTCACTGAACACCACCAATTTGGCACCATATAGATAGTGCCTCCAAATCTTTAGAGCAAACACCACAGCTGCACGCTCTAAATCATGGGTAGGATAAGACTCCTCATGAGGCTTCAGCTACCTGGAAGCATAGGCAACAACCTTCTTATCCTGCATCAGCACACTGATAAGTGCCATATCTTAGTGAAATTCGGATTACATTTGAAGCACTTATCTTGTGTTTTAACTAAGAATATCTATCAAAATTTGCCCTAATCTAATTAGTTTATGTTGAGCACTTAGCATTTATGTTTCTCGAAGATTCATCCAACTTTCCTTTTTATTTTGCTAGCGTTCGTGACATTCCGGAGCTTCCGTAAAATTAAAGCAAGCAAAAATGACTAAAAGAAGCAGACCTGGGAGGTGCAGAAAGCAAATCAGATCCAAAAATGACTCATAACAGCAAAACTGGGGGTGCAGAAAGCAAAATCAGACCCAAAAGCCCATCAGAGTACCTTTAACTCGCCCAAGCGAGTTAATATAGTGTATTTTGCTCGCTTGGGCGAGCAGAAACAGCAAATGGGCCTCCAATTTGGCAAGTGGACGTGCAAGTGGGCTGCAAGTGGCAATTAACTCGCCCAAGCGAGTATTTTATGAAGGAATTGGTCGCTTGGGCGACCAAACTCGTCCAGACCAACCTCTATAAATACCCAAGCATCCCCAAAGGCAAATTACAATTTTCTAAAGCCAAATTCTCTCTTCTCTCTCTTGTTCCAAGCTTTTCCTAAGCTTGCTTCTTTAAATCTTTGTTTAGTGGAGAATTTAGGTTAGTAAGTGAGGGAAAATTAGGATGGAAACTCTGCCGAATCGGAACGCGGTGATGAATCCTTTCACCTATTTTTCTATGGAGATTCTGCCCATGCTCGGCTAGCTTTTCTCAAAGGATTGGATGTAATCTTCTTACCCTTACAGTATTTCTTTTGATATTTATTTTTTGCATAAGTCTTTCTATTTATTATTGGTAAGTTTATTCCGTACTTAATGCTTGATACTTCTTGATCACTAGTATCACGAACTTAAACTCAAAGTGAGACTGAAAAGTAATCTTAGGGTTTGAAATGAATAAATTTACTCTTTACGTTACGTTGCTAGACATAGAGCATAACGTTTAGATTGCAATAAACACGCGAATATAATCGTAACGCTGGGATATTTATTTCATATGCGAGAAATCGATATTTAATAAATATTCTTAGGATTCTCAAATGCGAGACATCGATTTGGGGTGATTTTATGTGTGCATCAATAATAATAGAAAATAACTTATACATGGTAATATTAATTGAATACTAAGGGTATGAACGATGAAATCCAATCCTACGCTCCTTAATTAATCAAACTCGTTTTATTGTCAGTAATTATTCGTAATCTTCCATACTAGATTTATTATTTCCGTTTCTTTTGGATTTTTAATCACATGCAACTTCGTTCACACTCGCTGTATATAAACTATTAAACTGTTAAGTTTTATTTGAATTAACTGAGTAAAAATCAAGTCCTTGTGGAGACGAACATTTATAAATTTTGTAACTTACAACGACAATTGGTACGCTTGCCAAAAGTCTAACAAGTTTCTGGCGCCGTTGCCGGGGATTTGAATTATTTACTCAGTTCTTTTAGATTTAATTTATCAGTTTAGTAGGATTTTTTCTTATTCTCATTATTTACCTTATTTTTAATTTTTGTATATAATTTCTCTTTTATTTTAAACTTCGATGCTTACGGGATATTGTAGTTTGTTCTTCTTCCTTTATGCGAGGTAAGTTTTCTGTAGATAAAACTTTGTTTGATCCAGAAATCACCAAAACAAAAAGGAAAAATAGGAAGAAAAAGAAATTAGAAGCCAGTAAGACATCGGAGGAAACTTCATCTATTGATCCTCCTTCATCCGAAAAATCACCTGTTCGTGATAATATGGCCGATCGAGGGGAAGGTGAAGATAGACCACCAAGGATGACTCTTGGTGACTATGCTTACCAACAAGGCCCAAAGCATTACAATAGCATAGTCATCCCTCCTTTCAACAACAAGATTGTGGAGTTAAAGCCAGCATTACTCAGTCTGATTGGTTCACATCCCTTTTCAGGGATGGACCATGAGGATCCATACACTCACCTGTCCACATTCATGGAGTTATGCAGTACAATGGGAGCTTCTGACGAGGATGCGGAAGTTATTTATCTTCGAGCTTTTCCTTTTTCTTTGACAGGTAAAGCTAAAACATGGCTTCAATCACAACCCAACAAGAGTCTAAGCACGTGGGAAGATTTGGAGGAAAAATTCATCGCTAGATTCTTTCCTCCTTCAAGATTCATCAGTGCAAAGTCCGCAATTGCCACTTTTGCTCAAGGAGTAGATGAACCCCTCTGTGAGAC
>PYAF01001648.1:38149-51689 GCA_007407185.1 Glycine tomentella | reverse complement strand
GGTGAACCTCAGGATAGAGGACTTATGTGTGTTGAAATGCCTGTATAATTGTATGAATTATGATGTGTGTATGCATGCATTGGTTAGGTCTGGACACCGAGGGTGTCTGTGGTGGGTATCACCAGTCAGGGAGAGGACTGCAGAGCTAGGCTTTGCCAGGTAAGTTCCGAGTCCCTGTGATTGATCTCGTAGCTGTGTGTCATACCACACTCCATGGGAGTGTTGGTCATATCCATAATGCATGCATATGATTGTTACATCTGCTGATGATATGATTGAGATGTTTGTGTTGACTGTGACATTGATTGTGCTTGAGAGATCTATTGGCCAATAGATGAATACCGGCATTGAGGAGCTCTGCCGTGTATTCTGGGCGTTGAGGAGCTCCGCCGTGGCATTGAAGAGCTCTGCCATATCATGACCGGTACTGACGTTGAGGAGCTCCGTCCAGGCATTGAGGAGCTCTGCCATATCATGATCGGTACTGACGTTGAGGAGCTCCGTCAAGGCGTTGAGGAGCTCCGCCAGGCATTGAGGAGCTCTGCCATCTATCATGTGATGAGTTTATGTTTATGATTATGTTATGTTATGGGCCAAAGGGCCAGGCCAGTGGGCCACATGCATATGTATGCTTTGTATATGTGTTTGGATTATTGGCCAGCGTGTGGGGGATTTCTCCCAGGCCTCTGAACTTACTGAGATATATGTATCTCACCCCGTGTGGGGATTTATATCTTTTCAGGTAGCTCTTCTGCAGGAAGAGATCAGTCCTAGGACTGGAGGCTCGACCAGATGATATAGGACCTAGGAGGGAGCTAGGTAGCTCATTTTGGAGATGATACTGGTATATACCCCGCAGAGGGTTGTGGTCCATAGGAGCTTTATTTTGTATCTGTACAGTTTTGTACCCTCATGTGTAGAGGGAAGGACTTCTCTGATAGATCCCCTGGTGTGGTTCAAAGCATGTACATGGACTGTTTATTATATGTGTATAAGTCATCTTTTCCTCCTGACTCTGTTATTTGTTTATCATTACCTGCCTATTCTCAGTGATGTTGTTATATCATAAACTGAATCAACAGGGGCATGTGAAATATGAAATTATTGTATGTGGGATATAATGTGTCATGGTTGGTCTGCTTGATTTTATTGTCTATACATAATGTATCAAGAGAGCCGATCCAAACCGCTTCCGCATGTTTTTACTGATGTTTTATAAGTGAATCTGATACTAATTA
This sequence comes from Glycine tomentella, assembly GCA_007407185.1. Lineage (NCBI taxonomy): Eukaryota > Viridiplantae > Streptophyta > Magnoliopsida > Fabales > Fabaceae > Glycine > Glycine tomentella. The sequence goes on along the minus strand of PYAF01001648.1, from coordinate 50,451 downwards.
ATGATAACACATCGGGTGCACACGGGGTGTTACATAAACTCAATTCATTACCATATGTGCAATTTCAGGTCAAAAAGAGGAGAATCAAGGCAAAAGAAAGAAGAAAACTGAGTTTAAGGTATCGCGCGGATCGCGCCAGATCCCGCGCGAGTCGCGCCAAATGATAAATAACCAGCATCAGATTCGAACAAGTCACGCAGTTAGCACGGGACCTCGCGCTAGTAGCGCCATTCATTCAAAGCCACCGCGCGGATCGCGCCAAAGCCGCGCCACGAGTGCCAGAAGTTCAGTATCAGGCCATTCAGCTCGAAGACTCCACGCGGTTAGCGTGGAGGTTCACGCGGTCAGCGCCAACCATTCACACATGCCACGCGGATCGCGCGGAGAAGATCCTGTTTCCTTATTTAACTTATTTGTTTCGGGATTGAGCACTGTTTTAGGCTTTATTACTGTAATTAAATCATTCTATAAATACAAAGCCTCTGAGGACTGAAGGGTATCATCCATTATTCATCTAAAAACCACATTCCATCATTCTAAAACTCTGGAAGTTAAGAATCGAGGTTAGGGTTTCAGCACAGTCATGTATTATTCAACAACTTTGATTTTCTTGAGGCCTATGGCAGGCTAAATCTTGTATTGTGGGAAGGCCATGAACTGATGTGAACTCCTCTGTAATTTGACTGGTATTGAATAATAATGTTTTGATTGTTTTATTCTATTCTATTCTTATTTTCTATTCTTATTTGGAACTGATCACTTCAATTAAGTATTGAGGGTTAAGATTCGCAATGGGGACGTTGGGGTTCTAATTTCTGACCTGTTTAGAGTAACAGTTGTTCATCACCTAGGGATAGGGATGCATGGCTGCAGAAATTATGATATGGTCTTTTAAATGCTTAAACTGATAGATTTTACTAAGGAATTAGGTTTTCGATTCAGGTTAAAGGGTTAATTCACTAAGGGATTAGAGATTAACTAATCTAGAAAAGACTTATTTTCTGAACAATCATAACAAGAAACCCTTATGATATATTCTCTAAATGCTTAGTTTGACAGGATTGCTAACGGGTTAGGATTCTCGATCGAATTAAAGAGATGAGTCGCTAATAATTTAGGATTTACGATATTAGGAGAGATTTATCATTTGTGTAAATTAAACTAATAAACCAGTCAAATGAAGGAGGTAGGAATCAAAGGGGATTGCACCTGACCACAATTGCTCTTCCATTAGTAACTTCTTGATTTAATTTACTGTTTATTTAATTTCTGTTTTTACTCAACAACCAATCAATCAACAACAACTTCTTTCAACATTTTTTGTTTTACTTTCAATCACATTGATTCCTTATTACTGTGAATTTCACCCCAATCCCTGTGGAGAACGATACTCACTTACCTATTTTATTACTTGAAACGATCGGTGCACTTGCTGTAGTGTGCGGTTTTAGCAACACTTTTTCCAGAAAGTTGAAGAACAATTTAATCAATTTATTAGAAGCTTTAATCGATTACATAAGCAAAATAATCTATTACATCATCGACTTAATTGGTTATTAACTGTTTTTTTAAAAGGCTTGTTGAGTATGTTTTCTATAAATAGACCCAATACGAATTCTTTAAATACATGAGTGAATTTCACAAAGCATACTAAGCTTTCTAAGAGTTCTAAAGATTGATTTCTGAGTGAAAAACACATCTTGTGAAGATCAAGATTTCTGAGTTTTTCTAATGAAGATGTGTTGATGAAAAAAGTTTTTCAAGATAGTGATTTTAAGTTTTAGAATTCATTCAACCTGGAATGTGTGGTAATCCATTTTCGTTCTCATTCATTCATATGTGAAGGATCCTAGGTTATGTCTATCTTGAATCTTTCTTTTTAAGAGTTTAATGGTTTGTTCTGTAATTCTTTTTGAAAATATAATGAACACTTATGCAAATAACCAAGAGGGGGGGGGGGTAAATTGGTTTTACCTCAGAATTTTAAAATTTTCTTTCAAAATTTCTAACAGCGGAAGACTTTCTAAAGGATCTTTATCTTTCAAACCAATCTGAAAATCAATTTACTTCATCAATCAAACCACTCTTATGCTGTAACCAGATTTGTATAATGAACAAATTCTATAATTCAAGAATATATTGAAATACAAACAAAATCTTAAAAACACACAAGATTTATACTGGTTCACCTCTCAACCCCGGAGGTTACATCCAGTTTTATTCTAACCAAATCTTGGTCAGAGTTCCACTATAACAAATATTTGTTCTTTACAAGCTTACAACTAATCTCTCTTACCCACCCTAGGTAAAATTCAAAATCTATACCTTATAGACTTTTCAAAAGACCAAAAACCAGAGATCCCCTCTCTGTTCTTTCTACTAGAAATCCTTTCTAGTAAAAAATTTAAAGAATACAAATGTTATATGGAAAATACAACACAAAACAAAACATATATCAAACAAAAATATCAAGCTTAAAGTTCAAGAAGGATATCACCTTTTAATCCTCAGCTAATTCAATGAGATGAATGATTCAAACAACCTGAGAATGTATGCAATATATGAGCAATACTACTTTCTTGAATCTTTCTTTGACACTAGCTTGAACAAATAATCAATTCTTGAGTATTATGACTAGAAACACATGTAACTCTCCATGATACACATGATATTTGATTTTCTCACTAAATTCAAACTTGAATACTCTTGAGAGCTTTAGAAAGTGTTTATCACAAGGTATGTGGTAGACATCTGGTAATCGATTAAACCAGATCAACATGCTGTGAATATTTATGCAGAAGCTTATGTAATAGATTATTCCTCAAGATAATCGATTATCACAGAGAATATCTAATTCTGTGTTAAGCCTATTTAATCGATTACAAACCAGTGGTAATCGATTAAAATGTTCATAAGGCAATATTCAGAAAGCATACACATGCATTTAATTGATTATATCACCTATGTAATCGATTAAAACAGTGAGAAACAATTTTTATAAAATCCTAATTGCCTTCATGAATTTCTATCAAATTTCATATTACCACATGATTATATCTAATCAAATGAATGTATGGATGCATGAATCATCAAAAGCTAATGAGGATTATTAGGCTTTATCAATTGAACTAAGCTTTAACAAAAAATTACATATGCCATCAATTAGATTGGGCATGTAAAAACATCAAAACTCGTATTCTTCAATCTTCATGATTTCTTTGCTTCAGCTTCATCAAATCTAACAATCTCCCCCTTTTTGATTTTGAGCATGCCAAATATTTAATTGATGAAACATGCTTCAAATGAAGAGATATGTAACATGAAAATTTCTCAGCTTTTGGAAAGATCAAGCATTATCATAATTTGATTGATTTAAAAGCATTTAGACATTCATATGGTATTTATAGACTAACTTCCCTTGAGTCTTATTATACAAACTCCCTCTGAGTTTCTTAGAATTATTACATGCAAAGAAATTCATTTCATTCATTCATTTATCTTTCTTATCTACTCCCCCTTTTTATTCCATTTATCTACTCCCCCTATTTGGCATATCAAATTCAAAAAAATAGACATAAGTAGACAAATAGAAAAGGAAATAGAATTAATATCATTAAACATAATGCTGAACCAAATACATTAATCATAAAAAAACAAACAAACTGAAACAGATATGACAGAATTCAAAACATAACATAAACTAAGACTAGAACTAATCCATATCCCTAGTTCATCTCTGAAAATCTTAGATTCTATGTTCTTAATTCTAGCCTTCAGTTCTTCCAATGAAGAGTTGACTGCATCTCTTTGTTCATGATGAAGAGAAAACAAGGCATCCATCTTTTGAATCATCAATGATTCAAAATGTGAGTATTGTGGCTCAGATGGTGTAGGTTCCTCTTGTGGTTCCTCAGCAGCTCCTAATTGGTTTCCTTCCTCATCACCCTCTTCACCTTCTTCTTCAGCCAAAGGTACAGGTTGGCCTGCCATTTGCCACCTATAAGGTGTCTTCACCATTCCAAGTTTGGTGAGGTGCTTCTCCTTAATTTGGCTGTTGCTTGAATTTGTGTGATCCATGACTTCATAGGACACATCCACTTGAAAGTAGTCAATGAAAATCTTGAAACTAAAACAGCATAAGGGAAGGGGTAGTTTACCAATTGCTTAGATTTTTGCATAATTTCTTGAAATATAAGAATCCAATTCAGCTTGATTCCCTTCTTCAATCCGTAAACAACTTGAAGATCATCATCAGTTGCTTTTTCATGATTGGTTGATCTTGGAGTGAGGATGTAGGTGATGATGTAATGTAGGAGCCTATCCTCATGAGTCATAGGTCATGTGCTCAACCTTAATCTCAAATTCATATGAGGATCAATGAGCATACCTCTGTAAGTCTCCATTTTGTTGTAGCCTTCAACTTCTTCTTCAAATCTTCTTTCTCCATCAAAGGAGATTCCAGCAACTTCATTCCATATTTCTGGAGTAATCTCCATGGCTACTCTATTGACTTGAGTCAGAATTGTTCCATGCATGAGATCTTGGAACAGGTATAGAAGATTTCACCAAGTCAGGATAGAAAGTCCCTTTCATCTCAACAAACTTTGTTAGACCCTGCTGTTCTAACATGTGAGGGAATTGGAATCCTTATTCATTAACCATGCAAGGCCTACGAACTTTGGGGGGCAGAGAAGTTTTGTTGCATTGAACTATAAGTAGTTCATTTTATCAGCTTCATTGGTGAACCAATGATCAAGCCTACTTACTACAGGGTTGGAAGGTTGGGCTTGAGCTTTTCTTTTTGAGGTTTTAACCTTTTTGGAGGTAGACATAGTGAGAAGGTAATGAACACGAATTTAAATGGTCGGAAGTGAGAGCAAATGTTCTTCAGAATCAAGAAAAACAGAGAGTAGAGAGATGGAAACGTTTTGAAGGTGTGAGATTTTAAGTCACACAAGGTCTCTATTTATAGACAATTTGGAAGTAATGGGCAGTTGAGAATTGAAAATATAGCTGTTGTGACCTTTAATCACTACCATTAAGGTTTAGATTCTAACAAATCATGCTTAATTGCAATTGGACAGTTTCAACACTGTCAGATTTTTGCAGTAACCACTAAAATAATTGATTATTTTGTTTATGTAATCGATTATTTCATTTAAAATATCACTTTTGAGAAATGATGTAATCGATTAAAATACAGAGTAATCGATTATGTCAGCACAGATGGCTTGTAGAAGACGAAGTGTAATAGATTATAATTGGAGATAATCGATTAAAGCAGAGTGAGATAGATTTCTCAGACAAGCAGGACCCAAATGATTGATTATTTCGATGAAGTAATCGATTATTCCAGAGATGTTCAGAATTTAAAAAATACCTGAGACTTCAAGTAATCGATTAATTCGTCAATTTAATCACTTATTCCAAAGAGAACTTGAAATTTTAGAAACTCGAGTTGTGAATTATCGATTATTTCGATGGTTTAATCGATTACAACAACTTTGACTTGTATTTATAAACCATCAGATTAACAAATAATAGATTAAGCTTTTATGGTAATCGATTATTTTAGCTATAATTCTAAAAATGACAGATTTTATGCAACTTCTAACATGTATTTTAATTTCAATTTAAGTTATTTTCTTTCATACAATGTTTAAGCCATTTATCACATAGTAATAAGCATAGCAATGTCAGTCAACATATACTAGATTCATCCAATATTCTGTTGCGTACTCGGCAAGTGCACCGGTCGCTCAAGTAATAAAGTGATAAGAGAGTTATCGTCCCACGAGGATTGTTTGACCAATTAAATTATAAATCGTATAGATAGGTTGGATGACAAAAGATATGAGAGAAATGTGTGTGGACAAAGTAAATGTAAAAGCTAAATATAAACATAAAGTATATACACAAGATAGATGATGGTTGTACCAAACGTAAGCTAATGTAGCTAGAGAACCCACACTCCATGCTCATGACATTCTTGCATGGATTGTTTACTACATTCATCTATACTAGCTACTCAATTCATGCATCCTCATTCAATAATGGTTAAACCCTAATCCCTTAGTAGCATTAACCCTTTAACCCTTTTCAATACCCTAATCCCTTAGTAGCATTTATTAGGTTAAGCATTAAGTGATGCACTAGAAAAGATTGCAAGCCTACACCCCTATCCCTAGGTGATGTAAGGCAAGTCACCACACTTAGTTCCAAGACTAAAGTCCCAATATCCATATTGTGAACCCTAGCTCTAAGCTCTTACCTAGATTGATCAGATCTAAGAAAGAGATGGAGACATTCAAGCAAAGTGTAATGAAATAACATAGCATTAATGAACAATAACATTCAATACATTCCAAATGAGATTTACATAGAGTGTTTGCCCTAACTACAAAAGAAAACTAGCCAAACCTAAACATGGATGGCTTTGGTACACAAAAAGAAGCATGCTTGCTGATATACAAGAAAGAAGAGGAAGGGAAGAGGGAAGAACCCTCTTCCCTTCAACCCCAAACCCTAGCTCAGCTCCCAAGCCTTCTTCTTCTTCTTTTGGTGATGAATTTCGTCCAAAGATCCTTCTTCAGTGCTGAGGCTTCATTATTTATAGAGTAGCCAGTGAAATCTCTGTTTTCCCCTCATTATGCAGACTCTGCGACCTGTGGCGCTGGCACGACGTTGACGGCGCCAACATCCAGAAGGAACCGCGGGAACGGCACTGATGGCGATGGCTGAAGAAACCGTGGCGTGGATGGTGCGAGCCTGGTGCTCCAAGCGCCAGATTCCAGAGATGGTGGAGCGGATGGCGCGAGCCTGGCGCTCCAGGCGCCAGACCTTCTGCTCTGCATAATTCTTAGCTAATTCACCTGCTATTCATTCAAACTTGACCAAAATACCTCATTGAAGCACATAAGTTACATCACACCAATCGGAAGCTATTTATCATATAAAATGATGCATTTAACGATCTAATTAAGCTTGAAAAGCATCATGTGCTAGGCACATATCATATTCCAAGCATATTTCTTAAAGTAAAGAATTTATCTCTATCCAAAGGTTTGGTAAATATATCAGCCAATTGGTTGTTACTATCAACAAACTCAATTTTAATGTTACCTTTTTGCACATGATCTCTGATGGAGTGATATCTTATTTCTATGTGCTTTGTTCTGGAATGCATTATTGGATTCTTGGAGATATTGATAGCATTTGTATTATCACATAGAAGTGGAATGTGTTGAAGTTCCACGCCAAAATCTTGAAGTTGTTGCTTCAACCATAAGCTTTGAGCACAACAACTTCTAGCTGATATGTATTCAGCTTCATCTGTTGATAAGGCTACACATGATTGCTTTTTGCAATGCCAAGAAATTAAAGAGCTTCCCAATAAATGACAAGTACCACTTGTGCTCTTTCTATCCAATTTGCATCTTGCAAAATCAGAGTCAGAGTAACCTATTAAGCTGATAGATGTACCTTTTGGATACCAAACCCTACTTTTGGTGTAGACTTGAGGTACTTTAAGATTCTTTTCACTGCAGTTTGATGAGACTTTCTAGGATTGGCTTGATATCTAGCACACAAGCAAACACTTAACATAATGTCAGGCCTACTTGTTGTAAGATAAAGCAATGATCCTATCATTCCTCTATATCTTGACTCATCAACTCTTTTCCCTTTTTCATATGAATCTAGGTAGGTAGAAGTTCCCATTGGTGTTGTTGCAGCTTTGCAATTTTCCATGTCAAACTTCTTTAACATTTCCATACAATACTTTGATTGACTAAGGAAAGTTCCATTCTTCATTTCTTCGACATGAAGCCCTAGGAAGAATGTGAGCTCTCCCATCATAGACATTTCAAACTCTTTCTGCATGCTAGCTGAAAATTCTTTACACAAAGAATGACTAGTGGAACCAAAAATAATATCATTAACATAGATTTGTACCAAGAGTTATCTTTGTTTCTTCTTTTGATGAACAAAGTTTTGTCCACTTCTCCTCTTGTGAATGATTGATCAAGCAAGAACTTGCTCAACCTCTCATACCAAGACCTTGGAGCTTGTTTCAATCCATATAATGCTTTTCTCAATCTGTACACATATTTAGGATATTGATGATCTACAAAACCAGGATGCTGGTCAACATATATCTCTTCATCAATATAACCATTAAGAAATGCACTTTTCACATCCATTTGAAACAATTTAAAGTTCAACATACATGCATATGCAAGAAGTAATCTTATGGCCTCTAGTCTAGCAACTGGAGCATAAGTTTCATCATAATTAGTGCCTTCCTCTTGGTTGTAACCCTTTGCAACCAATGTAGCTTTGTTTCTTATTATGATGCCACTTTCATCCAGCTTGTTCCTAAAAACCCACTTAGTGCCAATAGGTGTGTGAGTGGAAGTTCTAGGGACTAGTTCCCAAACATTATTTCTTTTAAACTGATTTAACTCCTCATGCATAGCAATTAACCAATGCTCATCTAATAACGCTTGTTCAATATTACTTGGTTCAATTTGTGATACAAAAGCCATAGTACAACAAAGATTTCTTAAAGAAGATCTAGTAGATACTCCCTTAGATACATCACCAATTATGTTGTCCAATGATAAATCTCTTGTGGTCCTCCAATCTTTGTGTTTAGGTGTGGCTGCATCTTGATTTGAATCTATTTATGCTTCATCTTCTTCTTGCTTACTTGTTTCAACATGCTGCTGTCTTTCCTCTTTATTCTCTGCATCATTGTCACTTAAACTTCTTCTAATGAAGGGTTAGATTCATCACACACAATATGCACAAATTCTTCAACACACAAGGTTCTCTTGTTGAAGATCCTTACTTTGCAAGAAATATCCAAGAAAGATGGCTTCATCAGCTTTTGAATCAAACTTGCCAAGATTATCTTTGCCATTGTTTAAGACAAAGCATTTACAGCCAAATGCCTTAAAGTGAGAAATGCTTGGTTTTCTTCCTTTATAGAGTTCATAAGGGTTTTTTTTTAAAATAGGCCTTATGATAATTCTATTAAGCGTATAACAAACTGTGCTCACAGCATCTGTCCAAAAATGCTTAGGTAATTTTGTTTCATTTAGAAGAGTCCTTGCTCCTTCTTCAAGTGATCTGTTTTTCCTCTTCACAACACCATTTTGTTGTGGTGTTCTTGGAGCTGAAAAATTGTAATTAATTCCAAAATCTTCACAAAACTTTTCAAAGTGTTCATTTTGGAATTCACCACCATGGTCTCTCCTAATTGAAACAATATTACGTCCCTTTTCATTTTGAATTAACTTGGCTAGTTTCTTAAAAGCTGTGAATGCTTGGCTTTTGGATCTAATAAACAATTTCCAAGTGTATCTAGAATAGTCATCTACTATAACAATTCTATAGTAATTTCCTCCTATGCTCATAGTTCTTGAAGGTCCAAACAAGTTCATGTGAAGCAATTCAAGAGGTCTAGAAGTAGAAATCATGTTCTTAATTTGGAAAGAGTTTTTAGTTTGCTTTCCCCTTTGACATGCTTCACAAATTTTGTCCTTCTCAAACTTAAGCTTAGGTAGACCAATTACTAAGTCTTTCCTTACTAACTTCTTGAGATGATGCATGTTAATATGTAATGTTCTTTTATGCCATAACCATGTTTCATTTACTTTACTCATTAAGCAATTAGTTTTATGTATGAATGCATGATCAATGGATAGAACATAGATGTTACCCTTCCTTTTGCCAATATGTGCAACTTTACCATTTTTGCCTTCCTGTATCAAACAAGTCTCATTATTGAAGGTGACTTTGAAACCTTTGTCACACAATTGACTAATGCTTAGTAAATTGTGTTTCAGCCCTTCAACATAAAGCACATCCTTGATCTTAGTGGTTAAGCTATCTCCAATGTTGTCTTGCCCAATAATTCCGCCTTTATTATTGTCCCCATAGGTAACATATCATCTTTCTTCAAGTACTACATGTGTGAGCATGGATATGTCTCTAGTCATGTGTCTAGAGTGTAATATCTTGAATTTTAAGCATAGGATTAAGCTTGTGATTAAGAAACATAACCCAAGCATTAGAATTCTTAAGAAGGAACTTCAGTCTGAGGCGTGGCGCGGTCAGCGCCATAAACCGCGCGGTTGGCGCCATGAGAATGTGAGTGGCGCGGATAGCGCCATTTGCCGCACGGGTCGCGCGGGAAGTGCCCTGGAAATACAGATTTCTCTAGTTTTTCACACGGTTGGCGCCAGTGGTGGCGCGGGTGGCGCGGTCGGTGCCCGTTGGCGCGATCAGCGCCAAAGGTGGCGCGATCCGCGCGGGGCTCTCGAGCAGCCTATATATATAGCTCATTTGGACGAAAATGGAGGAGAGGAAGAGAGAGAAACGGCCATTGATGAGCCCAAGAGCTTTATACCTTCTCCATATCTCATCTAAACACCTCCGACCCAACTAAGAAAGTGTTCAGAGCCTCGAGATAAGCTAGATACCCAGCTTTATTCTCGAAAAGAGGCGGTAAACGGCGAGATCGAGTTTGCTCAGAGCGTCCTTGGAATCGAAGAACCAGGACCAGAGGAGGCCTTGTTTGAGCGAGCTACCTTAGGGAAAGTGATTCCCTGGTGTTTCTTGACATCACAGAGGTAAGAAACTCGAGCTTTAGCCGTTGATTCTGTGTTTGGGTTTTTGGTTGATTTTGAATACCTTGAGAGGTGTTTTTGGAGGTGTTAGAGTCGTAATTAGGCTTGGACTCTGTAGAGTTTTATGCTCAGAGGGTTGTTCTGAGGAAGTTAGAGCCTTGAATCATCGTTATTGATGAAGTTTGATTTTGGCTCTGAGTATGTATGAGCAGAGATAAAAGGCCAGTGATATGACTATTATGAACTTTAGGGCAGTTGACAAAGTTGCTCATGAGACATTGTAGATGCTATTTGTGAGTTGATATTGATGCTAATGAGAAGCTTGATTTTGAGAAGGCTAAAGCAGGGATATGCTTGATATTAGCCTGACCAGAGTCTTAGTTGAGACTCTGTAGCCTTGTATAGGCTGAGAGGGATCTTGTTGAGGGTCTGAGAATCACTTGTGAAGTGATTTGTTATATGTATACAGAAAGGATGATAGTTTCCTTTCGTTTAAACGGCTTAGAACCGTATTTGATGAGTTATGTGCTTGTTCTTATGTAGGACGTGAGCTTGATAGCTCTGGTGGTGTTGACCACGAGGCCGGGAGAGCCAGTGATCTGTCTAGAGCAGGTAAGCTCTTGGTTCTTGTTTGTGTATCCTTTGCTGTGTTCCACCATACACCAAATGGGGTTATGGTCCTGATATGCGTGTATGCATGTATAGGAATATTGTATAATACTGTAAATGATGATCTGATCCCTGAGAGAGGGAAATTGATGTGATTGCTTGCTGATGCGCATACTAAACCCCGAGATGGGGGAATTGATGTGTATAGCTATGAGTTGTTTGATTGGTAGTATGCCTGATCGCATATGAAACTTGAATATGCATGTTGTGTTTGATTGGTATCCTATGATAGTAGGATAGATGACTTGAGATTGAGAAAGACCTGGTGAGAGATGTGCCTGTGGTATGGAGGTAGCCTCCAGCATGGAGATGTTCCCATATACACAGAGGTAGCCTCCTCAGGCAATTGTATTGTGATAGAGGATGAGATGTTCCTGTGATATATAGATGAAGCCTCGTGAGTAGAGATGTACCTATATACACAGAGGTAGCCTCATCAGAAGGAGATGTACCTGATATATAGATGAAGCCTCGTGATAGAGATGTTCCTATATATTCAAAGGGAGCCTCCGATAGGTATATACAGGCAGGAGATGTACCTAGTATATAGAGGTAGCCTCCCTGGGTGGAGATGTTCCTATATACCTAGATGTAGCCTCTGCATGACAGTTATGGATGTGATGAATGGTTGTATACCATGAATATACCCTGGTTGTGGTAGATGGATGTGTATTGATGTACACTGATGATGATTATGTTGTATATATATATGTTTGTCAGTGAACCAGGGGAAGGAAATACCTTCAAGGACCCTGAGTTTACTGAGATTTTATATCTCACCCCTGGTGTGGGGCTTATATTTTTGCAGGTGATTCCTCAGGAGGAGCAGATAGGTCCCAAGGCAAGAAGCCTATGCAGGGATAGCTGCTGCTTGTAAACCTTAGGCATAGATGACTTGAGCTTGTGGCTCTGATATTTTGTATTTTGCCTTTGGTTTTGATTTTGTTGTACCCTGAGGGGATATTTGTACATTTTTGTACTTGTACAGAGATTTTATGT
>PYAF01001648.1:18311-32679 GCA_007407185.1 Glycine tomentella | reverse complement strand
ATATGGATGACGTACGAGAAGAAAAGATGAAGATTTTGTGATGTTTGTCTATTTTTGACGATCTCTGCTTGTGATGTACTACGGACTGTATACATATGGGATTCTAGATATGTAATAATGAATGGACTGTATGGTGTGTGTGAACATTGTGGACTATATGATTTAAATAACGCGTAAAACTCTTATAATTTATAAACTCTTTCTTTAATCAATGGATTTCATTTAAACCTTCATTTTTAGATTCGTTTTTTTAAAATCAACTAAGATTCGTTTGAACTTTTATGCCAGTTGTTTTTCGCAAAATATTTTTTAGCAAATAAAAATAAATACGAAATAAAAAACGAAGTAGAAGTGGTCGTTGCACTAATGGGTGCACATGTCCTTCTTCCTCCTCTAAGATTGAAAAATAAAAATTATTACAAGAAGAGTTTGATGATTTCAAAAGAAGTTCAGGAGAAAAGTACATGTTACTACTTTTTGAAAATAGCTATTTGATTGATCTTTTGAAAAAGTTCTACAGAGGAAAATGCACCTTAGTTGAAATATTAAGTGTGCAAAAATATGTCGGAGATACTTTTGGATTGGGTTACAAACAAGGTTTAAAATGTTTTGTAAAACTGTATTTGTACCACCAAAACAGAAGAATCAAAGAAGTTTTTATAATTCAAAGTTTAATCAAAATGCTTACTTTGAAAAGTCATCAAAAGCTCTAACTTGTAACTATTGCATGAAGAGAGGGCATACATCTTATAAGTGTTTTGCTAGAAAAATATTATGTACCAAATGGAGAATGCATTTGGGTGCCAAAGAAAAAGAAAATAGCTAACCCCTATGGACCCAACCTCAATCAGGTGTGTCTTAGAGCAAAATCATCAATATGGCACCTTAATAGCAGATGCTCTAGCCACATGACAGGTGACATATCCATGCTAACAAATGTCAAACTAAAGGATGGACAATTTGTCACTTATGGTGATAATAACAAAGGCAAAATAATTGGAGAAGACAATATAGGTGACAACATTATAACAATGATCAGAAATGTTCTATATGTTGAAGGATTAAAGCATAAACTTCTAAGCATAAGTCAATTATGTGATAAAGGATTCAATGTCTCCTTCAACAACAATTGTTGTTTGATACGTGATAGCCAAAATGGTAAGGTTATACATATTGGGAAGAGAAGAGGTAACATTTATGTACTTTCAATTGAGCATGCATTTATTCAGAATACTAATTGCCTAATCAGTAAAACTAATGATACTTAGTTATGGCATAGAAGAGCAAGTCCCTTGAACATGCATGATATGAAAAAGCTCATTAGGAAAGACTTAGTAATTGGCTTACCTAAGCTCAAGGTTGGGAGGATAAAATATGTGATGCTTATCAAAAGGGGAAGCAAACAAAGAATTGTTTTAAAAGCAAAAATGTAGTTTCAACTACAAAACCTCTAGAGCTATTGCATATGGATTTATTTGGTCCTTCAAGAACAATGAGCCTAGGAGGTAACTACTATGGTCTTGTCATTGTTGATGATTTTTCCAGATACACATGGACTTTGTTCATAAGAACCAAGAATGAAGCATTCACAACATTTAGGAAATTAGCCAAGACTATTCAAAATGAAAAAGCTTGCAACATTGTTTCAATAAGAAGTGATCATGGTGGTGAATTTCAAAAATGAAAACTTTGAAAAATTCTGTGAAGAATATGGAATAAACCACAATTTTTCTGCTCCTAAAACACCACCTCAACAAAATGGTGTTGTGTAAAGGAAAAATAGATCCCTTGAAGAGGGTGCTAGAACTCTTCTTAATGAAACAAATTTGCCAAAACATTTTTGGGTTGATGCAGTGAACACTGTTTGCTACACTTTAAATAGACTTCTTATAAGGTCTCTTTTGAAGAAAACACCTTATGAGCTATATAAAGGAAGTAAGCCAAACATTTCACATTTAGGAGCATTTGGCTGCAAATGTTCTGTTTTAAATAATGGCAAAGAATCTCTAGGCAAATTTGATGCTAAAGCTGATGAAGGCATTTTTCTTGGTTATTCTTTACAAAGTAAAGCATATAGAATCTTCAATAAAAGAACACTATGTGTAGAAGAATCAGTGCATGTAATTTGTGATGAGTCTAACACCTCCAAGGAGGAAAAAGTATGTGATGATGATGCAAGAAAATTGGAAGATGTTATGCAGTTTAATGAAAAGATAAAGCTTGACTCAAATGACAATGTGGAACATTCAACACCCATTCAAGAGCAAAAGGATTGGAGAACCACTAAAGATCTTTCTCTTGACAATATCATAGGGGAAGTATCAAAGGGAGTCTCTATTAGATCCTCTTTAAGAAATATTTGTTGTACAATGGCATTTGTTTTAGAAATTGAACCAAAAGACATTGACCAAGCTTTACTTGATGAACATTGGTTGATGGTCATGCATGAAGAATTAAATCAATTTAAGAGAAATGAAGTATGGGAATTAGTTCCTAGACCTTCTTCTCATAAACCTATTGGCACCAAGTGGATTTTTAGAAACAAACTTGATGAAAATGGTATCATCAAAAGGAACAAGGTCAGATTGGTTGCTAAAGGATACAACCAGGAGGAAGACATTGATTATGATGAAACATATGCTCCAGTTGCAAGATTGGAGGCCATTAGGTTGCTACTTGCTTATGCATGTTTAATGAGTTTTAAAATGTTTCAAATTGATGTTAAAAGTGCTTTTATAAATCAATATATTGATGACGAAATCTATGTTGATCAACCTCCTAGATTCATTGATTTTAAACATCCAAATCATGTTTTCGAATTAAGAAAAGCATTATATGGTTTGAAACAAGCTCCAAGGTCTTGGTATGAAAGGTTGAGCAAATTTTTGATTGATCAATCTTTCATAAGAGAACAAGTGGACAAAACCTTGTTCATCAAGAAAAGAGGCAATGCTATTTTGATTTATCAAATTTATGTAGATGATATAATATTTGGTTCATCTAATCAATCTATGTGCAAGGAATTCTCTATCTCTATGCAGAGTGAATTTGAGATGTCTATGATGAGAGAGTTAACATTCTTTCTTGGACTTCAAGTGAAGCAAATGAAGGATGGAACATGTCTAAGTCAATCAAAGTACTGTCTGGAAATGATTAAGAAATTTGAAATGAAAAATGCAAAGATGTTGCAACTCCCATGGCTACATCAACTTATCTTGACTTAGATGAAAGAGGAAAAGTGTTGATGAGTCAAAGTACAGAGCAATGATTGGATCCTTGTTATATTTAACTGCAAGTAGACCGGATATAATGCTAAGTGTTTTCTTATGTGCAAGATATCAAGCAAATCCAAAGGAATTTCATCTTACTGCAGTAAAAAGGATACTCAAATATCTCAAATCCACACCAAAAGTTGGATTATGGTATCCTAAAGGTACATCAATAAGCATAATTGGATATTCTTACTCAGATTTTGCAGGATGCAAATTGGATAGAAAAAGCACTAGTTGAACATGTCACTTATTGGGAAGCTCACTTATTTCTTGGCATTGCAAGAAACAATCATGTGTAGCCCTTTCCATTGTTGAAGCTGAATACATTTCTGCTGGAAGCTGTTGTGCACAAAGCCTATGGTTGACGCAACAACTACAAGACTTTGGTGTTAAGCTACAAGAAATTCCCTTGTTGTGTGTCAACACAAGTGCTATCAACATTTCCAAAAATATTATTATGCACTCAAGGACCAAACACATTGAAATCAAACATCATTTATCAGAGATCACATCCAAAAGGGTAATATCAAAATTGAGTTTGTTGAAACTAAAAATCAATTAGCTGATATTTTTACCAAACCCTTAGAAGAGATAGATTCTATGCACTTAGAAACATGCTAGGAATACTAGATGAATCTAATGTGTGTTAGCATGGTGTTTATGTGATAATCTAAATGAAAATTTGACCTCATATTAGTCATTCATTACAAAAGCATTCAATTCGAAATTTTCTGCGTATCCATTGTTCATTCTAATAAATCTTCTGTTTTAATCGATTATGACACGGAATAATCAATTAAATTGGCTCTAAAAGCTGTTCAGATTGAATTTTGAACTCATGTAATCGATTACATAAGAGTCCTAATCGATTATTTTTCATATTTTTAATTCAACGTTCACTGGAATAATCGATTACACAAGTTGAAAAACCTTCTGAAAATTCATTTCCCTTTGGAATAATCGATTACACTTCATCTTCCTTAACTGTATCTCACTGGTTTAATTGATTATGCCTCGGGTTAATCGATTACAGCTTATACAAAACCTATATTTTGCTTACGAATTAATCGATTACATAAGCTCATAATCGATTATTCATGGAGTTATTGCAAAAAATTGACAGATTTTTTTGAAAATTGTAACTGCCCAATTGCTATAAAATTCAAAATTTGAAAATCCTGATCCTTTATGATCATGGGTTAATTCAAAATGACAATTATACTTTCAAATTTACAAATTTGGAGCCCAAAACATCTATAAATACAACCTTTGCTGAAAGGGAAAATCACACCATTCTCTTCTTCATTCTCTAAGCCTGTTGTGCTTTGCTATCTTCTTTCTGAGTCTAGACACTCTATCATTTAGTGTCTACCTCTGTTTTCACCATGTCCACATCTAAGAGAATTAAAACCTCTAAGAGAAAAGCTGCACAAACCTCTAACCCTGCAGTTACTAGGTTAGATCATTGGTTTCCTGTTAAGAAAGACAAAATGACTTACCTACAGTTTAATGCTACTAAGCATGTCTACCCTCCCAAACATCTTGACCTTACCTGGTTCACTAGAGAAAGATTTCATTTCCCGGCCTTGCTTGAAGCACAGGGTTTGAAGAAAATTGTTGAGATGAAGGGTACTTTTTACCTTGAACTTGTAAAGGTGTTTTACACCTGTGCCAAGGCTTCAATGGATGGGACTATTTTGTCTCAAGTCAATGGGGTAGCCATGGAAATCACCCTTGAAGTTTGGCAAGAAGTGGTTGGCATTTCCTTTGTAGGAGAAAGAAAATTTGAAGAGGAAGTTGGAGGTTATAATAGGGTGGATACCTATAGGAATACTTCTCAATCTCACATGAGGCTGAAGCTGAGGCTTAGCACTAGCCCTATGACCCATGAGGATAGACTTTTTCATTACATCATCACCTACATCTTAACTCCAAGGTCTACTAATCATGCCCAAGCCACAGATGATGACATACAACTTGTGTATGGCATCAAAAATTCTATTTAGATGAACTGGATCCTCATTCTAGAGGAAATCATGCTAAAATCCAAAAAGAATGGTGAATTATTCATTCCCTTATGTTGTGTTGGTGTCCAGATTCATTGATTATTTTAAAATATATGTCACCAATGAGGTTGTTGACAACACAAATTCCAGCAACAGCCTCATCAAAGAGAAACATCTTACCAAGCTTGGGATGCTCAAGACTCCACATGAATGGCAAATGGCTGGTCAGCAAACCCCTCCTATTGGTGAACAAGATGAAGCTGGTGGAGAAGAAGAAGAAGCTGAAGACTTTGCTCCATCATCCTATAGCCCTTTTGAATCACTCATGAATCAAAAGATGGATGCTCTACTATCTCTACATCATGAGCACAGGGCTGAAACAAATTCATCTTTGGAAGAGATGAAATCAAGGCTAGAAAACATAGAAGCTAGGCTTGTCCTTGATGATTTTGATAAACTAGCTTAGGTTCCTTGTGTTTTCATTCCTTTTAGGATTGCTATGCTTTCTTTTTTACTGTTTTCTATGGTTTACTATGTTTTCTTTTTTACTGATTAATGTAATGCATCTTTTGAATTAATGAAAGTTCTGTTTCTCACCTTCTTATTTTCTCTCTATAAGTATTTGTTTTGTCTTTGATAAGCCAAATAGGGGGAGAAATAATCGTTCTGTCATTAGTAATAATGATAGGGGGAGAAATGCAATAATGAAATAACTATGACTACCCAAGTGAGGGGGAGCACTTATGAGGAATGAAAAGAATTATGCTTATGCTTGTTCTTGCAAAAGGATAACTTTGATTTCAGGATTATCAAGTAATAATTTTCCTATTCTTCATCCCTCAAATGCAATCAAAAGATAGACAATTGAACAATTGAAATTTGGCATGCTCAAAGCCAAAAAGGGGAAGATTGTTGGATTTAAAGGAAGCTGCAAGAAGATTGAAGCAAGGATGACTTGAAGTTTTAGCTTTTTACATGCCCAATCATTTTGATGGCATTTGTAATTATCTAAGTGGCTCAAGTGCATTTCCTTATGATCCTTCATTGCATTTGCATTTTCATCCTCATGCATACATGTCTTTGATTAATTAACTAAAGTTTTAAATGATTTTTCAAAGTTCATGCTTTCATGGTTGAAGTTTAAAAAAAATGAAAATTTACTGTTTTAATCGATTAACTCAGTATTAATTGATTACATGCTTTCGTTTTAAATCTGGAAACGGCATGAAGAACATTAATCGATTATAGTGTTCCTGTAATCGATTACATAGTGTAAAATCAAAATCATGCATTGTTACTTTAATCGATTACATGTCGTAATAATCGATTATTCTGTTCGTAAACTTTTTCCAGAAAGTTGAGGAACAACTTAATCGATTAATTAGAAGCTTTAATCGATTACATAAGTAAAATAATCGATTATTGTTAGTTAAAACTATTTTTTTAAAGGCTTGTTGAGTTTGTTTTCTATAAACAGACCCAGTACGAATTCTTTAAATACTTGAGTGAATTTCACAAAGCATACTAAGCTTTCAAAGAGTTCTAAAGATTGATTTCTGTGTGAAAAACACATCTTGTGAAGATCAAGATTTCTGAGTTTTTCTAATGAAGATGTGTTGATGAAAAGATTTTTTCAAGTTAGTGATTCTAAGTGATATTATTCATTCAACCTGGGATGTGTGGTAATCCATTTTCGTTCTTATTCATTCATACATGAAGGATCCCAGGTTATGTCTATCTTGAATCTTTCTTTTTAAGAGTTTAATGGTTTGTTCTGTAATTCGTTTGTGATAAATCAATTTGATTCTATCGAGCATTCTGGAGAAAGGTTCTCTAGAGGGTAGAACAGAGAAGTGTTCTCTGGTTCTTGGTCGTAGAAATCTATAGGGTTTAGATTTTGATTCTTTGTCTGGGTTTGATAAGAGAGACCTGTTGTAAATTGCTTGTAAAGAATATTTTGATGTAGTGGAAACTCTGATCGAGTGTTGGTTGGAAGACACTGGATGTAGCCTCCATGTTTGTGAGGTGAACCAGCATAAAATTGTTGTGTGTTTGAATATTTATCAGCATATCTTTCATTATTCTTGATTGGAAATCAATTGACAATCAATAAGAGCTATTTCATTAATTACATGCAATTCATGGTCATATTAGGTTGAAATATTTTTTTTTTATTAAGAGTGTTTGTGTGATACGATCCTTGTATTAATTCCGCAATTTGTTTTCAAGAAAAGTTTTAAAAAGTGGTAATAACCAATTCACCCCTCTTGTTTATTTGAAGTGTGTTCATTGTATTTTCAATTAGAAGTTTAATAGGGTTTTAGATTTTAGTTTCTTTATCTAGATTTGATAAAGGTAATCACTTGTAAAGCTTGTAAAGAACAGATTTTGATTTAGTGGAACTCTAATCGGGTTTGGTTAGAAGACATTGAATGTAACTTCTCTTTTGAGGGGTGAACCAGTATAAATTTGGTGTTCTCTTGATTCTAATTCTTGCTATCTTACACTAGCTTATCTTGTGGTTAATCTCTTTCAAGATCAACTGAAATGTTTTCTACAATTTCTTGAAGTGTAAGGTGAATCTTGATTGATTGAAAGTTTCTGTTTTAACAAGGGAAAACTTGTGATACGATCTCTACTCAGCTGCTAGTTTTTTAAAGAAGTTTTTATTTTAAAATCCGTTTTTTAACCAATTCACCCCCTCTTGATTAATTGTGTGTGTTCATCGTTGTTTTCAATTGGTATCAAGAGCTGGTTCTTGAGTGTTATTCAATATCACTATCTTTTTTAAAGAAAATGAATACCACACATATTACCTTTAAGGAGGGTGCCTCCCTCAATCGTCCTTCGATGTTTGAAGGAGATCATTTCAGTGTTTAGAAAAATAGAATGTAGATTTTCATTCAATCAAATGACCCCAGTGCTTGGAATGCAATTGAAAAAGGTCCTTTGATCCCTACAAAAACTATTGATAATGAAAGAATTCCCAAGACAGATTTAGAAGAAAGAGTTGTGAAATATGATTTCAAAGCTAAGAATATGATTACCTCTGCACTTTCTTCTGACAAATTTTTTAGAACTGTTAAGTGTAAAAGCGCAAAGAAGATGTGGGAGATGTTGGAAGTCACTCATGAAGGAACATATGAAGTTAGAAGATCAAGGAAGCATGCCTTGATTCATGAATATGAAATGTTCAAAATGAGCAACACAGAAAACATATCTCAGCTCCAAACAAGGTTCACTCACATTGTCAACCATCTTCTTGGTGTTGGGAAGACTTTTGATACTGAAGAATTGAACATCAAAATCCTAAAGTGTCTCACAAGAGCTTGGTAACCAAAGGTTACAGAAATCAAGGAATCAAAAGATCTATCCAAGATGTCCATGACTGCACTTTTGGGAAAGCTTCTTGAGTATGAACTTGAAATGTCACAACTAACACATGCAGAGGGTGCAGAGAAGAAACACAAGAGTATAGCCTTGAAAACTGCATCATCTAATGTGGAAAAGGAAGAAGACTCAAGTGAAGATGAAAGTGATGAACATATGAACCTAATAGTGAAGAAATTCAACAAGTTCATGAAAAGAAACAAACACAAAAAGCTGTCAAAGTTTAACATGAAAAATGATAGCAACAACTCCACCAACTTCACTTGCTTCGAATGTGGTAAGCCTGGACACATTAAATCTATATGTCCAATATTTTTGAAGAAGCAATTAGGTGAGAGGAAGACAAAGAAAGAGGGGAAGCTAAAGAAGGCATGCATAGCATGGGAAGACAATGATTCAACAACTTATAAATCAACAAGTGAGAATGAAGAAGCAAATGTGTGCTTCACTTCTACAATAAGTGATGATGAAGAATTCTCAAGTGTTGAATCAGAGGTAAATTTTGAATATGATAATGTTGTTGATGCTTTCCATGAGATGTATGAAGAGGCCCAAAAACTTGCACAATCCAATAATAAGGCTGAAAAGTAATCTTAAATGGTATGTTACCAAAATTATTGAATTGCAATCTGAACTTCGCAATTTGCAAGAAGCAAATGAAAAGCTTGTTTCAAGTTACAAAGCTAATGGGGGTGTATGGGCCTCATCATCTTCAAATGTTGACAGATGCAAGCTTTTACAAAAGGAAGTTGATTATTTCAAAAAGAGTCAATCTGAAAAATACATGATATTGCTAGCTGAAAATTCTTATTTGGTTGATCTTTTAAAAAAACTTGATAGAGGCAAATGCACTTTAGATCAAATGCTAAGTATACAAAAATATGTTGGAGATACTTCTGGTTTAGGGTACATCATGGATCAAAACCTTTTGGAAAAACAAGGTTTGTGCCTCGAAAACAAAAGTATCAAAAAGGCTTTTCAAAAACAAAGCATCATCAATTGACTCATTTTGAAAGAGTATAAAAAATTGTCACTTGCAATTATTGCATGGAGAAAGGTCATACATCCCACAGGTGCTATGCTAGAAGATACTATGTGCCTACTGGCGAATGAATTTGGGTGCCTAAAAGAAAAAAAAAAAGCCAACTAACCCCTATGGACCCAACCTACATTGGGTACCTATCTTTGTCACTTAAATTGATTTTTCCAAGTGTGTCTAAGAGAAAAATCAACATTATGGTACCTTGATAGTGGTTGCTCTAGACACATGATAGGTGACATGTCCATGCTCACAAACTTGATTCTTAAAGATGGAGGATATGTCACTTATGGTGATAATAATAAAGGAAAGATCATTGGAGAAGGAAATATAGGAGAAAACTTCAAAACAAAGGTAAGAAATGTGCTTTATGTGGAAGGTATGAAGCACAATCTCCTAAGCATAAGTCAACTATACGACAAAGGACTCAAAGTTTCCTTCAATGACAATTGTTGTTTGATATGTGATGGTCAAACGGGTGAGGTTATCCATGTTGGTAAAAGAAAGGGTAACATCTATATTCTTTCTATTGAACATGCATTCATTCACAACAGTAGTTGCCTAGTTAGTAAAGTTAATGATACATGGCTATGGCATAGGAGAGCTAGTCACATAAACATGCATCATATGAACAAGCTTATAAGAAAGGATTTACTCATTGGCTTGCCTAGGCTTAAGTTTGAGAAGGACAAAATATGTGATGCTTATCAAAAGGGGAAACAAACTAAGTTCTCTTTTCAAAGTAAAAATGTTTTTTCCACCTCTAGACCCCTTGAATTGCTTCATATGGATTTATTTGGTCCTTCTAGAACTATGAGTTTGGGGGGTAATTTCTATGGGCTTGTTATTGTTGATGATTACTTTAGATTCACATGGACTTTTTTTATAAGATCCAAGAGTAATGCTTTCATGGCATTTAGAAAATTAGCTAAGGTCATTCAAAATGAAAAAGCATGCAATATTATCTCAATAAGAAGTGATCATGGTGGTGAATTTCAAAATGAGTATTTTGAAAAGTTTTGTGAAGAAAATGGAATCAACCATATTTTTTCAGCTCCAAGAACATCCCAACAAAATGGTGTTGTAGAGAGGAAAAATAGATCCCTTGAAGAAGGAGCAAAAACTCTTCTTAATGATACAAATTTGCCTAAACATTTTTGGACAGATGTTGTGAGTACAGTTTGCTACACTTTGAATAAATTACTCATAAGGCATATTTTAAAGAAAACCCCGAACTATACAAAGGTAGAAAACAAAAGAACAATGGTAAACCCCGAACTCACTTAAGAGCATTTGGCTGCAAGTGTTTTGTTTTAAACAATGGTAAATATTCTCTTGGCAAATTTGATGCTAAAGCTGATGAAACAATTTTTCTTGGTTACTTTTTGCAAATTAAAGCTTATAGAGTCTTTAACAAAAGAACATTGTGCATAGAGGAATCAATTCATGTTATATGTGATGAATCTAACTCCTCCAAAGAGGAAAATGAGTGTGATATTGATGCACATCCAATGGAAGAATTTATTCAACTAAATGGATCAAATGAAAAAGAAAAGGCAGAATCAAATGAAGAAAGAACAATCAACACCTATTCAAAAGCCCAAGGATTGGAGAACTAAAAGAGACATTTCCCTTGACAGCATAATTAGGGAAGTTTCCAAGGGAGTTTCTACTAGATCCTCACTAAGAAATCTTTGTTGTGATATGGCTTTTGTTTCATAGATTGAACCAAAGAGCATTGACCAAGCTTTGCTTGATGAACATTGGATGATTGCCATGCATGATGAACTGAATCAGTTCAAGAGAAATGAAGTTTGGGAACTTGTTCCTAGACCCTCTTCTCATAAACCTATTGGCACCAAGTGGGTTTTCAGAAACAAACTTGATGAAACTAGCATCATAGTTAGAACCAAGGCCAGATTGGTTGCAAAAGGTTACAACCAAGAGGAGGACATAGACCATGATGAATCCTATGCTCTAGTAGCTAGGTTAGAAGCCATTAGGTTGCTACTTGCATATGTATGTTTAATGGACTTTAAACTGTTTTAAATGGATGTTAAAAGTGCTTTCTAAATGGATATATTGAGGAGGAAATCTATGTTGATCAACCTCCTGGCTTTGTTGATTACAAATATCCAAACCATGTGTTTAAACTGAGAAAATCTCTTTATGGTTTAAAACAAGCTCCAAGGTCTTGGTATAAGAGCTTGAGCAACTTCTTGTTTAGCCAATCTTTCATAAGAGGACAAGTGGACAAAACTTTGTTCATCAAGAAAAGTGGCAATGGCATCTTGTTGGTTCAAATCTATGTTGATGATATTGTATTTGGTTCAACTAATTAATCTTTGTGCAAAGGATTTTCTATCTCAATGCAGAATGAGTTTGAAATGTCTATGATGGGAGAGCTAACATTCTTCCTTCAAGTTAAGAAAATAAAGAATGGGACATTTCTTAGTCAAACTAAGTATTGCCTGGAAATGATCAAGAAGTTTGAAATGGAGAAAAGCAAGGATGCTGCAACTCCAATGGCTACATCAACCTACTTTAACTTAGATGAAAAAGGAAAGAGTGTTGATGAGTCAAAATACAGAGGAATGATTGGATCCTTGTTGACTGCTAGTAGACCAGATATAATGTTGAGTGTGTGCTAGATATCAAGTAAATCCTAAAGAATCACACCTCACTGCAGTCAAGAGGATCTTCAAATATCTCAAGTCAACACCAAGAGTGGGACTTTTGTAACGCCTTCTTTTACTTTCTCGTGCTTGATTGATTTTAGATGAAAACTCGTATCCACTTTGCATTAGGATTAGCTTAGTTTTAAATTTTATGGAAAATATATATTTTTTTCTTGTTTTGATTTTACCATTCAGACATAAACGATTCTTCCTCACCACGGTTGATTTATCAAAATACACAGTCCCACATAGTTTAATACAACAGTCCAAGTACAGTCCCAAACATAGTATTCAACATAATATACAGACTTTCTAACACAAATACATGCCACGGGAAATTACAAATCACAGCATGCAGTCCATCAAAACTTCTTCATCATCCATCTTCAATATCATCTATAGTTTATGCTTTCCTGTTTCTCTGCTCACCCAAATAGATTGGGATCACCACAGGTGTCAACCACAGACACAAAAATAGGGTAAGTTCATGACACACATAGTTTGAATAAATCATGCATAAAGAAATGTATACTCACATGGTTATAATATCTTTTATAGAATAAAAATACATGCGTGATTTACCCACAGATTAAATCACACCATCTTCACAGCACACAGATCAAATCATATCATCCATACAACACACAGCTATACAACATACTCATCCAATAATGCATGCTCTTTTCTTTATATGATGCCTTCTTAGCTTCTTATATTAACACGGTCTAGCCCCTGCCAGGCAAAATAGAAAATAACACGGTCTTATGCCCCCGCCAGGCTTCAAAAGAAAATAACACGGTCTTATGCCCCCCGCCAGGCTTCAAAAGAAAATAACATGGTCTTATGCCCCCGCCAGACTTCAAAAGAAAATAACACGGTCTTATGCCCCCGCCAGGCTTCAAAAGAAAATAACACGGTCTTATGCCCCTGCCAGGCTTCAAAAGAAAATAACACGGTCTTATGCCCCTGCCAGGCTTTAAAAGAAAATAACACGGTCTTATGCCCCCGCCAGGCTTCAAAAGAAAATAACACACACAACATCCTAATTGTACAGCCACAGTCCACTTCATAGATTTCTCAGAACAAACCATAATTTATCATAATTCAATTAGTTCATCATAATATACATCATTTCAATCTAATTCTAATATAAAAAAAAAAAAAAAACATACTTAAGGTACTTATTTCAACAAGTTATATCACCGTATTGCTCCAAATAAAACATCTAACTTCATCTACGTACTACCATGGAAAGTAAATACATATAAATTTAAATCAACATAATTTTAGTATCAATAAACTCAAGAAATCATAAAATACTTTTAATCCAACATATATTTGTAACTAAGTAGTCTTGTAAACACTATACTTCTAAATAATGATTTCTATCTAGTTGTAAATCATTTTAACTTCCATTAATTAGATTAGATTCAAGTTATCTATTCAACAATTATATATAACTCTAAAAGCAAGTTACTAAATCAAATAACCATTCATATAGCAATCTTTGGTTCTTTGAGGCATTTCATCAAACACCTAGTCTACACAGCCTAATATCTTATGAAATCAAATGAGAATCTTCATGTAGGTAATATTCAAACTAAGCCTATCATAAACTTCCCCATACCTTGCTTTTCTTAAGCTTTTTGAACAGCTTTCCCCCTTTGAACTTGAATGATTCTTGCTCCTAGGATGGCTAGTGCTTCACATGAGGTTCCAAGGTATAGGCTTTTGTTTTGTGTTCTAGGCAAAAGGTAGATTTAGAAAGAAATGAGATGGAAGGATTTTGGAGTGAATTTGCACGGCTAAGCTCTCTTAGAGCTCCCCAAAATCTGATCCTACTCCTTTTTATAGGCTAGGTGAATTGGCTTTATGCTAAAATATCTTCAAAGCTTATGATTTCCTTACTTTCTAGTTGGTTTATTTTCATTGGCTAAGGCTTTTCCACCTTCCAAGTGTCCTTGTTCATGAAATTTCCACACC
>PYAF01001647.1:166401-182357 GCA_007407185.1 Glycine tomentella | reverse complement strand
AAAGTTATGACATAGCCTTTTATGTTTTCTAATCTACTTGTGGATAAATCCAATAAGATTTACTATCAAACCTTTATTTCAAAATCATTTTCAAAACTTCACTTATTTTCAATTAATCATTGGTCTTTTTAAAATAAATTATCCGCTGCAAATAAAATAAATACGAATAAAATGAAAGAGTGAAGTGGTAGTTACAGCTCCAGTTGCAAGATTGGAAACCATTAGATTATCGCTTGCATATGCATGTCTAATGGATTTTAAACTCTTCCAAATGGATGTTAAAAGTGCCTTTTTAAATGAATACATTGAGGAGGAGATATATGTTGAACAACCTCCTAGTTTTACTGATTTTAAACATCCAAACTATGCCTTTAAACTTAAAAAAACACTTTATGGTTTAAAACAAGCCCCTAGATCTTGGTATGAAAGGCTAAGTAAATTTGTGCTTGAACAATATTTTACAAGAGGTCATGTTGACAAAACCTTGTTCATGAAAAGACATAAGCATGATATATTATTGGTTCAAGTATATGTTGATGACATTATTTTTGGTTCAACTAACCATTTGCTATGCAAGGAATTTTCTACAGCTATGCAGAAAGAATTTGAAATGTTAATGATGGGAGAGTTAACATTTTTCCTTGGACTTCAAGTGAAGCAAATGAAGAATGGGACATTTCTCAATCAATCCAAGTATTGCCTTGAAGTAATTAAAAAGTTTGAAATGGAGAAAAGTAAAGATGCTGCAACTCCAATGGCAACATCAACCTACCTTGATTCAGATGAAAATGGAAAGAGGGTTGATGAGTAAAAATTTAGAGGAATGATTGGATCATTATTATATTTAACAGCTAGTAAACCAGACATAATGCTAAGTGTGTGCTTGTGTGCAAGATATCAAGTAAATCCCAAGGAGTCACACCTTACAGCAATCAAAAGGATCCTCAAATATCTTAAGGCAACACCAAAAGTTGGTCTTTGGTATCCTAAAGGTGCATCAATTAATGTTATTGGATATTCTGATTCTGACTTTGCAGGATGTAAGTTAGATAGAAAAAGCACAAGTGGAACTTGTCATTTACTTGGAAGTTCACTAATCTCATGGCATTGCAAGAAACAATCTTGTGTGGCTTTGTCAACTGCTGAAGCTGAATATATCTCAGCTAGGAGTTGTTGTGCACAAAGTCTATGGTTAAAGCAATAATTACAAGATTTTGGAGTTGAACAGAAAGAAATACCTTTGCTATGTGATGACACTAGTGCCATCAACATTTCAAAGAATCCAATAATGCATTCAAGGACCAAACATATTAAGATAAGGCATCATTTTCTCAGAGATCATGTTCAGAAAGGTAATATCAAAATTAATTTCATTGACACTCATAACCAATTAGCTGATATATTTACCAAACCATTGGCTAGAGATAGATTTTATGCTCTTAAGAACATGTTAGGAATCTTGGATGAATCTAATCTCTGTTAGCTTGAATGTTGTATGCCTTTTCATATGAAATATCTTGCCATTTGAATCCATCATCACAAAGCCTGAATTTTTCAAAGATATGCTGCATAATTCTGTTGTTTTTGAGATTTCGTCTGGAATAATTGATTAAGTATCGAATTAATCGATTAAAATCACTTAAATCTTGATTTAGACTGAAAATAGAGCTTATGTAATCGATTACATCACTAAAATAATCGATTATTTGTCTCAGAATACCATTTTTAGAAAATTAAATCCTTCTAGAGTAATCGATTACAATGAATGGTAATCGATTAAAATACTGGGGATCTGGTTTTCAAATTTTAAAACTCACTGGAGTAATCGATTACAATTAATGGTAATCGATTAAATCCCCTGACATTTAGTTTTTCACACTTTAAAAACCTACTGGAGTAATCAATTACATGTTGACTTAATCGATTACACGTCTCTGTATGTTTCTGAAAATCAAATGTTTCTGTTGTAATCGATTAAATCATGAAATAATCGATTACATATTGTCTTCTACATGTGTACTTTAACAAAATAATTGATTACGTTACGAATTAATCGATTACTTTGTCTGCATAATGTTATTTTAGTTGCAAAATAATCGATTACATAATGAATAATCGATTATTCAAGGAGTTACTGTAAAATTTGACAGATTTTTTTGAAAATTGTAACTGCCCAACTCCCACCTAATTTGAATTAAAATTCTCTGCAGTGCCTTAAATCGTACTAACTGCTCCTTTAATTCAAAATTCAAATTCTTGGAGTCTAAACTTCTCTATAAATACAGCCTTTGTTGTAAGAAGAAATCACACCTTCTCATTCTAATCTCTCAAACACTTGTGTGTTTTTTCTTCTGTATTTGCTAAGCAAAACTGTTCTAGAAAATGTCTGCCTCTAAAAGAGTCAAAACCTCTAAGAGAAAGGCTGGTGAAACTTCTAACTCCCCCTCCTACCAATAGGTTAAATCTTTGGTTGACACAGAAAAAGACCGTATGACCTATCTCCAGTTTAATGCCACAAAACAAGTATGTTCCCCTAAGTATTTAGAGCTTGACTGGTTTATTAAGAAAGGCTTTCAATTTCTTGCCTTCATAGAAACCCAGGGCTTAAGAAAGTTTGTGGAGTTAAAGGGTACCTTTTACCCTGAATTGGTCAAGGTGTTTTACACCTGTGCCAAGGGATCCATGGATGGGATACTGAGGTCCCAAGTAAATGGAGTGCCCATGGAAATCACCCATGAGGAGCGGGAGGCAGTAGCTGGTATCTCCTTTGAAAGAGAAAGGAAATTTGATGAAAATCCTGAAGGTTATAAGAAGGTAGATACATATAGGGAGATGCTCAGTGATCCCCAATTGAGATTGAAAAATAGGCTAGGTATTGGACCCATGACCCATGAGAATAGGCTTCTGCACTACATAATTACATATATCCTTACACCTAGAGCCACAAACCATGCCCAAGCAACATATGAAGACCTACAACTAGTGTATGGTCTCAAGAATTCAATTCAAATGAACCGGACTCTCATTTTTGAGGAGATAATGCTTAAATCAAAAAGGCTAGTAAACTACCTATTCCCTTATGTTGTGCTTGTGTCGAGATTTATAGACTACTTCCAAATAGATGTTTCAAATGAAGTAGTGGACCACACAAACTCAAGCAATAGTCTCATCAAAGACAAACATCTCAACAAGCTAGGAATGATCAAGACACCACAAGGATAGCAGATGGCTGGCCAACAAGCTGTACCTGAACCTCCTACTGCTGCTGAAGAAGATGCTGTAGATACTAAAGAAGATGAGGAAAGGGACACTGCTCAACCCCTCTACACCCAATTTGAGTCACTCATGCTTCAAAAAATGGTTGGCCTTATCACTATGCATCATTATTTTAGGGCTGAAATTAGTTTAGCTTTAGAAGACATTAATGCTAGGCTAGACAATATTGAAGCTACTGTTATGTTTGAAGGGTCTGAGACATTTTAGTTTTTTGTAGTTTTTCTGTTTCTTCTGTTTTTATGCTTTCATGTTTTAGTTTTATTTTCAAGAATTGTAATGGTTCCCTCACTTAAAAATATATCCATTTATGTTTCTCCTGTTCCATATCCGTTGTACTTTACATGTTTTTGACTTTGATAAGCCAAATAGGGAGAGAAATGATTGATTTGGTTCATGCTCTGCAGTACACTCTGTTCTACTCTATTTTTTGCCCAAATCTTACTTTGAATGGATTGTCAAATTTAGGGGGAGCTAAGTGTTAAAAATTAACCAATTAAGTAAGATAAAAATATAAATGAATGTTGGATTAATCAACAGATGCTTTAACACGTGTTCTTGGCAAAGAGATTGAATTGTTTTCAGGTTTGCAAAGCTAAAGTTTTCCTAACTTTGGTTCCCTCAATTAACTTCAAGTCCAACATATAATCAATCAAGAATTTGGAATGTTCAAAGCAAAAAAGGGGGAGATTGTTGGATATAGGGGGAGCATCATGAAGATTAAAAAGGATTTGATTCAAGACTAGTTTTGAGCTTTCAACATGCTTAGATGCCTTGAAGTTGTTTAAATTGTATTATGTGTAAGAGAAAGGCTAATTTGATGATCCATGCATTGCACTCACTCATTCATTTATAAACTTAAATGGTTTTCATAAAAAATAACAAAGCTTTTATAATTTGGTTAAGGTTTCAATCTGATTGAAAGGTTTTTGAAAAAATGCTATTTTCACTGGTTTAATCGATTACCTTACTGGTATAATCGATTATTTTGTTCTTCGTTAAATCTGGAAAATCTTTATAAACAGTTTAATCGATTACCCATCGGAATAATCAATTATTTGGCCTTTGATTGAAACTGGAACTGCTGTGTTAAATGTTTTAATTGTTTACCATTATTCGTAATTGATTATATAGTTGAAATAAGTTTTAAGGCTTCCTGGTTTAATCGATTACTAGCATTTGTAATCGATTATATAGTAGAACAAAGTTTTTAAGGTTTGTTGGTTTAATCGATTACCATCATTTGTAATCAATTACATAGTTTATTTTGAAAATCCTAACCTGCTGACTTAATCGATTACCAAAATCAGTAATCGATTACATAGTTCATTTTGTGAAACTGAACTTTCTGGTTTAATCAATTATAGCTCGGGATGATCGATTAATTTGCTCGTTGCTGAAACCCAAAAACATTGTTGAACAGTTTAATCGATTACATGGATAATTTAATTGATTACAAATGCGTTTTAATTGATTATCTGGCGCGTGTAATCGATTATTGTTAGTTACAGAGTTTGTTATAAATAGAATTGAAGGCTTGGCTTGTGACAGAACTTTTGATCATTTGCATTTCTGAATACACACAAGCTTTCCAAATTCTCTCAAAGTGATTCTCTGTGTTCTATTACTTCTTGCTACTTTCAAATCATTCATGGGTCTTTGAATGAATCTTGAGCAAGAAACTTTTCAAAGATAAGGAAAAGCATGTTCTGATTTAGAAACTCATGTGCACTACATTCACTGGATCATCAGGTTGTATTTCTCCTTAATCTTTGTGTGTAAATTCGTATTTGAATTTCTGTTGTAATTGCTATTATAAGTGGGTTCTTCTTGCTTGGTTTTAGAGAAGGGTTCTCTAGTTAAAGAACAGAGTAGTGTTCTCTGGTTCTTGCTCTTTAGAATTCTAATAGGGTTTTAGTTTTCTATTCTTTATCTAGGGTTGATAAAGGGGAGGTCTTGTAATAAGCTTGTAAGAACAAGATTTATAATAGTGGAACTCTAATCTAGTGTTGATTAGAAGAAACTGGATGTAGCTTTAGTTATGAAGTGAACCAGTATAAATTGTTTGCGTGTTGTTTCTCTATCTCTAATACTCTGATTGTTCATTGATTGTTCAACAAGTTCTATTTTAAGCAATTTGACTCCAAGGGGCTGAGCTATTTGATTGAGTAAAAAGATTTTTTGGTTTTGAAAGTGATAAAGATCCTGAAACTCTTATTTGAATTTATTTTTTTAAAATACCAAGGTATAACCAATTCACCCCCCCTCGTCTTGGTTATTGTGAGTATTCCTTTTATTTTCCTTTAACTCTTGAAGAACGCATGAAGTCTTGAAGGAGAATGAAGAATATTCAGGTTTTTCAATGTTTTCCTTCACGAGTAAAACAAATGACAATTCAAAGTCATTAGAGAAACTAGAACAAGAGAATGAAGGGGAATGAAGTCTGGGATGAAGAATGAAGATCATTTGCCTAAACTTGGTGACATAAGGGCTCAAGAACACAAAGGACAAGCTGGGAAGAAGAAGAACAACTGAACTTCCCTCTCAAGCTTTAATTTCATGCACAAATGAAGGGTTATGACTTTGAAGGGTATTTTCTTCACAAAGGTCAATAAGCTATGGTGTAGGCTCTCTTTGACAAGGCTTTATGCAACTTTGAATGACCCCCTTGGTAGCCAATTTGAACGTGCCAAGCCATACCACAAACTCTTTTGCCAAGCCATACCAATGTTGGTAATCGATTAAAGTAGTGCTAAAATGAGTTTCCAAAAACATAACCATGAGAAATCAATTTCTTTAGGTAAACATGAAAACCTTTATGCTTTAATAAAATCATGTATGCATATTAATGATCATGTTTATGCAATGCAAGGATCATAAGTAAGCCTCTTAAACACTTAACAAATTACAAATGCCTTGGCATGTGAAAAGCTAAAATCTTTCTTCTAAGGCACAAGCTTCATCTTTGACTTTCAGCTCCCCTTATATCCAACAATCTCCCCCTTTTTGGCTTTGAACATGCCAAATATCAATTGAACATTTATTAGTATTTAAGTGCTTTGAGGATTGAACGATAGGAGTCTTATACTTGATAACCTGAAATCAAATCAGCCTTTTGGCAAGAGCAAGTGTCAAGTATGCTTGCATAAACAAAAATCATTCCTTAAATTGCTCCCCCTGACTTAGGTAACTTTACATAAGGTTCAGAGCAATAAAAACAGAGCAATCATATGTTCATTCTATTTCTCCCCCTATTTGGCTTACCAAAGTCAAAAAAAATAAAGTAGAAATTATAAGCAAGGAGGATATGAATCATAACCCAGAATATTATTCAATATAGGAAAAGATGCAGTAGATAGATTTAAACATCATAAAACATTGTATATTCATTATATTGCTCCCCCTATCTTAGGTATTTTGATATTAAATTCAGATAAGAGCAATAAACAATACATAGTGTATCTGTTTCCTTAGTTCATTTCTCTCCCCCTTAATATGTTCTTATACCATCTCCCCTTTAATATATTCATATGTTCTTATTTTTCTCTCCCTTTAGGCTTATCCAAGTAAAAAAACAATTAATAAATACATGAGATAAGTAAAGAAGGATATAAACATCATAAAAAAGAATCACGATAGGTGCAGAGGAAGAAAACATGAAAGAGAGGATTTTGAAATAAACCTCAGCCTTAAGTAATCGATTAATTCGAAATGTAATCAATTACTCTAGTGCGTTTTGAAAACTGGAACAATTTTCTAACATATTGTAATCGATTATCACCTTATGTAATCGATTATTCCAGTGAAAGTTTAATTTTGGATAAGATTTGAACAACAAGTAATCGATTAATTTGTCAAGGTAATCGATTACTCCAATGCGAATTTGCTTCTAAAGGACATTTAAGCATCAAATAATTGATTGTTTTGCACTGTAATCGATTATTACAGTCAATTATGCAGATTGAACAGTGTGTATCAGCAAGATTTTGAATTTTTCAGCACATGTGATGAACAGTCGAAAAAATGGTATATCATGTTGTCAGGCACATAGTAAGAATGATAGCATATATTAGATTCATCAAGTTATCTAACAAGTTCCTAAGATCACAGAATCAAGCTCTAAATAAGGGTTTGTTAGATATACTAACCAATGAATGATCAATTAGACTCAATTGAACAACTACCCTTTTGACTGTGATCTTTAAGGAAATGAAGCCTAATCTCTAGGTGCTTGTGTACACTCCATTTGCTTTATTGTTATCTTCACAAGTAACAAATCCTTCATCCTTAAGAGTCAAATATGTAAGCACGGATATGTCATCTGTCATGTGTCTAGAGCATCTTTTGTCTAAGTACCATAATGATGATTTTGCTCTAGGACACTCCTGTAAAAATCAAACTAAGTGCCAAAGAAAGGTACCCACTCTATACTGGGTATTTAGGGGTTAGTCATTTTCTTCTTTTTCTTTGGAACCCAAATACAATATCCATTAGGCACATGAAACCTTCTAGCATAACACCTATGAGATGTATGACTTTTCTTCATGCAGTAATTGCAAGTTACTGATTTTGATACTATTTCAAAATGAGTCATTTGATTATGCTTTGTTTTTAAAAAGCCTATTTGATTCTTCTGTTTTGGTGGTACAAATTTTGTATTTCCAAAAGGTTTTGCTCCATGTTTATAATCCAAATCAGAATTATCTCCAACATATTTTTGAACACTTAGCATTTGATCTAAAGTATATTTTCCTCTATAAAGTTTTTTCAAAAGATCAACTAAGTAAGAATTTTCTTAATTGCATAAATTTTTCATATTAACCCTTTTGAAATCATCCAAATCTTTTTCTAAAGTTTTGTATTTATCTACATTTGAAGAAGAAGAAGCACATACACACCCATTGACTTTGTAGTTTGAAAGAAGTTTCTCGTTTTCTTCTTTCAACTTACAAAGTTCAGCTTGCTGTTCAACAAGTTTGGTGGTGTGCAATTTAAGGTTACCTTTCAACCTGTTGCTGAATTTTGCAAGCTTTTGAGCCTCTTCATGCATCTCGTGGAAAGCATCATAAAGTTGATCAAGTTCAGAGTTTACTTCAGATTCAAAACTTGAGAGATTTTCATCTTCATCAACTATGGAAGTGAAGCATACATTTGCTTTTTCATCCTCACTTGATGGCTTAGATGTTGTTGAGGCATTGTCTTCCCATCCATTGTAAACTTTCTTTGTTTTTTTTCACCTAACTGCATTTTCAAACATATAGGACATTCAAATTTTAAATAGCCTTTCTTACCATATTCGAAGCAGGTGTAGGTTCATGTTTTCATCACTTGAGTCTTCTTCTTTCTCCACATTAGATGATGCAGCTTTCAAGGCTTTTCTCTTTTGTTTTTTATCTGCATCTTCAGCAGGTGTTAATTGAGACAATTCTAATTCATACTCAAGAAGCTTACCAAAAAGTGCAGCCACGGACATCTTGGAGCAATCTTTTGATTCCTTGATAGTTGTAACCTTTGGTTGCCATGGTCTTGTAAGACAGTTCATGATTTTGATGTTTAACTCTTCAGCATCAAAAATCATTCCAAGACCAAGAAGATTGATTATTCACGATAGGAGTGAACCTTGTTTGCAGCTGAGATATGTTTTCTATGGAGTTCATCTTGAACATATTATACTCATGAATCAAGGCATGCTTCCTTGATCTTTTAACTTCGTCAGTACCTTCATAAGTAACCTCTAACATTTGCCGCATCTCCTTATGGCTTTTACACCTAACAATCCTTAAGAATTCATCAGAAGAAAGTGCAGAAGTAATCATGTTCTTAATTTTAAAATCATACTAAACAACTCTCTTTTTTTGCATCAGTCATCTCATCCCATTCTTTGGGAATCATATTATTACCAACAACTTTTATAGAAATCAAAGGACCTTTTTCTATTGCATTCCATGCACCAGGGTCATTTGATTGAATGAATATCTCCATTTTGTTTTTCCAAAACTGAAATGCTCTCCTTCAAACATAAGAGGACTAATGAGGGAGGCACCCTCTCTGAATGTAATTTGTGTGGTATTCATTTCTTTAAAAAAGATAGTGATCTTGAATAACACTCAAGAACCTACTCTTGATGCCAATTGAAAATAATAGTGAACACACACAATAACCAAGAGGGGGGGTGAATTGGTTAAAATAGAGTCTTTAAAATATTCTTTTAAAACTAGTAGCGGATTTAGGATCTTTATCACGATAAGAATGTTCAATCAATCAAACCACTCAGTTCAAGAATACAGTTACTTAAAACTTCACTTGTTGAGTAATAACAGATTTCACTAAAAGAATCACAGATTAAGATAGCTATAAGAGATTAAAAGAAAGTAATCAACACAAGAAATTATGTTGGTTCACCTCTCAATAAGAGAAGCTACATCTAGTTTCTTCCAACCAACACTAGGTTATAGTTTCACTAAATCAAACATTGTTCTTTATAAGCTTTTACAACTAATCATCTTTATCAACTGCTAGGAAGGTCATTTTTAGCAACTGTTAGGGCCTTAATTGATGTAGAGTAGGGAAAGTTAGAATTAAGAATGGATAATGAATCTGTTATCTTTAATGTATTTGATGCCATGAAGCATCCAGCTGATGAACATGATTTTTTTAGGCTGGATGTATTGGATAATGCAATTTATGCAGGTATGACAGCAGGTTTTACAGCAGCAGTAGAGGAAGAAACTGCAAAAGAAAATGAAAATGCTGCAGAAGAAAGTGCAGCGAATGCAGAAAATGCAACAGAAGCAGAAAACAGTGCAGCAACAGAAATTGCTGCAGAATTGTAAACTGCAGACCAGGAAAACACACCAGAGACCAGTGAACCTGTGCTAGAAGAGCTGGAGAAAAAAGAAGATGATATTCCAGCTGGAGCACCTAAGGTTGAGCTGAAAGAACTACCTGAACATCTGAAGTATGTGTTCTTAGATGAGAAATAAACATATCCAGTCATCATCAACAGAGGGCTAGAATGACATGAAAATGAGAAGCTGCTGAAAGTACTCAAGGAGCATAAGGTATAAATCCTTCCTTTTGTACTCATAAAATTCTTATGGAAAGTGATGTGAAACCTGTAAGACAACCACAAAGGTGACTCAATCCTACAATGAAAGAAGTGGTAAGAAAAGAGGTTGTCAAGCTGTTAGATGCAGGTATGATCTATCCTATTTCAGACACAGCTTGTGTAAGCCCAGTCCAAACCGTTCCAAAGAAAGGGGGCGTAACAGTCATTCAAAATGACAATAATGACTTGATCCCCTCAAGAACCATCATAGGCTGGAGAATGTGTGTAGACTACAGGAGGCTAAATGATGCAACCAGGAAAGACCATTTTTCACTCTCTTTCATGGACCAAATGCTTGAAAGGCTGGCTGGTCATGATTACTATTGCTTCCTATATGGATATTCTGGGTACAATCAAATCCCAGTAGCACCAGAGGACCAAGAAAAGACAGCTTTTACATGTCCATTTGGGGTGTTTGCATATTGAAGAATGCCATTTGGACTTTGTAATGCACCTGCCACATTCCAGAGATGCGTGCTATCCATTTTCTCTGATATGGTAGAGAATGACCTTGAGGTATTTATGGATGACTTTTCTGTTTTTGACTCTTGTTTTACTTCATGCTTGGCTAATTTAGCCAAAGTTTTAAAAAGATGTCAAGAAACAAATTTAGTCTTGAATTGGGAAAAATGTCACTTCATGGTAAGGGAAGGTATTGTCTTAGGCCACAAAATTTCTGAAATGGGAATAGAGGTAGATAGAGCTAAATTGTTACTTATTGAAAAATTACCTCCTCCTATTAATGTGAATGGTGTGCGCAGCTTTTTAGGGCATGCAGGTTTCTACAGGAGATTTATCAAGGATTTCTCCAAGATCTCAAAGCCACTCAGCCAATTACTGGAGAAAGAAACTGAATTTTGCTTCAATGAAGCTTGTCTTGAGGCATTTAACACCTTGAAGCACAAACTCACCACTGCACCTGTTTTGATAGCTCCTGATTGGAGTTTACCTTTTGAACTCATGTGTGATGCTAGTGCTTATGCAGTATGTGCAGTTTTAGGACAGAAAAGAAAAGCGTTTACATGTCATATACTATGCTAGTAAAATCCTAAATGAGGCACAAGTTAATTATGCCACCACAGAAAAAGAAATGCTAGCTGTAGTGTATGCTTTAGACAAATTCAGGTCCTATTTAGTAGGCTCTAAGGTTATTGTATATACTGACCATGCAGCTCTTAAATTCTTGCTTAACAAATAGGATGCAAAGCCACGCTTGTTGCGTTGGATATTATGGTTATAGGAATTTGATCTGGAAATCCGAGACAAGGCAGGAGTGGAAAATAAGGTGGCTGATCACTTGTTTAGGATTCAGGAAAAGGATTTGCAGGATGGACCAGAATAGAAATCAATGAATCTTTTCCTGATGAGCAAGTGTTAGCAATGCAACTCAGTCCATGGTTTGCAAACATGGCAAACTTTAAAGCTGCTGGAATCATTCCTGAAGACTTTAATTAGCAGCAGAGAAAGAGGTTCCTACATGATGCGAGAAGGTATTTCTGGGA
Source organism: Glycine tomentella (assembly GCA_007407185.1). NCBI lineage: Eukaryota > Viridiplantae > Streptophyta > Magnoliopsida > Fabales > Fabaceae > Glycine > Glycine tomentella. Next base: position 170,474 of record PYAF01001647.1, on the reverse strand, counting down.
TAACCCTTTCTTATATTTTCAATGCACTGACAATGTTATCCGTAGATGTGTAGCTGAAACCGAAGTGCCGAATATTCTGTGGCACTGTCATTCCTCTAATTATGGAGGCCATTTTGGTGGAAATAGAACTGCACAAAAAGTCTTGCAATGTGGCTACTATTGGCCAACATTCTTTAAAGATACCAAAAACTTTGTTATGCAATGTGATAGCTGTCAAAGAACAGGTAATATTTCTCGCAGAGATGAGATGCCATTAAATAACATCCAAGAGGTTGAACTATTTGATGTGTGGGGGATTGATTTCATGGGCCCTTTCCTTAAATCATTCTCCAATCATTATATCTTGGTTGTTGTGGATTATGTGTCTAAATGGGTTGAAGCAGTAGCTTTACCTACCAATGATGCAAAGGTGGTGGTTTCATTCTTCAAGAAGAACATTTTCACCCGCTTTGGGGTGCCAAGGGCCATAATCAGTGATGGAGGGACTCATTTTTGTAACAAGCAATTTGACAGCTTGCTAGCCAAGTATGGAGTCAAGCACAAGGTGGCTACCCCATATCATCCTCAGACAAGCGCGGCCAGGTAGAAATCTCTAACCGAGAACTTAAAAGAATCCTGGAGAAAACTATAGGAACATCAAGAAAAGACTGGGCTAAAAAGCTAGATGATGCATTGTGGGCTTACTGGACTGCATTCAAAACTCCTATAGGTATGTCTCCGTTTCAGCTTGTTTACGGTAAATCTTGCCATCTCCCTATTGAATTGGAACACAAAGCTATGTGGGCAACAAAATTTTTAAACTTTGAACTGTCAAAAGCTAACAAAAAAAGGTTGCTTTAGTTGAATGAATTGGATGAGTTCAGATTAGCTGCATATGAAAATGCCAGGATATATAAAGAGAAGACAAAGAAGTGGCATGACAATCAAATCCACCTAAAAAAGTTCGTTCCAGGCCAACAAGTTCTGTTATACAATTCTCGCCTACGACTTTTTCCAGGTAAGTTAAAGTCACGTTGGTCCGGTCCATTCCTTGTGCGAGAGGTTTACCCTTATGGCACAGTTGAAATCTCCCCTCTAGACAGTGACCGGTCTTTCAAGGTAAATGGATTTAGATTGAAACATTACTTTGGAGGGGAAGTGGATAGAAATGAAGTTTCTATTCCACTAAACTCAATGGATGAGTAAAGTGTGACACGTCAGGCTCGTGACGTTAAACAAGCGCTTCTTGGAAGGCAATCCATGATTTTTCAATTGGTTTCTTACTTAATTGATACCGAGTCTTTAGTTTGATGATTAGATAGATGCATGTGTAATTTAGTGTCTTTTTGCATGGTATTATAGGTTATTCCTGTAAATATTTAATTAACTTTAGAATGAAAAGGTTTTTAAATGGATTAGGGGCATTTGCAAGTTCTGCGCGATTCGCGTGGCATCCCGTGCTAATCGCGCCAAGACAAAGGGAAACAGGGGTTTCATGCGGCCTATTCACGCTGATCGCGTGGGAACGGCGCTAGTCGGGCCAGATGTTTAAAAGATGGCAGGATATATTCGAATGTTCCACACGACTCGCGTGGCATCCCGCGCTAACCGCGCCAATAATTCGAATCAAGTGGGGTTATAGTGACCTCTCACGCTAATCGTGTAGACCGTGGCGCGACCAGTGTCATTTATTCATTTTAAGGTGCATTTTTATTTCTCCCACGCGACTCGCGTGGTATATTGCGCTACTAGCGCCAGCTTTTCGAGCTGATCACTCACATTGAGCGTTTTCACGCTATCAGCCTGGCCGGTGGTGCGATTAGCGTGGAAGCTTCGAAATGTCAGACCCCTCATTTACCACTGACGCGAATCGCGTCATCATCGGCGCGGATCGCGCGAGCCAACGATTCAGGTTTTTAAAATTGAAAATTCAAATTTTGCATTCACCCCTTTCACTCCTAAAACTACTCCATTGTGGTAACTGCTATTAACTTGCATTCACACCAACGGCCAGTACTTCCATTATAAGCCCATTCATGTTCATTGCACGGCCATTCATTTCTACTCTCCAGTGCTGCAATTGCTGAGATTCTTGAGCATTTCCGTTTTGCATTATTCACTCATTCTGTCAATATTTATGGCTGGCAACAACAAGGTATGTCCCTTTTCACTGTTTAAACTAAGAATAACTAGCATATTCCTAGGGGTGGAAATCTCAAGTTGCAGAGCAACAATGGTGGTGTCACGATCTCACGCGATCTGCGTGGACACCCGCGCAGTTAGCGTCATTTTGTTTTGATATTGAATTATTTATAAACACAATCTCGTGTTTGTTTTAATTGGAGATAAATCTGGGAATCCTGAGTGCGCTATTGAATTATTTATAAACACAATCTCGTGTTTGTGAATGTAGACAATTCTCTGAGTTATACATGTATATGGATATTTTCTGAGTTTCAGGGCAAACAGGTTGAGAAGGGTAAAAAGAAAAGTACCACTGCAGCTGGTAGCAAAAGAGCCCGCATTTCCGGCTACGATGAAGCCCGCTTCCGCTCATCGGAATGCCAGGAGGGTTAGCTGGGTGCGAGGGGTCCTCGTTCCTTTTGATGACAAGATTATAGAGAAATTCCTGGACACCAGCTACTGTCCATTCTCTCACTGTGAGTTTCATCACCTCTTCATGAGCATGCAACCCGACATATTTACCAAGATGTACAGGGATGAGGTGCCTCGCCTAGCTGATCAGATCTGGCATGGGATTACCGGATTATACACTAGCTGGAAAACAAAAGCAGGCTTGGATTACATTCCAGAGAAGATGAGGAAGCATGATTTAGTGGGTGATGCAGCGTTCTGGCACCAATTTGTGAACCACACGGTCATTCCTTCCACTAATTTGACTGATGTGAATGTTGAACGCGCATGCCTTTTATATGTCCTCTGGGGTGAAGGTAATCTTTACATTGCCAATCTTTTATCTAACCGCCTTATTCACATGATTCAGGACGCTAGCAGCAAATCTTGGCTAGCCCACTCGTCCTTAGTCTCTCATCTATGTCTCCAAGCTGGGGTAAAGATCCCAAATGACGAACCTATGGACGTCCTGATTGGTTCTCTAATGAGTCACAAGACATATCTTGACGCATTGAAGGGCGCTGCAGAGGAACAAATCATCCATGCGTCAAAGTTAACGCATGAAGAACTTGCGATAAGGAGTCCTGGTGCAGTGCCTGACCCTGAGGATCTTCAACCGCCAGCACCTGAAGCACCACCACCACAGCCCGTTCTTCCTTATTCTTCTTCTACCACGCAGAGGGCACCTTGACATGAGCTCCTTTATGAAGACTCTTCCAGTTATTTGTCTCTGCAGATGTTCATCAGGACTCAGCTCACATACCAGACACGGATGCTGGAAGACCTCTGCAGACAGCGAGGTATTGATACTTCTGAATAACAGCCTCAACCTTCACCAATCGTCGCACTGCCTCCACCACCAGTTGCCCGTAGGTCTCCATCACCAGTGGCTCTTACTCCTTCAGGACCCTCAGATGTTCCCGAGCCAGCCACAGTCATTTCTAAGCCATCTCAGGCAGCTGAGGCCAAAGATGAAATGAGAGAGGGAGAGGAGTGACAGGACCATTTTTATTTTTCTTGTTTCTGTTTATTTTTGAATTCTAAACTTTGATATTTTGACATTCTGCACATTTCCATATTTCTGCATATATATAGTACTATTTTATGATTCAATTTTGCGCATTAAAATTTGTTTAGATTAATGTTTCGGTTTGGTTGCGATTTTCCAAATAATGTTGAAGTGATGAAATTTTTCCATAGCGCTATGACCTTGTTAGTTGTTGTTGGGGACAACAATTTTCTAAATCTGGGAATGGACGTACATACGCATTATTTCGCAAATCACAGTCAAGGAACAAATGACGTCTAACAGAAAATTTTTCAAAAATAAATAAATAAGGTTAGAAGCATATCAGATTTTTCAGAATAAAAGATGATGGACACAGTAATGGATAGAATATCTCTGATGAAAGCTTGTGTGAAATGAAACATAGCATGAACTGCATGATACATGAATGGAA
>PYAF01001647.1:114007-166301 GCA_007407185.1 Glycine tomentella | reverse complement strand
TTCAAAAATAAATAAATAAGGTTAGAAGCATATCAGATTTTTCAGAATAAAAGATGATGGACACAGTAATGGATAGAATATCTCTGATGAAAGCTTGTGTGAAATGAAACATAGCATGAACTGCATGATACATGAATGGAATTGTGATTGTTGGTATGTGATATGCATGTTAAAGTTGAAATGATGCTTGAAATGAAGTTAGCAGAGATTGACTTGAGTCTAACACCTGTGAGGTTTAAGCTAAACAGTGATAAATTTTTTCTGAGAGACTCCATTTTCATAGTACTCTAGAACTTCAATTGTCTCTCTGGATACAGGTGTGAATGACATGATTAAGGCAGTTTCTTCTTCTGAAAACCAGGGCCAAATTGACTTACCCTCAATTCTTTTCCATTTGCTACCCATTTGAGCCTGAGCCTTTCATTTCAGTTGCCCAAATCAGAGCCATACACAGTGACCAATCTCCCTGAGGCTAGAGAAAGAAAGCTAAGTCCAGTGACAATGAAAAACAGGGAATTGTCCATCAAGGCATAGAGGAACACAAGTTGATTCCAATTGGTATGGGAAGCTAAGAGAATAAATAAATAAGTCCAGTTGGAAAACAATAAGCCTGAGAGTATCAGTTGGAAATCTGAAAAGCTGCGCTGTTTTGTTTAATTTTACTTTGCTTTAAAAAAAATTTCATATGTTTGTTTTGAGTTACAAATTTTGTTGAATAAGAGATTGCCAGATTTAGAAAAGAGATGGACAAGGAATATGGGATTACCACAAGATTGGGACTTAGGAAATTGATTTGGATCTAGCCTCATTTTAGCTACTATCCCAAAATTTCCATACCCTTAGCCCAGCCAAGTTACAAGCCGGAAAAGACCTTTTGATCAGTTGTGCTTGTATCTGTTGAGAATATATTCAAGCCTATGGTGGTGTTGTGCTTATGTTGAGTGAGAGATTATCATAACCTGATACACTTGAGCGATGAGCGGAATGAACACATTCTGTGAGGAACACTCAAGTTACTTCTCACAATTGACAGAGTTGAAAGTGTCATTGAACGCTTTGATATGGAGATTGATTATACTTAGCATGATGATTCTAGGATTGTGAATTATGGTTCAGTTTGATCATTGATCCTTGTTTGCTCTTGAGGTTCTGTCTGTTGCTTAGGACAACAACCTTTAAATCTAGGAATTATTTGATGTGTTGCTAACACATCTTAGTTTTAGGCTAGTTTAGGTTATAAATTAATTGAATAATTAGGAATATAGACTAGAATAGGTTAGTTTGTTAATTATATTCAAATTTACCAAGTTATGATGTTAGGGCCAAAAGGAGGAGATTCAAGCCAAAGAAGAAGAAAACCAAAAAGAAGGCCTCGTGCGATTAGCGCCATAAACCGCGCGAGTAGCGTGGGATGCCCAGAGCCAATCATTCAGTTCGAAGACTCCACGTGATCAGCGTGGAAGTCCACGCTACCAGCGCCACCAAGCCGAATGATCCACGTGATTAGCGCGAGAGCTCGCGCCAGTAGCGCCACAAAGTCTGGAGGAAGCTTCCCATTCGTGCAAACCGCGCGATCCGCACGGCGAGGATTTTATTTCCTTATTTAAAATATTTGGCTCGAAAATGCAGAAGAAAAGAGGCTTTGTTACTTGAATTAAACCACCCTGAAAGCAAATATAAAAGAAAGGCCTCTGGACTGAAAGGGGGATCTTTACAACATTGAAGAGCTTGGAATACCATTGGAAATCACTCCTAGAGAATCAAAGCTAGGGTTTGCTGCAGAATAATGTCTTCTATGTATGCTTTGGTGTTCTTGATGACTATGTCAAGCTAAATTCTGTATTGTGGTTAGGCCAAGAACCAATGTGAACTCCTCTGTAATTTAACTGGTATTGAATGAGATTACTCTGATTGCCTTATTTTACTCTGTTTCACTGCTATATTCTTTCTTAGAATTGGCCATTCTATTTAAGTCCTGGGGATTAGGATTCGCAATAAGGATGTTGGGATTCTAATTTCTGACATGAGTAAGATAACAATTGTTCATTGCCTAGGGATAGGGATGCGTGGTTGCAGAATTTTATAATATATTCTTTTAAATGCTTAGCTTGATAGAAATCACTAAGGGATTAGGGTTTTGATTTGGGTTAAAGGGTTAATTCGCTAAGGGATTAGGGGTTAACTAAATTAGGAAAGATTTATTCTCTAAGTAATCAGAAGCAATCAACTTTGATAACCAGTTAAGTAAAGGAGGCAGGGATCAAAGGGGATTGCGTCCTAATTACAATTATTTCATCCATTGGTTACAACTCAATTTACTTTCAATTTTAATTCTCTTTAATTTCTGCATTTACTTAATCATTCAACTCTCAACACAACAAACAATTCTTTCAAAAATCATTTCTTTTCCCTTCCAATTGCTTAGACTGCAAATTATTGTGAAATCAGTATCAATCTCTGTGGATACGATACTCTACTTACCTACTCTATTACTTGAAACGAGCGGTATACTTGCCGTTTTCGCAACAAAGAGTTTAAAAGAGATACAACCTCATGATCCTCAGAAGATGAATGAATGAATTTTACCAAGCATACTCAGGTTGAATGTAAGCAATTCTTGGAATCAGCTATCTTTGAAAAACTCTTGACAAATCTTGTTCAAACCAACATGATCAATAATGCATGAGTTCTGGTTTTGAAACAAGATCAATGTAACTCAAAATATCTTTTCTCAGACTGTGAGAGCTTTTGTAAGTAATGGGTATTTCGCAAAATCAAGTTCTTACCAAAATAAAAGACCCAACAGCTATTTATAACAAACTTCTATAACTTAATGTAATCGGTTAAATCGCCAAAGTAATTGATTAAATCTTCATATATAATTGATTAAAAACAAACTTAATCGATTAAAATGTTCTTTAGCTTTCTGGAAAAGATATATGAATAATGTAATCGATTAAATCGTCTTGTAATCGATTAAAGCAGATAGTGTAGTGTTCAAAACATGCTTATGTAATCGATTACGATTACCTTGTAATCGATTAAAGCATACAGACTTATTCTGTGTTTTTGTGCTGTGTAATCAATTACGATTTGCCTGTAATCGATTAATTTCTTCTTCATGCCTAAAATAATAGATTACTAATGTTGGTAATCGATTAAAGCAGTGCTAAAAGGAGTTTCCAAAAATTTAACCAAGAGAAATCAATTTCTTTATGTAAACATGAAAACCTTTATGCTTTAATAAAATCATGTATGCATATTAATTATCATGTTTATGCAATGCAATGATAATAAGATAAGCCTCTTAAACACTTAACAAATTACAAATGTCTTGGCATGTGAAAAGCTAAAATCTTTCTTCTAAGGCACAAGCTTCATCTTTGACTTGATCCTCTTCCAGCTTCCCCTATATCCAACTATGTGTACCTAGAGTGATCCTCACACGAGAACACCCTTACACTGAGTTAAATTACACTGTCACTCAATGCGTGGTGCAATTTTGCTATAGATTGGATTTTTATTCAAACAGTTTCCAAATTTCTACCAACTAACTAAATAAATTATTTGCACTAAAAATAAATAAAACTAACTCTAAACTTATACAAGTAATATCATACAAAGAATAAATTAAATCACACGGTTATATAATTAAATTACACAATGCAAAATTTTCACTGTCTAGTCTTTAACAGTGAATTTTTTTACACGTGTAGAGAAAAATAAATGGAGAAGAAAATTTAAGGGTGTTACATAATGTCTATGTTAGACTCCTTAATGAAGTGATAAGTTATTGGACTACTAAAGTTACTGGTTACATCATCAACAAACATTGTTACTCGACAACTGGACTAGAACTATTAACAAAAGAAAATTATAGGGACCAAAAAAGTTAAAAATTTGTTTAATATACAAGTGAAATTTATGCAAAGAGTTTAGAGACCAAAACCATAATTAGCCCAATAATTTATAATATTTTTGCAAAAAAAATAAAATATCATTAGCTTTCAAAATATACATAATGTCATGACAAAAGAAATCCAAAATATTTAAGCTTCTAAAATTACAATTGTTTTATATGTATTTTTATACTTTAAAAATAAAAAGAATAAAATAGTAAAATTAGTATCTTTTTTTGTTTCTTAATTTTTACATTCATTTAAAAAAAGAAGTATCTTATAGGGTGCAAAACCTATTTTTTTATTTTTAAATAAGCATACAAATAACAATAAAAAGTATTGTGGGGGCAATTTCCCCCACACTGTTATACGTGCATCTGCCATATGTGTGTTTGATACACACTAGGGTACAAGAGAAAGAGAACAACATCAGACAAATATTTAAGTTATATAATTTTTTTTCATCATATATATTGTTTGATGAAAAATAGACAACACAAAAAAATAATATAAAATTTACTAAAATATCATTTTGAAGATTAATTATCTTCATATAACTTACATTATTATTATTATAATTATTATAATTATTATTATTATTATTATTATTATTATTATTGTTATTGTTATTATATATTATGTGAATTCAAAATACAGAATATATATACAAGTAAGGTAGCTAGTAGATAATGTAAATTCAAAGTACATGTCATGATATGGTTATTGCAGCTAGTAAATAATGTGAATTCAAAATGCATGACATGATAAGATTGTTGCACCTAGCAAACAAGAGAGGTGGGAGTATGTGTATCTTTTGAATGCTTTGTACCTAGGACAAAAAATTGTCACATGATTTTCTAAGTCACAATAGTTGAGTTTTTATCTTGTCTTCATCTGTGTAATTTGTGTCATCCCATTATCCTTTTTCAAATAATTCATTACCAAAAATTTTAAATATGAGGGTTTTTAAAATTGATTGCACATGTTCATATACAAAATGGAATTGCATTATTAAAATCTAAAATTGATTGCAATGCCATTTTTCATGAGATTAAAACTTTCAATGTCTTGTTCAAGACATGCAATCTTGCATACTGCAATAGTGATTCGCATCATGCCAATAAGTTATAATTAGTTCTCTCCTTTGAATTGATTTTTTGGTGATCAACCTAATATTTTCCACTCGAGAATTGGTGGATGTATTGTATATTATAATTTTTTCGTCACAACACATAAGGTGGAGATAGTAAACAATTGGAAAAAAAAGATTTATATGTTGAGAATGAATATCCATTTATAAAGATTTATATGACTCATTTTGTCAATTATTATTTTGAATTAGTTTTTCCAACATAAGGAGAAGATAATAAATAGTTGGAAAAAAGATATTAGTTGAAATAAATTATCTAGATCCTCTCGTATGAAAAAATTTGAACCAGAAGTTCAAAAGATAATTCATTTATAAAGTTTAGTAAAAAAGAGTGGCTAAATCATATGTATCAATTGCTAATGCTCCAATAAATTTTGATGTTTCTATTAGATAGTATAATACTGTAAAACAAGTCTTAGACATGCATGAAAAGTGATAGACTCGTTGGTGGTTCCAAAGATAACAATCCTCAATTAAGAAAATAAGCTAAAAAAAAGTAAGATGATCAAATTGAGGTTATGAGAACTTTATAAGGTTTCTTTGACATAATTAATGATTTAGTTCCAAGAGAATTTAGGTACCTAAAATTAGTGAAAATAAAAAGATATCAAATTATGTTATGAATTGAATATGATGAAACCAAAAATAAAGTCAATGTTGACAGTGTATTTGCATATAATGTAGTATAATAAATGATATTGAGGATCAAGAACCAAAGTTCATTAATGATTGTGGACAAATAAATGATTTGCCAAAATGAAAAAATGTTATTGAAGCAGAATTAGACTTGCTTGTTATGCAAAAGGTTTTTTGGACATGTAATTCATACACATGAAGATGTGAAACCAGTTAAATAAAATTGGTTTTTTGTGCAAAAGCAAAATGAAAATGGTAAAATTGTGATATACAAAGTATGACTAATTGCTCAAGGATTCTCAGAAAGACTCAATATTGATTTTAAAGAGAGATGCTCACCTGTAGTCGATGCAAGTATTTTTTTATATTTAATTAGTATGAATGCTAATGAAGGACTCAATTGGATGTTGTTTCAGCCAATTTGTATGGCTTTATGGAAAATTACATTTATATGAAAACTCTTTGATGGATTTAATTTTCCCTACAATGCAAGTTCTAGAGAAGATTACTCAATCAAATTGAACAAGTCTCGTTATTGATTAAAATAATCATGATGCATGTAGCATAATAATCTTCGTGAGTACTTCTTAAAAGAATGGTATAAAAATGATTTCACTTGTCCTTGAAAATTTTTGAAAATGAATTTTTCATAATTGTTGGTTATGTAAATAACATTAAAATCATTGGAACTCCTGAAGAACTTCCAAAAGTTATAGTTTTCTTAAAGAAAAACTTTGAGATGAAATATCTATGAAAGATACAATTTAGCTTGGGATTACAAAGATGCTTAAAAGCTTCTATATAGATCACATTCATCGTGTACTCCAACGGTTGTAAGGTCTTTAAATATGGACACAAATTGTTTTAGACCTGAAGAAATGGATGAAGAGCTACTTGGTCTTGAAGTATCATTTCTTAGTGTTATAAGAGGAATAATGTATCTTGCTAATTATACATTACATGATATAGCATTTGTTGTCAATTCATTAACAAGATATAGTTCTTCACCTACACAAATATATTAAAATGGAGTGGAGCATATGCTTTGTTATCTTAGAGGAATAATGGATATTGACTTATTTTAGTCAAAATTTTCCAAGTTATATCTAATTAGTTATGCACATGCATGTTATTTGCCAGATCCTCATAATGGTAAATCAAGGACATGATATTTGTTTATATGCAGTGGCATAGGCATTCCATGGTGATTTGTGAAGTAAACCATAATCTCAACATCATCTAATCATACAAAAAATTTAGCATTACATGAGGCAAGTCATGAATGTGTTGCGAGAAACTTGTAGTTTATCTTCAAGAAAAATGACATCGACAATCATATATGAAGACAACACTGCATATATGTATCGCTCAAATATAGGAAGGATACATTAAAGGAGATAAAACAAAACATATTCTACAAAAATTATTTTTCACTCATGATCTCCAAAAGAATGTGATATAAATGTTCACCAAGTTTGTTCGTGTGAAAATCTAGAAGATCTCTTTACAAAGTCATTGCCAAAGGATACTTTTGAGCAACTGGTTCACAAGATTGAACTTCATCATCTTAAATATTATTGTCCTCTACATGAGGGAGACAAATAAATACATTCTACACTTTTTTCCATTCACCAGGGTTTTGTCCCTTTGGATTTTCCTAGCAAGGTTTTTAATGAGACAGGTGATAACGTATTAAAGGATAATGTACTTTTTTTTGTTCATTAGGTTTTTACCCCACAAGGTTTCTCTCTAAACTATCTTATTCTCTACTTTTTCTCTATTATTCTTCTTTGAGTTATATTATATTTAACATTTTAAGATATCAAGTTGTCAAACTTTGTGTTTCAAAAACTTATGTTTAAAGATGTTACATTTAAGTTTAATTTCATCTTTAAATTTTTAAAAATGAATTAATTAAGGACCAAATTGAACCTTTAAGATAATTGAAGATCAAATTAATTCAAATTTTATGATCAAATTAAGTCTTTTTAAAATTTGTTATTATTTAATTCTGAAATTTTAATTTTAATTGATATTTATAAGAAATATTTTAGAGACTTAGGACTATCAAGTTGTTGCAATTTATATCCCAAAATTATGAGAATATTGTTAGGACTGGACAGTCCATTGATACAATTGGACAATCCATCCTTACCTATGATTTTGATTATTATAAATGTATAAATTGTTGATAAACTAATGAGTTATTTCTAAGTAAATAGAACTTACTTCATAAGACCACACTTAGTATTAATTTTTAACCTACAACTCTAATTAGTATGCGTCCAAACTCTAATTCTTAGAAGAAATGAGTTCAACATAATGTAATTGATCACCAAGTTTAGTAATCAATTACAAAAGTGTTAGAACAAGCAACATAATTGATTTCTCTTGAAATTTGGCAAGAATCATCAAATTAATTGATTACCATTTTGTGGCTCAAGATAATCGACTACCACATTTATTAATCAATTAGATTGCGTCTAGAAACTTTAAGAGTTCTCGATGTGTCAAAATAATTGGTTACCATATTTGATAATCGATTATTCCAGAACCACAGAAGCTTGAAAAGCTCTTTGTGAAACAAGATAGTTGGTTACCACATTTTTGGAAATGTTGAACAAAGAGGGATTTGAACAAATTAACTGATTACCACATTTGATAATCGATTAAATCAATTTTATCTTTTAAAATAATAAATACTCTCACTTGCTCTTTCTCATTACTAACTCTTGAGTCGATCTTATCTTTTAGAAAACACTTTCTGAGAGTCATCTAAGGGAACTATTCTGCATTTCAACAAGAGATTCATGTTGATTAAGGTTCATTCATTCTTCATCATGGTTTGATAATCAAAGAGCTTGAAGATGTTGTGTCCTGCACATCAAGGTGTTCAATCTAATATTTATTTCTTTCTAGATTCTGACCTTTATTAGGGCTATCAAAGGTTTGTGTGAGTTGATAGGGTTTCAACTCCTAGTCCTTCTCTTGTAGGGTTCAAGGGAAGACTATAATTATAGGGATTGTATGTGCATATTATTTGTACTTGTTTTTCTATTAGCAGAAGTTCTAAGGGGTCTTGTACAAGTGTTGGCATGTACAACGACAAAGGAGATCTAGGATATCATACAAGTGACTCATGAAGGTACTTCGAAAATTAGAAGAGCAATGAAGAAGTCTCTCATTCAATAGTATGAGACATGATGGATGCAACAAGTAGAAACCATTGGAGATGTGTTGGACTATTGGCAAGCGTACCACTGTCGTCGCAGGTTACAGAATTTATAAGAGATCATCTCCACAGGGACTTGAGCTACTTAGTTCTCCCAGATGAAAGTAATCATTTCAATAGTTATGTACAACAAATATGAATGAAATTTCATTGTTTTGTGGAAATAACGAATTTAGTGCGTCGGAAATACGAAAACTAATAAAATGAATTTAATTAATTTAAAAGAACATAGGATTGAGTTTCATCGTTCATACCCTCAATATCCAATTAACATTAATACATATGAATTATTTTCTAGCATTGCTAATGCACACGTTAATTCACCCCTTGCATTCAAGAATCCTAAGGATATTTACCGAATATCGATCCCTCGCATATAAAGTAAATAACTTAGCATTACAATTATAATCTTATGCTATTTGCAATCAAAACGTTATGCTCTATTCCTAGCAACGTAACGTAAAGAGTAAAATCATTCAGTTCAAATCCTAAGGGCACTTTCCAGTCAAGCTTAGAATCCAATTTCATGAAACTAGTGATCAAGTAGCATCAAGGATTAAGAACAAAATGAAATCACCAATAATGAGTAGAAAAGATTCATACATATATCAAATATTAAAAGAGATACATAAGGTACGAAGATTACATCTAATCCTTTGGATAAAATAACCGATCATTGTGTAAAGCAAGAGAACAACAGAAGACGTGACAAGGAGGCGATCCCCAGCCCATTTCTGTAGAGTTTCCACTCCTTTTCTCTCTTCTCTCATCTCTCTCTATGTTTCTCTCTTGCTGATTTCATTCTCCTCCCTTTTCTTCTTCACTTTGCATGACTTTTTATAGAAAAAGTGGAGCAGGTCAGGCCAACTTGCCCAGGCGAGTTAAAACTTAATGTTGAAGAACTCAACTCGCCCAAGCGAGTGTTTTGTTCATGTTTTGCTCGCCCAGGAGAGTTAATGCTTAGCCTTGAAGAAACTTCATTAGCCCAGGCGAGCTTGGGCAAATATTACTTCCAAAAACTTCTAATTTTGACCTTTTTGCCCTTTTATCTTGTCTATTATGTTTTGGATGCCCCAGATACCTATTGAAACATCAAAAGTGAATGGATTAATCTTCCAAAATGTAAACAGCACATTTATATATGTACTAACCTACAAAACAACTAGGATTAGGGCAAATTTATAAGCAAATTGACTAATACAAAAGATAAGTGCCAGCATTATAATCTTTGAAATAACTAAAATATGACACTTATCATGATGTTCAAATGAGGTTCACTCATATATCAAATCAACTCAAAGGCCTAATGAAAGTGTTTGAGGAAGAAGAGCTCGATGTAAAGATACTAAAGTCCCTCGATAGAACATGTCACCTAAAGGTCACAACAACCTCCATGTCCAAATATCTTTCCTCCATCACACATGCTAAACTATTTAGAAAAATAAGAGAATATGAAATATACATGACTAGGATGGCTGAAGAGGAGGCTAAGGATAAAAGTATAGGCTTAGCACTAAAATCCTCCATACCATCAAGTGATGAGAGTGATGAAGAAAGTGCAGAAGGTTCCAAGAATGAGAATCTAACATTGAATGTTAGAAAGTTTTTAAAGTTTTTGAAGAACAATAATTCCAAATTAAGATCCTTCCAACAAAAGAAGAACTTTAAGAATGGACCACAAAATTTGAATGCTCCATCTTTCTAAAGAAACAACAAGGAGGAGAACAAAAGGCAAGAGGTCATAATGCTTCCAGTACTTCAAGTGATTCAGGTAATAAAGAAGAGGAAAATCTCTGTCTTATGACAGATGGTGAAGTTGAAAGCCATGTAACTTCTTCCAATTATGAAACTGAACTTGATGAAAACTATGATCAGCTTGTATATGCCTTCAATAAGATGCATGAAAAGGCTCAAAAATCAAATAAAGCCAACAACTCTCTCAAGGGAAAGTTGAGGTGGAATGTGGATAAGATAATGAGTTATCAAAAATAGTTATCTAGCTTGGAATTGAAAAATGGAGAACTTGAAAAATCACTAGAAAACTTTTCTTGCAATGACAAAACTATCTCCACATATTCCCTCTTCCAATGTGAAATATGCAAGACACTTAAATTGAAAAATGAGTATTTATTAAAAAAACCTTGTCCAAATTCACAATGAGAAGAGATAATCTAAATGCACTTATTGCACAACAAAAGTGCATGTTTAACAAAGCAAGAATTGGCTATACATTTGACAAGAAACAAAAGTCTTTTAAAAATTTCTTCAACTTTGTCAAAGCATCTAGCACCCCTTTCACAACATGTCACTATTGCATGCATAAGGGTCATTCCTCTAAAAATTGTGTAATTAAGAGATATGGAGTTCCGAATGTGAGATATAAATGGGTTCCCAAGGGAGAAACAAAGATTACTAACCAAAAAGGACCCAAAATCTCTAAGGTACCAAATCTACCCTCTAAGTTGTCTCGTAGGTATGCCTTGAAGCCAAGGAGCTTATGTGTTATTTCGAAAGCAGTTGTTCAAGACATATGATGGGAGACAAGATAAAAATTGTCTCTTTGAAAGAAAATGAGGGAGCTATGTAACCTATGGGGACAACAACAAAGGAAAAATTCTTGGTATAGATAATATTGGAAACTCATTGACTACCTTAACAGATAATGTTTTGTTTGTGGATGGATTAAAGCATAACCTTAGCGTTAATCAATTGTGTGACAAAGGTTATAAAATTTCTTTTAATAAATAGTGTTTATTGGCAACCGGATAGGTAAAAGCTACATGCTTAATATTGATTGTGTTTCATCATCACACTTGACATTTTTAACTAGTAATGATGATATTTCTTGGCAATGGCATAAAAGCTCACAGTCACATGAATCATTTAAACAAACTCATCTCTAAAGAACTAGTTAATGGACTTCTTAAGCTTAAGTTTGTGAAGGAAGACTTTTGTGATGCATGTCAAAAAAGGCAAGCAATCTAGAGTTTTTTTTTAAATCTAAAAATAGATTTCAACCTCTAGATCGCTTAAACTCTTGCATTTTAGACTTGTTTGTTCCTTCTAGGACTATGAGCATAGGAGGGAACTCTTATGCTTTAGTAATTGTGGATTACTATTCTAGATTTACATGGAGCTTATTTTTATCCTTGAAAAACAATGCTTTTAAAGTTTTTCATAAACTAGCCAAATTAATGCAAAATGAAAAAAGATTTGAAAATTTAAAGTTTTGAGAAATGATTATGGTGGTGAATTTTAAAATGAGGAATTTGAAATTTTTTTTGAAGAAAATGATCACAATTTTTCAGCTCCTAGAACTCCACAACAAAATGTAGTTATGGAGAGGAAAAATAGATCTCTCGAGGAACTAGCAAGAACTGTGTTAAATGAAAACCATCAACCTAAATATTTTTGGGCGAATGTGGTAACTACAACTTGCTGTATTATCAATAGAGTAATTAAAATACCAATTTTGAAATTGACACCCTATGAGATCTACAAAGGAAGAAAGCCAAATATATCACATCTCAAGGTCTTTGGTTATAAGTTCTTTGTGTTAAACAATGGTAAAGAATCATTTGGCATGTTTTATGCAAAAGCTTATGAAAGTTTATTTCTAGGATACCCATCTACTAGCAAGGCATATAGAATTTTAAATAAGAATTCATTAAAGATTGAAGAATTTGTCCATGTTGTATTTGATGAATCTAATCCCTAAAAGGAGGGAAATATGCCTATTTTTTATGATGATGTAAGGAGTCCAAGATAACATGAAACAAACTTTTCATTTTCTTGCTTCAATTTATCAATCTCACTTTGTGTTGAAGTCAATTTAGTGAGATTTCATTTTAGATTGCTTCTAAGCTTATTGTTCGAAACAACAAGCTTTTGTGCTTCCTCATGCATTTCATTAAAGGCTTCATTAACTTCTTCAAAGAATTTACCTCAATTTCTTCATTGGCTAAGGAGTCATCTGTTGAATCAGCCATTAAGCACACATTTACAATTTCTTCTCCACTAGAAGAGTCGGAGGATGTTGACGCATTGTGTTCCCAAGCTATGTAGGCCTTTTTTGGTTTTCCATCCGTCTTCCCTTTCATTTCAGCAAGACGCTTTTTGAGGTAGACAGGACAATCCTACTTCATGTGGCCTTCCTTCCGCATTCAAAGCATGTAAAGGTGGTGTTGTTGTTTCTACCTTCTTTGAAGGTTTTTGTCTTTGGACCTTCTGAGGAATTTGCCAAACTTCTTGACAATCAAATTCAAATTCTCTATAACTTCTTCATCACTAGAGTCTTCTTAGTGGTCTTCCTTTGAGGAACTAGCTTTGATTGCAATTCCTTTCCTTTTTTTCTGTATCTTCGACGTGAGATTGTTGAATCAACCCATGTTCATACGCAAGTCATTTTCCAAAGAGAGCTTCCATTGACATTGATGCCAAGTCCTTGGATTCCTTGATCGCTGTGATTTTTGGTTCCCAAGTTCCTGTAAGACAGTTGAGGATCTTGATGTTTAACTTATTGTAACATCCCGTAGGCCTCCGGTGCGTTATCATTAATAATATCAATTTAGCGCATATTTCAAAATTAACAAATCAGCGGAAGCACAGAATCGCTTTTCTTGATTTATTATGTATGGAATAAAACAAATTAAAGCAAACATTCATATAAGGCACATAAATCACGTCCCTGCTGATCCAGTTTCTCATACATAACCATAAACAGATAAATAGACAGTTCCAATATACTCAGGAGGAAATTCATCTCATATCATATCATTAATAGTTCTGTACCTACATATACATCAGAGTTTTCACCATATCGTGGTGATACAAAAGAATAACTACCCTCACTGAGGGTCTACAGAACTATACATCTCAGGTGTACACACACACCATCCCTTCTCAAGGGTACAAAACATAATCAAAATAAAACGGAGCCTTCAGCTCTCCCTGCTGCTCCTCAGTCAAGCAGCTCAAGTCTCTACTGGGGCCTCTTGCCTTGAGACTGCTCTCCTCTGCTAGAAGAGTCACCTGAAATCATAATTCCCCACACGGGGTGAGATACACATCTCAGTAAGCTCAGGGTCCTTGGAAGAATCTCCTCCACCCTGGCCCACTTTCCACATCACATACATCAGGCAATCACAAGCAAATGGCCCACTGGCCCTCATAACAATATATTAAACATCCAAACTTGGCGGAGCTACCTCAACGCCTAAATCAACAAACATGGCGGAGCTACCTCAACGCCTATCTCAGTAACATGGCGGAGCTACCTCAACGCCTATTTCACTAACATGGCGGAGCTACCTCAACGCCTGGCGGATATCATCAACGCCTATCTAATGGCCAATAGATCTATCACAAGCATATCATATAACAATCACAGATGCATACATATATCATTATGAAAATGCAACTACCAATGCATGCATCATGGAATGACCACCACTCCCCCGGAGTGTGGTGTGGCACACAAGATGGGAAATCATCCCCAGGGACACTGAACTTACCTGGCAATATATCACTCTGCAATCCGGTCCCTGCTCTGTGGCTCCCGCCACTGACACCTTCAATGTCAAGCCCTATTCAAGGCATATATCCATATCAAAACCAACTCAACAGGCATTCAAGCACAACAATACATAGCATATTCAGAATTCTCCTATCCTAGGGTTCAATCAATCTCAGCCCACACTAGGCTTCTCACAGACCATACAAGGTCCATCAAAACTGAACTCAGACCAATTGAGCACCACAGACTCAATATACAGCACATGCCTGAGTTATGGCTCACAATAACCCACAATTCAATACATCACTGGAACGGTCTAAACCTCAACCAAGGCACCGTTCAATTAGCCTCTCAGGCTCAACACAAACTCAATCAAGGCTCATGCATGTCCAGAGAACAACAAGTGACCCATTCCACAGCCACACATGTATATCACTGAGCCAAGATTGAAAATTCACCTAATCAAAAACTGAAAGCTAATCCTTCATCACTAGACAGTTCTAAACAAGTTTCTCAACAGGACCCTGGGCTAATTCAAGCCCCATCACATATGGGTCACTATTCTCAGAAAACCCCAAATTCAAAATCAACCGGAGAAACTTAAGTTTCTTACCTCAGTGGCGATTAGAAAGACCTCAAGACAGCTTCCTTGAGCTCTGATGTCCTTAACACACCTTGGGGCTCCGCCAAACTAAAGTTTTCTGAGTTTCTCCTGGAGATTTCACTTCTCACTCACAAAGGGGTTTTCAAGAGCAGAAACGAAGGATTAAGGCTTTCCAACTGTTTCTCTCAAGTTTATAGGTCATAGGAAGGCGTTTAGGCTAGCATATGAGGTCCTAGGAAGCTTGGGCACTCCAACAATGGAGGTTTGGGCGTGGGGAAGAAGAAGGAACAGTTTTCTCCTGCAATATTCGCGTTTTGCCCTATATACTGGGCTGCCCGAGGTTTGGCGCGGATCGCGCCACCATGGCGATTTATGTGGCGCCACCAACGCCACTCCCACGCCCCCAGCGCCACCTTCCAGAACCTGTGGCACTGCCCGTGCCACACTAGCGCCATCAGCGCCAACCTCCCCTGACCTACGGCGCCGTCCGCACCACACCTGGCACTGACCGCGTGGAATTCCAGTGAAACTTGGTTTTCCAGACCACTTACCACGCCACTCATGGCACTATACGCACAGGCTGGGAAACCTCTGGCGCCCCTCGCGTGGCT
Organism: Glycine tomentella; assembly: GCA_007407185.1. Classification (NCBI taxonomy): domain Eukaryota; kingdom Viridiplantae; phylum Streptophyta; class Magnoliopsida; order Fabales; family Fabaceae; genus Glycine; species Glycine tomentella. The sequence continues at coordinate 150,654 of PYAF01001647.1, read as the reverse complement.
CTGACGCTCTGGGAGTCAAGTTCCAGTGGGTCTGGTGCCATCAGCGCCATCCGCACCACACCCTTAACAGGGTGTTCTTCGAAAGATCCCTGGCACTATCAGCGCGGGATCTGGCGCCAACCGCGCCATGATGAGGGTCCTTACATTCACCCTTCCTTTTTAGGAATTTTGTCTGCAAAATTCAGAATCATACCTGTTAGTCAACTCGGGATACAGCTGCAGCAGCTCCTGCGCTCGCTCCCAAGTTGCTTCTTCAGGTGTTCGTCCTTCCCATTGTACTTTGACGATGAGAATCGTCTTGCTGCGGATCTGCTTCTCCATTCTGTCCAGAATCCTCAGGGGTCATGTAGGACTCGTCAGATTATCTCTAATCTGAATTGTGTCAGGCTCCACCACGTGTGAGGGATGAGCCACATACTTCCTCAACTGGGACACGTGGAACACATCATGCAAACCTGACAACTGGAGAGGCAAAGCTAGCTTGTATGCCACTGGTCTTATCCTTTCAAGGATCTGATAAGGACCAATGAACCTAGGACTCAGCTTCCTCACACCTAAAGCTCGTCCTACACCCGTCACTGGAGATAGCCTCAGAAACACATGATCACTCTCCTCAAACTGTAAGGGTCTGTGCTTCTGATCATAATAGCTTCTCTGTCGACTCTGAGCCTTCATCAACTTGTCTTTCATCATCCTGATCTGCTCAGAAGTCTCTTGAACCATCTCAGGTCCAAGGAGTTGTCTTTTTCCTACCTCTGTCCAACATATTGGAGTCCTTCACCTCCGGCCATACAAAGCCTCATAAGGTGCCATGCCCAAACTGGCATGAAAGCTGTTGTTGTAAGAGAACTCCACCAAAGGTAGGTATCTGTCCCAGCTAGCACCTTGCTCCAAGGTACAAGCTCTCAGCATATCCTCCAGAGTCTGGATGGTCCTCTCAGTCTGACCATCAGTCTGAGGATGGTAGGCTGTGCTGAGTCTCAGCTGGGTCCCAAAAGCATCCTGAAGAGCACCCCAAAACCTCGAGGTGAACTTCGGGTCTCTGTCACTGATAATGCTCTCAGGAACACCATGCAGCCTTACAATCTCTTTTACATATAACTGGGCCAGCTTCTCTGTGGTGTAGTCAGACCTCACAGGCAAGAAATGAGCAGACTTGGTCAGCCTGTCTACTATCACCCAAATGGAGTCACATCCACTCTGAGTCCTTGGTAACCCCACCATGAAATCCATGGAAATGTTATCCCATTTCCACTCAGGGATATCTAAAGGCTAAAGCAAACCAGATGGTCTCTGATGCTCAATCTTTACCTTCTGACACACTAAACACTTTGTCATATGCTCAGCTATGTCTCTCTTCATCCTTGGCCACCAGAAACTCTTCTTCAGATTATGATACATCTTAGTGGCTCCTGGATGAATGCTGAACTGGCCTTTATGTGCCTCAGATAGGATGACATCTCTCAACTCGCCCTCAGGCACCACAATACGACCTTGGTATCTCACCAAGTCGTGATCCTCCCAAGAGACATCATGTTGGCCAATCAGGGCCTTCACAGACTCATCTTGCTGCTGAGCTTCTCGGATTCTCCTGATCAGCTCATTATCTACCTTGGTCCTGCTCAACTCAAGACCATGTGCACCTTCTGTCACTGTCAGGTGCATGTCTCTGAATTGCTCTATCAGCTTGCAATCAGAGATCAACAAACATGCAGTAGTCACATGCTTTCTACTCAAAGCATCAACAACCACATTAGCCTTGCCTGGATGGTATCTCAGCTCAAAGTCATAGTCCTTCAGGAACTCCATCCAACGCCTCTGTCTCATATTCAGCTCTTTTTGATCAAAGAGGTATCTGAGACTCTTGTGGTCACTGAACACTATCAACTTGGCACCATACAAATAGTGCCTCCATATCTTCAGAGCAAACACCACAGCTGCTAACTCCAAATCATGAGTAGGATAAGACTCCTCATGAGGCTTCAGTTGCCTGGAAGCATAGGCAACCACCTTCTGATCCTGCATCAACACACATCCAAGTCCCCTCTTGGACACATCATAAAACACCTCAAACGTCCCTTCAGGATCAGGAAGAGTCAACACTAGAGCTGTGGTCAACTGCTCCTTCAGCTCCTGGAAACACTGCTCACACTCATGGGTCCAAACAAAGGGAACCCCCTTCCGCGTGAGTCGAGTCAGAGGTATCACCAACTGAGAAAACCCCTGGATAAACCTCCTGTAGTAGCCAGCCAATCCCAGGAAACTACGGATCTCAGATGCATCCTTGGGCCTTTCCCAAGACATCACTGCCTCTATCTTGCTGGGATTCACTGTTACACCAGCTGCTGAGATCACATGGCCAAGGAACTTTACCTCTGCTAACCAGAATTCACACTTGGCCAACTTAGCATACGACTGCTTATCCCTCAAGATCTGAAGGACTGTCCTGAGATGCTCGGCATGCTCTGTCTCCGTTCTGGAGTAGATCAGAATGTCATCGATGAACACCACCACAAACTGATCTAAGAAAGGTCTGAATACCCTGTTCATATAATCTATGAACACTGTTGGGACATTCGTCAGACCAAACGGAATGACCTGATATCAAAGTGACCATACCTAGACCGGAAGGCTGTCTTAGGTATGTCTGCTGGCTTGATCCGAATTTGATGATATCCGGATCTCAGGTCTATCTTGGAGAACACCCTGACCCCCCTCAACTGATCCAACAGATCATCAATACGAGGCAGAGGATACTTGTTCTTCACAGTAACCTTGTTCAACTGCCTGTAATCTACACATAGTCTCATGCTGCCGTCCTTCTTCTTCACGAAGATCATCGGTGCTCCCCAAGGCGAGACACTCGGTCTGATAAACTGCTTGGACAGCAGGTCCTCCAACTGCACCTTCAACTCCCTCAACTCCAGAGGAGCCATACGATAAGGTGCCACAGAAATCGGTCCCACACCAGGAACCAGATCTATGGAGAACTCTATCTCCCTCTCTGGTGGTAACTGAGTTATCTCCTCAGGAAACACATCCATGAACTCGTTCACCACAGGGATCTAAGACAAATCAACACTTGGCTTATCTTCTGTCACACCCAAGAAGATATAGTCCTGAGCTCCTTCCATAATTGCCTTGCGAGCTTGCAAGACTGATAGGAATACGGTGAAACTCGAACCTGCCTCATCAGAAAGCACAACTACCCTCTTCTGACAACAGTCTAGCATCATGCCATATTTGGCCATACAGTCCATACTCAGAATCATCTCCAGGGTAGGCATAGCTAGACAGAACAAATCTATCACATAGGCTCTGCCCTTATACACAAACTGCACGTCCTTGCAACACGTGCTCACCTGACATCTTTCTCTAGATGCAGTAGTAACCTCCATCGGAGGGGCAAAACTGAGCTTAGGCAATCTAAGCTATCAACAACCACATCCTGTATGAAGGAATGTGTAGCTCCATAATCAAATAAAACTCTAACATCACAATCATCGATCAGAACTGTACCTCTGATCAGATGTGGAGCTCTGGCTGCCTCTCTGGCATCTACTGTATACACTCGTCCTGCTGTGGGTGCTATCATCTCTGCTGGAGCAGCCTGTGCCCGAGTCTCTGTCTGAGGGCACTCTCTAGATATGTGGCCTAGCTTGCCACATCGAAAACAGATAATCTAGCCTGAAGCACATGCCCCCACGTGCTCCTTCCCACAAGTTGAACACTTGGGGACTAATCTCTTCCGGGCTGAGCCCCTCTTGAATCTATCAGAGGGAACGGAAATTCTTAGCTCCTTGCCCTTCCCCTTTCCGGGTGGGCCAGAACCACTAGGCCTTCTCCCCTTTTATCTGACTGAGGGAGTAAGCTGTCTGCCTCTCTGTCTCCGCAGAATATCCTCAACTTGGCGACTCTGTCTCACCAAGGTATCCATATCACGTGACCCACTGCCGGCCACTAGCACCTGGATATCATCCCTAAGTCCCCTCAGGAACTTAGCTGCTAGAATCTCAACTTCAGGCAAAGGTCTCCTGAAGTGTGCATACTAGGCCAGCTCATTAAACTGGGCCAAATACTCATCCACCGTCAGGGCCCCCTGGACGAGTCCATCAAACTCTACCTGCTTCTGCTCCCGAGCATCTCTGGGGAAATATCTGTCCAGGAAGCAGGCCTCGAACAACCGCCAGGTAATCATCTCTCCCCGGCCTCTCAAAAGCTGTACTGTGGTCTTCCACCACTCATGGGCGTCGCCCTGCAGCATATAGGTTGCATACAGCAACCTCTGGTGATCGGGGCACTCCATCACCTCAAAGATTTTCTCTAGGGGCTACAACCACCTTGCTGCAGCCACTGGATCATAGCCCCCTGAGAACACTGGAGGGTCATGCTTCTTGAAGGTGATCAGCATTTTCCCTCTGGCTGCTGGATCACTCTCAACCTCTACCTGGGATGTCTGGTCCCCTCGCAGGTGGCTCCCACCAACCTGCTGGCGACTACCCTCGCCATCATGGGTAGGAGGTGTGGAGGATACTCTATCATCCCTCCTGAGGTTCTTCACCTCCTCTAGCAAGTCCTGGTTAGCCTTCATCAAGGCTTCATTAACTTCTCAGGTTGCATCCATCTCTCGCTGCATCTCCTCCTGAGTCTGTCTATTAGCAGCTAATTCTTGCTGCATGGCGGCTAGTGCAGCTGCAACTGGATCAGACTGGGCACTGGTAGCCCCACTGGTGCTTCTAGGTCTCACCATAGCACTACACATGTACATCACAGAGTGAGTTGATCAGGCCCACAGTTAATGTACCCCCCATGCAATGCTCATGTCAAACAACCACAGACAAGCACCAAATCAAGTTCCATACATAATATTCTTATCAAGAAACCACTCTGATACCATTAAATGTAACACCCCGTAGGCCTCTGGTGCGTTGTCATTAATAATATCAGTTTAGCGCATATTTCAAAATTAACAACTCAGCGGAAGCATAGAATCGCTTTTCTTGATTTATTATGTATGGAATAAAACAAATTAAAGCAAACATTCATATAAGGCACATAAACCACGCCCCTGCTGATCCAGTTTCTCATACATAACCATAAACAGATAAATAGACAGTTCCAATATACTCAGGAGGAAATTCATCTCATATCATATCATTAATAGTTCTTTACCTACATATACATCAGATTTTTCACCACATCGTGGCGATACAAAAGAATAACTGCCCTCACTGAGGGTATACAGAACTATACATCTCAGGTGTACACATACACCATCCCTTCTCAAGGGTACAAAACATAATCAAAATAAAATGGAGCCTTCAGCTCTCCCTGCTCCTCCCCAGTCAAGCAGCTCAAGTCTCTATTGGGGCCTCTTACCCTGAGACTGCTCTCCTCTGTCAGAAGAGTCACCTGAAATCATAAATCCCCACACGGGGTGAGATACACATCTCAGTAAGCTCAGGGTCCTTGGAGGAATCTCCTCCACCCTGGCCCACTTTCCACAACACATACATCAGACAATCACAAGTAAATGGCCCACTGGCCCTCATAACAATATATTAAACATCCAAACTTGGCGGAGCTACCTCAACGCCTAAATCAACAAACATGGTAGAGCTACCTCAACACCTATCTTAGTAACATGGCGGAGCTACCTCAACGCCTATTTCACTAACATGGCGGAGCTACCTCAACGCCTGGCGGATATCATCAACGCCTATCTAATGGTCAATAGATCTATCACAAGCATATCATATAACAATCACAGATGCATACATATATCATTATGAAAATGCAACTACCAATGCATGCATCATGGAATGACCACCACTCCCCCAGAGTGTGGTGTGGCACACAAGATGGGAAATCATCCCCAGGGACACTGAACTTACCTGGCAATATATCACTCTGCAATCCGGTCCCTGCTCTGTGGCTCCCGCCACTGACACCTTCAGTGTCAAGCCCTATTCAAGGCATATATCCATATCAAAACCAACTCAACAGGCATTCAAGCACAGCAATACATAGCATATTCAGAATTCTCCTATCCTAGGGTTCAATCAATCTCAGCCCACACTAGGCTTCTCACAGACCATACAAGGTCCATCAAAACTGAACTCAGACCAATTGAGCACCACAGACTCAATATACAGCACATGCCTGAGTTATGGCTCACAATAACCCACAATTCAATACATCACTGGAACGGTCTAAACCTCAACCAAGGCACCGTTCAATTAGCCTCTCAGGCTCAACACAAACTCAATCAAGGCTCATGCATGTCCAGAGAACAACAAGTGACCCATTCCACAGCCACTCAACCAAGGCACCGTTCAATTAGCCTCTCAGGCTCAACACAAACTCAATCAAGGCTCATGCATGTCCAGAGAACAACAAGTGACCCATTCCACAGCCACACATGTATATCACTGAGCCAAGATTCAAAATTCACCTAATCAAAAACTGAAAGCTAATCCTTCATCACTAGACAGTTCTAAACAAGTTTCTCAACAGGACCCTGGGCTAATTCAAGCCCCATCACATATGGGTCACTATTCTCAGAAAACCCCAAATTCAAAATCAACCGGAGAAACTTAAGTTTCTTACCTCAGTGGCGATTAGAAAGACCTCAAGACAGCTTCCTTGAGCTCTGATGTCCTTAACACACCTTGGGGCTCCGCCAAACTCAAGTTTTCTGAGTTTCTCCTGGAGATTTCACTTCTCACTCACAAAGGGGTTTTCAAGAGCAGAAATGAAGGATTAAGGCTTTCCAACTATTTCTCTCAAGTTTATAGGTCATAGGAAGGTGTTTAGGCTAGCATATGAGGTCCTAGGAAGCTTGGGCACTCCAACAATGGAGGTTTGGGCGTGGGGAAGAAGAAGGAACAGTTTTCTCCTTCAATATTCGCGTTTTGCCCTTTATACTGGGCTACCCGAGGTTTGGCGCGGATCGCGCCACCTCTAGCGCTAACCGCGCCACCATGGCGGTTTATGTGGCGCCACCAACGCCACTCGCACGCCCCCAGCACCACCTTCCAGAACCTGTGGCGCTGCCCGCACCACACTGGCGCCGTCAGCGCCAACCTCCCCTGACCTACGGTGCCTTCCGCGCCACACCTGGCGCTGACCGCGTGGAATTCCAGTGAAACTTGGTTTTCTAGACCACTTACCGCACCATCAGCGCCACCCATGGCGCTATCCGCACGGGCTGGGAAACCTCTGGCGTCCCTCGCGTGGCTCTGACGCTCTGGGTGTCAAGTTCTAGTGGGTCTGGCGCCATCAGTGCCATCCCTGGCGCCATCCGCGCCACACCCTTAACAGATTGTTCTTCCAAAGATCCCTGGCGCTATCAGCGTGGGATCTGGCGCCAACCGCGCCATGATGAGGGTCCTTACACTTATCATCTTCAAATGTATTTCCAAGACCAAGTAGTTGATTTACTATGTGGTTGAATTTTTTTTGGAATTTGGAGATGGTTTCACCATTCTTCACTCGAAAAGTTTCATATTCGAATACAAGAGTGTGCTTTCTTGCTCTTCTTACATCCACAGTGCCTTCATGAGTGACTTCAAGCATTTTGCATATCTCCTTTGCACTTTTACACCTTGTAGCATGGAAAAATTCATCAGAAAATAAACCAAAAGTTAAAATGTCTTTATCTTTTTGATCCTTTTGTACTTTTCTTTCTCATCATCTTTCACTTCATCCCATTCTTTAGGAACCAATTCACCATTAACTTCTTTAGTTGGTATGAAAAGTCCTTTAACAATATCATTCCATGCATCAGGGTCAAGTGATTTATTTAGAGCCCATATTGAAGAAAACAATGGTCTTGATTAACTTTCTAGACCAGGCTCTGGTACCAATTGAAAAAAACAATGAGACTAACCAAACCAAGATGGGGGTGAATTGGTATAAAATCAAATCATCAAAAACAAAGTTTTAAAACTTTTGTTGCCCAAAGGATCATATCACAACTTTCTTTTACAACAATATTGAATCAATCACCCGAACATAATACTCTTTTTGTTAAAGTGCATCAATTTGAAATATCTTTGAAACTTAGAAAATTGATAAAGAATGCAATTGATGGAGGTCCATTCCAAGCCAAAGGTCTAGAAGGAGAGCTTGAAGCACTTCCTTTGGTTAGCTTTAAAGGACCAATGACAAGAGCTAGGACTTAAGCACTTCAAGACCACATCCAAGCTAACTTGTATCTCTTGGAAAAGCATGAAGAAGCACACTAACTCAGTGGAAACACAAAAGAAGTGTTGTATGTTTTAATAGATTACCAGATTCCTGTAATAGATTAAAAACATCTTGTAAAATAGTTTCTGATACCTTTAATCGATTACCAGATGCCTGTAATCGATTACATAAGCATCAGAAAATTAAAAAAAAAAAACAAGACTTGTCTACTTTAATCGATTACCAGACAGCTGTAATCGATTACATAAGCCTAAAAATGGTAAATAACTTTGTTTTAATCGATTACAAGTACTAATTAATCGATTACTTTAGCATAAAAATTGCACTGCACATGTTGGGGAAGCCAAGAGTCACTTTAGGGAAGCTTGCACCCCAAGCTTCATTTGGGCTTCATTTCAATTTGCATTTTTCTTACATTTAATTACATTTAGCTTGTAATTTCGTGGCCTATAGGTGCCAAAACTGAATGTAACTAACTTTGGTTCATTAATACAATTCTGAAAATTGTTGTGAGAGTTTCTCTCTTGTTCTTGTGTAAGAACTTCTTGAGTCTTATTAATGGCTTCTCAATGCTATTGTGGTGATTCTTCCTATGCTTATTGGAAAGCTTTTCCATGGTTCCATCCATTTTCATTCTTAATCTCTCTTCCATCTTCCATTGCTGAATTAAAAAGCTTAAAAACGACCCAAGTTCTTGGGAAACTGCAGAATTTAGAGTTCATGAAGTTTGCTTGAAGATTGGGTTTCATTGCAAGGTAGATTTGGGAAACTTAATGTCTAATGGTTGTAGACATTCCATCAGCAATAGAGAGAGATGATAGTTAAAGAGAAGATGAAAATAATAGGAATACTTCACAACAACCAAGAGGGGGGGTGAATTGGTTGAACCTTGGTATTTTAAAAAATCAAATTCAAATCAGAGTTTCAGGATCTTTATCACTTTCAAAACCAATAAACCTATTACTCAATCAAATAGCTCAGCCCAAAAATTCAATAGATCAAAATAGAACTTGTTGAACAATGGATATGACTCAAACAATTAAAGATCAATGAATAAGATGAGAATAGAGATATAGAAATAAGAACACAAGCAATTTATACTAGTTCACTTCAAAACCTGAAGCTACATCCAGTTTCTGCTAATTCACACTGAATTAGAGTTCCACTATTATAAAATATTCTTACAAGCTTTTACAAGAACCTCCCCTTTGTCAACCTAATTAGACTTCTAAGTAGAAATATTCAGATAACACTACTCTAATCTTTAGGCTAGAGAACCCTTCTCTAGTCCCAAGCTAGAAGAATCCTATTACAATAGTCAATATCAACAAAGTATGTAAACAAAATTACAATCAATGAGTTAAGGAAAGAAACAACCTGATGATTCAGTGAATGACATGCATATGAATGGACAATTCAGGTTGAAAGACAAAAACAAATTCAGAACATTCTTCTTTCTTAACCTTTTGAAAGAAACTTCTTGCTTTAAAGAATCACTCAAAAACCCATGAGTGTTTTAGTTTATGCAAGAACTTATAGAACTCAGAAAATCACTTTGTACGTGTTTAGAAAGCGTGTGTATGCTCATAATACGAATTGAGCAAGTTCTAAAACAAGCTGAGCTTTGGTTCTATTTATAACAAACTTTTGTAACTATCAGTAATCGATTAAATGCACCTAATAATTGATTAAAACGCTCATGTAATCGATTAAAATAACCTTGTAATCGATTAAAGTGTTCTAAAAGATTTTGGACATGAGCAACGAGCAAAATAATCAATTATTCTGTCTTGTAATCGATTAAGACAGCAAGCTTCAAATATCAAAATACACTATGTAATCGATTACGATCTTTGGTAATCGATTAAATCAGGAAGCTTTATAAACAGAATGAGCTATGTAATCGATTACAACATTTGGTAATCGATTAAGACAGGAAGACAGCTTTTTCATTTAAGCTTGTTTAATCGATTACTAACTATTGGTAATCGATTCTTCTAGAGAGTCTTAAAATCATGTATAGCAATGTAAAGCTTTGTAATCGATTACTACCTATTGGTAATCGATTAAAGTGTTTCAACAAAGTAGTTTATATGAAAGCAGAGGTCAAATAATCAATTATTCCGATAGGTAATCGATTACATTGTTCTTAAAAGCTTTTCCAAAATGAACCAAGAACAAAATAATCGATTATACCTTTAAGGTAATCAATTACAATAGTATAAAAACAATTTTTCCAAAAACCTTTGAATCAAATTAAAACCTTAGTTAAATGTTAAAAGCTTTGTTTGATTTTCATGAAAAACACTTAGTTGAATCAATGAATGAATAAGTGAATGCATGAATACATGGATCAATCAGATAGCTTTCCTTTTACATAAAATTCCAAGTCTTCAAGCATGTTGAAAGCATAAAACTCATCTTGTATCAAAGACTTCCAAACTTCATGAAGCTCCCTATGTATCCAATAGAAGATAGAGAACAAGATTTATATTAGTTCACTCTCTATTTCTAGAGAAGCTAATCCAGATATCTAAGTAAACCTGAATTAGATTTCCACTATGCCAATGTGAATTTTACAAGCAATTTCAAATTCAACCTAGAAAATGAAAATTAGGCACCCAACACTAGGGTTCTTAGTGAATCTAAGCCTAACAGAAACAAACTCTAAGCTTCAAACTAGAAACACCTATTCTAGCATGCTATAAAACTCTAACACATTCAATAACAATGTGTAAAAAGAATATGAAATAGAATCAAGGAAAGATACAACCTTTACATTCAAATGCAAGAACAAAAGACTTGATTGAATGGACCTCTCTTGATCTAAAGTGTGTTTACATCTCACTAATCACATAACCCTTAGAGAAACTTTACTTTAGGAAGCTCCAAGAAACGACAACTAAAGTTTATAAGTTGCAAAAGTTTATTTTGTGTCTCTTGAAAGTGAGAACATAAGGTGGGTATATATAGAGAAAATAGTTATAACCACCTGTAATCGATTAAATTGACAATGTAATCGATTATTTTGTGAAAGTAATCGATTACATTTCCTATTTAATCGATTAAAGTGTTCTTCCCAAATTCTGGAAAATAGTCAAGGACAATGTAACTGATTACACTTTTGATTTAATTGATTAAAGTGTTCTTGATCACTTATGGAACAATTTCAAGAACAATGTAATCGATTACTATATCCTCATAATCGATTAAACCATAGACCCAAAAAAATAGCCATTTGAATTGTGTAATTGATTATGAATATATGGTAATCAATTAAACCAAAGCCATAATTCCTCTACAAGTTCTCAAATACTTATGTAATTGATTGCACACAAGAGGTAATCAATTAAACAAGTGAGTCATATAGCACAAATGATATATCTTATCTTAGAAACTATTCTCCTACTTCTGTATGATGATGGATAATGTACACACATATTGAATAAGGATAATGAGCAACAAGCAATACAAAACTCTTCTTAGTCTTGATCTTCATGTTGCTCCCCTATCTCTAAAATCTAGATTCTTTCTGGACGAGCTAGTTGCTATAGAGTTGTCGTCCAATTGTAAATTTGTAAAAGACTCGTCTAACTCTGATAAATCTTTATCAGGCTTATTTTCGTCAAATCTTTTTTGAATAGCTTTTTCAACTACCAAGGTTCTTGAGTTATACACTATGAATTCCTTAGAAGCTTTAGAGTATCTAAGAAATATCTCATTATCACTTTTCAAATCAAATTTTCCCAAGTTATCCTTTGTGTTGAGAATAAAACATTTGCATCCAAATGGATGAAAATATGATATGTTGGATTTTTGTCCCTTCCACAATTCATAAGGAGTCTTTTTAAGTATAGGTCTTATGTAAATTCTGTTTTAAAGATAACATGTAGTATTAACTGCTTCAGTCCAGAAGTGCTTAGGGGTTGAATTATCATTGAGCATGGTTCTAGCCATCTCTTGTATAGATCTATTCTTCCTTTCAACTACCCTATTTTGTTGAGGTGTTCTTGGTGTTGAAAAATTGTGAAGGATTCCATTTTCTTCACAGAACAGTTGAAACCTATCATTTTCAAATTATCCCCCATGATCACTTCTGATGGAGGTCCATTACAAGCTCAAGGCAAGGAGAAGAACTTGAAGAGCTTCATTTGGTTAGCCTTAGAGGATCCATAAAAAGAGCAAGAACTCAAGCCCTTCAAGAACATATCAAATTTAATTTGCACCTCTTAGACAAGTATGAAGAACTCAAGCCCTTCAAGAGCATATCAAAGTTAATTTGCACCTCTTAGACAAGCATGAAGAAGTTGTTAGAGTCAGGGGGAGCTTAAGAGGATCAAGAAGCTGAGTCACTTAGGCAGCAAAGTATTTAGGCTTTTTACATGCCAAATTAATTGATTGGTAGTTGTAATTTGTGTATGTCTAAGTAAGACTTCGTATGATCCGTTGCATAAAGCTCATTCATGGTTTTGCATTCATGTTTTCATAAAAGCATAAGTTTTGTGAAAAAGCTTTTATGAAACATAAGGTTTTCATGATTTTAAAGCCAAGTGTTCAATGTTTAAGTTTTTGGAAAAACAATTTCTCACTGGTTTAATCGATTACCAGCAAATGGTAATCTATTACTTAAGCTTTCAAAAACACTTTAATCGATTACAAGAGTATGGTAATCGATTACACTACACAAAATAACAAAAAATTCTTCCTATGATAATCGGTTACGATATTGTTGTAATTAATTAGTTGGCGTATGTTTAGAACAAAGACTTCCTATGATAATCCATTACATTGCTCATAAATCTTTTCCAAAAATTTTAAGAACACTTTAATCAATTAAGTGAGTTAATAATCAATTACATAAGTGAATTTAATTGATTACATTAGTGAATTAATCAATTATTGATAGTTACAAACTGATTTCTATAAATAGTTGTTGAGTGTTTTGAAAAGAAACAATGAATTATCAAAGTATTTTCATAAGCTTTTTGTAGTAAAGAAAAGATTCCAAGTGCTACACTGTGTTAGACCCATAAATCCTCAAGCTTCAAGATTTCTAAAGAGGATTTCTTTTTGGGCAAGTTTCAAAATAAGTTTTGGAAGAAAAGTTCTAAAGTTGTTTCTTTCACCATTGATTCAAGTTTGGTAATCTTTTGCATACATCATTACTAGATCATCAGTTGGTATCCTTTCATACAACTTGTTTGTAAGATCTTTTGAATTTCTTTTTCTGTGTAGCTATAACAATAGTTTTTCTTAAGGTTTTTCTAGAATAGGTGTTTCTAGAGGTAAGAGTAGAGATAGGTTTTCTCTATGTCTTAATCACATATATTCTGAGTTAAAGATCTCGTTCTTGATCTAGGTGTGATTGAGAGTGGTTGTAAAAAGCTTGTAAGAAACAAATTGTTATTAGTGGAACTCTAATTTGTTGGTTAGAAGAACTGGATGTAGCTTTTCTAGGTTGAGAAGTGAACCAGTATAAATCCTTGTATTGACTACTTCATCTTTATCTTTTCTTGTTGTTATAACTTGTCATTCATTGGTGCTGCATTTGACAATCAATAAAAAAAGTCTTTGATTGCATTCTTGAGTAGTGGTGTTTGATTGGTTGAAAGCTCTCTTAAACTGTTTTGTGATACGATCTTGTTAACTCTGATTGTTTAAGAATTTTTAATTGTCCAAGATCAACCAATTCACCCCCCTTCTTGGTTCTTGTGTGCTATGCATATTGTTTTCAATTGGTATCAAGAGCAGGTTCTTGTGTGTTACTCAAGAGGACTATCTTTCTTCAAAGGAAATGAATACCACACAAATTACCTTCAAGGAGGGTGCCTCCCTTAATCGTCCTCCGATGTTTGAGGGAGAAGACTTCAGTTTTTGGAAAAAACAGAATACAGATGCTCATTCAATCAAATGAACCTGGTGCATGGAATGCAATAAAAAAAAGGTCCTTTGGTTCCAATCAAAATTGTTGGTAATGAAATGATTCCTAAAGAATGGGATGAAATGACAGAGGTAGAAAAGAGGGTAGTTCAATATGATTTCAAAGCAAATAATATGATAACCTCTGCATTATCGTCTGATGAATTTTTCAGGACTATTAGTTACAAAAGTGCTAAGGAGATGTGGAAAATGTTAGAAATTACTCATGAAGGGACAGATGAAGTTAGAAGATCAAGGAAGCATTCATTGATTCATGAGTATGAGATGTTCAAGATGAACATAACTGAAAACATATCTCAACTTCAAACCAGATTCACACACATTGTTAATCATCTTCTTGGTCTTCGAAAGACATTTGATGCTGAGGAGTTAAACGTCAAGATCCTGAAATACTTAACAAGATCATGGCAACCAAAGGTGACAACAATTAAGGAATCTAAATATCTATCAAAGATGTCTATGGCTACACTTTTTGGTAAGTTACTTGAGTATGAGTTAGAAATGTCTCAACTAACACATGCAGAAGATGTAGACAAGAAACAAAAGAGTATTGCCTTGAAAGTTGCATCCTCAAATATGGAAAAAGATGATGAATCAAGTGGAGAAGAAGGTGATGAGAATATGAACCTAATAGTCCAAAGGTTTTTCAAATTCATGAAGAAAAACAAGAACAAAAAGTTCACCAAGTTCAACAAAAGGAGTGACAACAACAACACCACCAACTACAACTACTTTGAATGTAGTAAGCAAGGCCACATTAAATCTGAATGTCCTATATTTTTGAAGAAGCGGTTAGGTGAAAGAAAGCAAAGAAAGAAGGAAAATCAAAGAAAGCCTATATTGCATGGGAAGAAAAGGCTTCAACAACTTCTGAATCATCAAGTGAAAATGAAGAAGCAAATGTCTGCATAACTTCAACAATTGATGAAGATGACTCATATGCTGAATCAGAAGTAAATCCTGAACTTGATCAACTTGTTGATGCTTTCCATGAAATGCATGAGGACGCTTAAAAACTTGCAATCTCCAACAATAATCTAAAAGGTAACATTAGATGGCATACCACTAAACTTGCTTCAATGCAAGCTACAAAAACTTGTTTCAAGATGCAAAGCAAATGGGTGTGTGTGTGCTTCTTCCTCTTCAAAAGTAAATGACAACAAAGCTTTGCAAAAAAAGTTTGATGAATTCAAAAAAAGCACATTTGAAAAATGCATGACTTTACAAAGTGAAAACTCATACTTGGTAGATCTCATAAAAAAGCTTTATCAAGGAAAATGTAGTTTGAATCAAATGTTAAGTATGCAAAAGTATGTTGGAGATACATCTGGATTGGGTTACCAACATCAAACAAAACTTTTGGAAACACCAAATTTGTACCTTCAAAACAAATGAATAGAAAAAGGTTTTAAAAAATAAAGCATACTAAAAAGGCTCATTTTGAAAGAAGATCAAAATCTGTTATATGTCATTACTGCATGAAAGAAGGTCACACATCTCATAAATGTTATGCTAAAAGGTTCTATGTGCCTAATGGAGACTACATATGGGTTCCAAAGAAAAAGAGAAAAATAGCTAACCCTTATAGACCCAACCTTAATTGGGTACCTTTCTTTATCACTTGATTTGATTGTTGCAAGTGTGTTTTAGAGCTAAAGCATCATTATGGTACTTAGACAGTGGATGCTCTAGACACATGACGGGTGACAAGTCCATGCTTACAAATCTGACTTTAAAGGATGGAGGATTTGTCACTTATGGAGACAACGATAAAGTAAAGATAATAGGAGAAGGCAATATTGGTGACAACTTTAAAATCAAAATCAGAAATGTACTTTATGTGTAAGGTGTAAAGCATAATCTTCTGAGTATAAGTCTGTTGTGTGATAAAGGATTAAAGGTATCCTTTAATGATAATTGTTGCTTGATATGTAATGGCCAACCTAGTGAGGTTATTCATATAGGAAAGAGAAAAGGAAATATCTACTTGCTTGCTATAGAACATGCATTCCTTCATAATATTAACTGCCTAGTAAGTAAGATTGACGAATCATGGTGTGGCATAGGAGAACTAGTCACATTAACATGCATCACATGAACAAGCTCATTAGAATAGATTTAGTCATTGGTTTACCTAAACTTAAGTTTGAAAAGGACAAACTTTGTGATGTTTGTCAAAAGGGGAAACAAATAAATATCTCTTTTCAAAATAAAAACTTTGTTTCCACCTCAAGACCTATTGAATTGCTTCAAATGGATTTTTTTGGTCCTTCAAGAATTGTGAGCTTAGGTGACACATATGCACGAGTACCACTGCGTGGGCGGCACATGCCTACAGCATTTAAAGAAGATGTAATGTATGTTTTCAATGCCCACTCCAACGGTCAGACGTTGGCAGAAGTTCTCTGCCTTGACGCTTCACTTGCCTGACATGTCTAACCTTATCCACAAAACAAACCAGTCCATCCTGGACAACTCAACAACAACAACCTAGACAACTTTTTCTAGGTTGGAACCTTGACATTACTCTGCAAAGCTATCAACCTCGACGCTGGGCATCGTTTGTTCACCTTCGGGGGCTTTTATTGTTCATCATATTCTACTTATCTACCATGACACTGGACATTCTTCGTTAACGCTCATTCATCCTCTTTCACCAAAAATTCGGCTCAGAGGTTAGGGGGCTTATATACAGTCAAAAATGGTAAAGTTACATGTGACCGTTACTATGGGGTCACTGTACACGTGGCCACCTTTCGTGTCAACCCTTCTACAATGATGGTGCACATTTACTCTCTAATTGTCAACCCGGACACGTGTATTACCATCCGTGTCAGCCTTGCTATAGGAGCACAAACGTAAACAATGAATATCTCCTTATCAACAACATATCTACTATGCCTAGTCATTCAAACTGGTGCAACGACCTTATCTTCTAATATCTCTCAAGTTATTTACAAGCTGTTACTTATCTATAAACACATTATCTCTTATTCAAATTATATAAATGCATATCTTATCAACAGATTAATTAACAAACAAAGGTCTAAAGCCCATACTTCATGCTATAAATACAAGTTATATCTAAACCTTTACTCATGCTCATATATGTTCATACACGCTACTATTCACTCCATAGATATCATTGTCCACCCACGGTGGTCATCCTTCCGAGACACTTTCGAAAGCCTTTTACTCACTCTCACACACTCAATTATTCTCCAATAATTGGTGTATTTACTTGAGCATCGTAGTACCTTTTCATTGTTTTGCAAGTCCCCTCCTTAATAAGGTCAATTCACCATCTGACGTGCAGAGTTTGAAACTTATTTCGCCATCATATGTGAAATTTCCAGATTTTGATAAGAACAAGTAATAAAAAATAGAAAAAGAGTAAAAATAGAAAACATGGTAAAAAAAAAAAAACAAAAACAAAATCACTTTATCAATGTCAAACCACTATCATATATCTATAGTCAAAATCAATATCTTTATTTTGTATTATCGTGACCAATTGCAGAAAATCCGTCATATTAGAACTTTTTTGGTCGTTGCCGCAATCGTAACACACGCCTTAGCTAATAAAAATAAATACTAATAATACATTGGGAAAAAAACACAACAAAAACTAAAACAAAAATGTAGGGGCTGCCTTTACGTTAAAGAGAGAAAAACTAACACAACCTAATGAAAAGAAATGTTAATAATGAATGTAGGATCTGTCTTTACGTTAAAGGAAAAAAAAAAACGAATAAAATTAAGCATTTGAGAGAAAACAAATGAGTGACCTTTTTTATAAAACCCTCCTGTTGTTGGGTTATTCCTTTGCCAGAGCTACGAGCATGCTCAATAGGTTATGATGGTGCATTCACTGATAAATTTTAGAATTGCGGAATTTATAATAAGTGAGCAAAAGTCACCATTTGAAATGTGGAGATAATGCATATTTTTTGGAATTTATTTAATAATCAAATTTTCCGTTTTGAAGCAATCTTTTGATGCTATTTGAAATTTTGAAAAACATCATACTAATAGAAATAATAATACTATCAGAATTGTGTAGTTAAATCAAATAATTCAAATATTTAAAGCAATTTTATATTAATAAATGAAAACATAAGAAACTTAAAAAGAGAAAGAAAAAATAAACTTAACCCATAATGCACTAAAAAAATGAGAGAAAACATACCAAGAAAAAAAGATACATTTGAAATTGAAATAAACAAATCTATATAATAAAACGCAAAATGAGCAACCTCCCTCCGCTAACGTGGGTGTAAAAATATATAATAAATTTGGGTGTAAAAATGAAAGAAATTTTTACTAAATCCAATGCTCTTTTTTATTTATTATTATTATTGTTAAATCCAATGCTCTCTTATACTGATCTTTTTTTATATTATAAAATCCTTCTTCAAAAGCAATTAAGGAAAATTTTTATTTTAAAAGAAAATAAAAAATGTATAAAGAAATCCTTTAGAATGTTTGAAAATTTGCTAATTTCACAAAGTAATTAAGACTAATAGATTGCATTATAGGAAATATATATAAATTCATATGCAAAACGTATAAAATCCTTTATAAAATCGTTCTCCAAAAGCAATTAAAGAATTTTTATTTTTATTTTTAGCATCTAAAGTTAGGAAGAAAATTATCATACATGATTTAGTGATTTTGTTCTCACTATTAGAAATATTAGATTTAACATCGTTAAATTAACATTAATTTTTCCGAAAACCGATGTTAACAAAAACGTGATGGCAATTTCATAATTAACAGGACCTGGTTAACATCGGTTTTTAAAATCGATGTTAACGTGTTCTGCTAACATGAGTTTTAAGAAAACCGATGTTAATGTGTTCCTGTTAACATCAATATTTGGAAAAACCGATGTTAACATCGATTTTCAATGAAAATCGATGTTGTTGTCTCAAATTAAACATGTACCTTTCACTCTCGCACGCGTATTTTGCATAAACTTCATCTCTCACTGAAACTTGTGATTTTGCAGCTGTTATACCTGGTTCGTGCTCCTTCTATGACGCTCTTTCGTCACTCTCACCATCTTCCACCTGCTACTTCACTCTCGCTCGCACTTGAAGCGTTTATCGCGACTTGAAATCCGGCCTCGTGTCTCCATCCCAAGTTAGTAGCATTCTTGCACCTGTGTGAATAGCTCGCAACTGTCTCTGTGTTTGCATTAGCGTTTGAAGGTAATGTATGGGTTGAATGTGTTATTAATATGTGATTTCGTTCTTCTTTCCCACTAAGTGCTTGATAAAATGCCTATATGAAGCTTTTCATTTTGTTAATTGATATTTGATAGGCTTTGTCATCCTGTGACCACCGTCAAGCGTCAGCTCACAGCTATTGTTTCGTTTTTGCATTAGCATTTTAAGGTTATGTCTGAACATCTCGCAGCTATTGTTTTGTTTTAGTGTTCTAGTTTATAGGGGGTTGTTTGGATGATACAAATTTAAGTGATTATAAAAGAGCTTATAAGACAAATGATGTCATACCTATGTTTTGTTTGCTTTGGGTTAGGCTTCATGTTCTCCCAAGCTTTCTTGTCTTGTTCCTTTTTTCTTTTAAAAAGTACCTAATTAGTTCAACACATTCAAAATCAAAACATTTAAGTAGCTAAAACTAGCTAAAGAATAATAATGCACAATCAAAATGACAATGTACACTATGTAAGAAGTTAGAATGAATAACAAATAAATCATTTCAATCTAAGCGCAATATGAAATTAGTCATGTTTTATTTTTTGGAGAGAAACTCACATAACTTATTTCATTCATCACCAAACTTTCAATACAAGGTATCACTTGATAAGAAGTGTAGAGACTAAGGAAGAATTGTGCAGCTCTAACAAGCTCATGAGCTACACCATTGGTTTATCTCTTTGCAAATACAATTGAAAATGATGTATTAAGGTTAGAACTTAGAAGCCATTGAGATTTTGCGATTTCTGGTAAAGGAATGAAGCATTGATAGTTGTATGAATAGGAAGACCTCAAGCAGCCTTTAAAAAATAGGGCAATCTTGGTGGTCTTGTTCTTCAGGTTGGGATTGAGGATGACGTGATGAAAGAATAACAACAGTAACAACAGTAAAATAAAAATGAGAATTGAAGGCAATAAGGCTTGTTTGTTGATACCAAAAGTTCTCAAAAGGTGTTCTATCTTATGCCTTGAGCTCTTCCTTTGAATCATAAGCCATATATTTTGTTTTGTCTTCCAAAACAATAATCCTTAAGGGGATTCCAATCTATGGGGCAACGAGGCCATATATTCTATCTCATGCTTTATGACCTATCCTAGGTGAATTTAAAATTATCGTTAAGATACTTGAAGTTGTACATATGAAAATTGAAATGTGAGAAGGGGATAAGTTGGGTATTGGTGCTAATCTGCCTTATAACAGATATGTATTCAAAGTCATTATATAAACAACCTATAATGAGTTTGTTAAAGTTTTTTATCTCTTAAAGAACTAATTCTTAGCTTTAAAAACATTTTGGAATCATCCAATGTTGATATCCGTACAATTTATATCCATTTTTGTAGTGCAGCAAGTTAAAAAGTAGCTTTTGAATAGGAATGATGCACATAACATGTAAAAATATGACTCTTTATAGAGTGCTTCTTTTCTCTACAGTCCTTAGCCCTCCTTTTCCAAAATTTTAGCTAACAGGCTTTCAGCTCAGAAGTGAAGAATAAGAAAGCTACAATACATTTATTCACCTATGTATATTTAGAACGTAGAAGTCATGTTGTATCTTCTCAACCATCCTTATTTTACTTTTTGGTTATTAGTTGTCTCATCTGTTGTCATATAATGTGAATGTTAATTGGATGCAATTTGGCTAGAGAACTTTTGGTCTTAGTCTTTAAGATAGATTAATTCTTTCTCAAAGAATCATCTAGTTGAGCAACAATGTTGTCTGCCCCAGATTTAATTCCTGTAGACCTTGACCCTCTTCTGTCTAACTCCCCCCAGCTCCTCTATGGCCACCTTTGACCTCCGAAACTCGTGCAGAAGCATCCCCTGTGCACCGTCCATGTGCTAGACCAGAGCTGTCACCCGTTGCTGTAACTTCGCCGTGGACATCATGAACGTCAGCCATGATCATTTTATTACTATATTATACACTAGTACTCATTGATTGTGACTTATTCTATTATGAGAAAGTTAGAGAGTATAGTAGTACGTAAAAGGCTACATGAGTTTGAAGCTTGACAAACTTTGATAGGTTATGGTGTGTGATCTTTTGTTTGTGTTGATTCAAACCAGGTTTTCTTAAAAATGAAGTTTTCTTAAAAAGAAGAATAATTCATCACGTTTGCACCGTTAGTTTCGTTATATAAGTGAATCTTCTGTCATTTGACTATATAAGGTATATAGTCTAATTCTATGTTCATTGTATGTTGTAGGCACTTTTCCCTTTTCCCGTTTGCCTTGTTGTCACGACATTCATTGTTGGAGATTTCACATAGATCATCATCACAGGTAAGAATGTCTTTCATATTTTTATTGTACAATTTGTCTTACGACTGCTTTTATAATTTTTTGTATGTTATAATGCATCTTGCTTTTTCTATACAGTTAATGTTCATTATGAGTGAACCTTAGTTTCCCATTTGAGATTCATTACAATGATTCTTCCGGACAGTTTGGATTAATCGTTGTATTGATTCTTAAATTGTCCGTTTGGATAGTTTGGGAAGACTCATTTTTTTTATAGTATATTCATATGTATAGGTTGAGTTTCTTTTCTTAAATTTGACGAAATTTCGTAACGATTCATTTCACTTTGTTCTCCAGGTGCATACTTTACTACAGTGGAACTCATATCGCCGCTTTCATGTCATGTACTTGGAGATCAAAGCGAAATGCTATCGAAATTTCGTCAAATTTTAGTAAATAAACTCAACCTATACATATGAATATACTATAAAAAAATGTCTTCCTGAATGGGATAGGGCCACACCTTGAATGAAAAAAGTAAGGTTTTCATGCACGGAATAACTTTGTGAGTATCACAGAGTTATTAATTAAATGGATCAAAGTTGGATGAATGTAAGTCGCACGAGCACTGAGTATGAGGAAGGCATTGAACATTTCTTGGTATTCACCTCCGAAATAAGTCGACCGGATAGGGATGAAAAATATTTGCGTCTGTGTATAAACTGTTTGAATGGGAGATGTCAAACACTAGACAACATAGGGAACATCTTCTGTGTGATGGGATTAAGTAGAATTATACCACGGGGATATGGCATGGTGAATTAACAGACATGCAGAGGGGGTTAAAAATAAAGGGAATACTCACAATAACCAAGAGGGGGTGAATTGGTTAATACCTTGGTATTTTAAAATTAATTAAAATTAGAGTTTCAGGATCTTTATCACTTTTAAAACCAATAAATCTTTTTACTCAATCAAATAGCTCAGCCCCTTAGAATCAATTTGCTTAAAATAGAACTTGTTGAACAATGAATATGAATCAAAGAATCAATGAACAACAAAAATAATAGAGATAGAGAAACAACACATAAGCAATTTATACTGGTTCACTTCACAACTGAAGCTACATCCAGTTTCTTCTGATCAACACTAGATTAGAGTTCCACTATTATAAATCTTGTTCTTACAAGCTTATTACAAAATCTCCCCTTTATCAACCCTAGATAAAGAATAGAAATCTAAAGCCCTATTAGAACTCTAAGGAGCAAAAACCAGAGAACACTACTCTGTTCTTTAACTAGAGAACCCTTCTCTAGACCCAAGCAAGAAGAACCCACTTACAATAGCAATTACACTAGAAATTCAAAAACAAATTTAAACATTAAGATTAAGGAGAGAGACAACCTGATGATCCAGTGAATATAATGCACATGAGTTACCAAGTTAGGTTGAATAATAAAACAAAATCAGCACATGTTTTTCCTTAACCTTGAAAAGTATCTTGCTCAAGATTCATTCAAAGACCCATGAATGATTTGAAAGAAGCAAGAAGTAATAGAACCCAGAAAATCACTTTGAGTTTAGAAAGCTTGTGTATACTCAGAAATATGAATGATCAAGTTTTGTCACAAGCCAAGCCTTCAAATATATTTATAATAGATTTTGTAACTAACAGTAATCGATTAAACGCGCCAGATAATCGATTAAAACACTTCTGTAATCGATTAAACTATCACTTAATCGATTAATATGTTCAAGAAGGCTTTTGGGTTTCAACAACGAGCAAAATAATCGATTAAACCGAGCTGTAATCGATTAAGACAAAAAGTTCAGTTTCACAAAATGAATTGTGTAATCGATTACGAGTTTTGGTAGTCAATTAAGTCAGAAAATAAGGATTTTCAAAAATAAACTATGTAATCGATTACGAATGATGGTAATCGATTATTCCAGCAAACCTTAAAAACTAATTTCAACTATGTAATCGATTACACTATATCAGTAATCGATTAAAAGATTTACCAAAGCACATTCAGTTCAATCAAAGGTCAAATAATCGATTAATCCGATAGGTAATCGATTAAATTGTTTATGAAGGTTTTTCCAGATTGAATGAAGAACAAAATAATCGATTATATTACTTAAGTAATCGATTAAAACAATAAAAAAAATCATTTTTCCAAAAACCTTTTAATCTGATTAAAACTTTAACCAAAAGAATAAAAGCTTTAATGTTTTAGTGAAAACCATTTAAGCTTTATTAATGGATAATGAATGCATGGATCTGTCAAATTGCCTTTCTCTTACACTTGAATTATACACTAAACTTCAAGGCACTCCAAGCATGTTGAAAGCTCAAAACATATTCTTGAATCAAAGTCTTTCACTCTTCATGATTCTCCCCCAATATCCAACAGGGGTCGCAAACTGAACCGCTTGATGTAGACATCGGAGATCAATTAGAGGATATGATTTGTGATCTGGGACATGAGTCTTTTCAGCAAGCGCATGCCGCGATGTATGATACATTTGAAAGCATGTTTAACTCCTGGTTTAGAGGAATTGCAAGAAGCTCATTTGTATGTACTGAATAACAGTAATGAAGTCCTGCCATACATAGTTTGTCACAAAGCCCAAGTGAAGGAAAGAAACCCAAAGATGACCAAGAATAGGTTGTTGAAAGAGCATACCAAGACTTTCCTGAATTGGTTTAAAGATGCAATATTTAGTGATGAATGTTCCTCTGAAACAATGAGGAAGTTAGCAGATGGGCCTAAAAGAAATGTTAAAAGTTGGCAGGAATACGATATCAACAAGTACTCGTTCTACACCAAAGAATAAGATGACAAGAGAGGATATGATTTGTGATCTGGGACATGAGTCTTTTCAGCAAGCGCATGCCCCGATGTATGATACATTTGAAAGCATGTTTAACTCCTGGTTTAGAGGAATTGCAAGAAGCTCATTTGTATGTACTGAATAACAGTAATGAAGTCCTGCCATACATAGTTTGTCACGAAGCCCAAGTGAAGGAAAGAAACCCAAAGATGACCAAGAATAGGTTGTTGAAAGAGCATACCAAGAATTTCCTGAATTGGTTTAAAGATGCAATATTTAGTGATGAATGTTCCTCTGAAACAATGAGGAAGTTAGCAGATAGGCCTAAAAGAAATGTTAAAAGTTGGCAGGAATACGATATCAACAAGTACTCATTCTACACCAAAGAACAAGATGACAAGAGCATAATGCAAAACAATGGGGTTAGTCTTAGGGCTGAATCGCAGCATTTTGCTACTGTGCATGACCACAATCCCCGTTTGGCATCCATGCCTTACTTTGAAGTCATTGATGACATCTGGGAGCTTAATTATGTAAAATTCATTGTGTGTGTTTTCAAGTGTAAGTGGGTTAATAGCAATAGCAGTGTGCGAACCGACGATTCAGGATTTACTTTGGTAGATCTTAAGAAGGTAGCTTATCAAAATGAACCTTTCATCATGGCAGAACAAGCTAAACAAGTATTTTATGTTCAAGATCCTTGTGATGAAAGGTGATCAAAGGTACTACATGGAAAAACCATTAGTCTTAATTTTGACAATGATGATTCAACCCTTGATACTGGTCTGACTCATTACTCGACACAAATGCCTAATGTCAACAGAGAAGGAGAAGTTGACGACGTTCATGCAAATTGTAATGATCATGATGAAGGAGAATTAATTAACATCGTTTAATGTAGTGTTTATTTTATATTAAGTTGTTTCCAGCTTTACAATTTCATAACTTATTGGACTTTTGACTTAAACTTTATTTAATTTTGTTTTCTACAGGAACATGCCTATACCACCTAGCTCCCCTCCTCCTCCTCCTCAGTCAGCACCTTCATCGTCTACGGCGAAGAAGACTAGGAAAGCAACACGACTGAGGTCATTGTCTACCAGACCCATCTGTGTTGATATACCAGTGATTCACATGGATTCTGCCACTGGGAAGGCTGATGGTCCCTATAAGAAGAAATTGAGGACGTATCTAGGATCGTGGCTCGAGACAAGGTGGATGTCACCATTGGTAACTGAAAGGAAGTTCCTGCAGCTCAAAAGGAGTTGATTTGGGAGGACATTCAGGTATTACAATTAAGTGTCTAATGTTTCTGTAATTGTTTGCATTAATACAATTTAAATATTATTGTAATTGTTAAAATGTTTTTTGTATCGCAAGCTGAATTTGATATACCTGAAGCGTCCGACCAAAGAACGAAGAAGAAAATTCTTCAGACAACAGGAAAGTGATGGAGGCAGTTTAAGTCTACTTTGACCTCTAAGTGGGCTTTGGCATAAGGCAAGGGCGAGGACGACGACACGATTTGTGAAAAATATGGAATCAGCAAAGATAAGTGCCACCAATTCTATGAGAGTCGCAGAGCCACTTCATGGGAGGTTAGTTGACTTGAATTATTTTAGAATTTGACAATTATGCAGTCTTTTGAAGCACAGTTTGTTGACAACTATCTGTGTAATTCTTACTAAATGTTAGAAAGAAGGCTCAGGCCATCCAGAAGCTAAACACTGCCACTCATGTGTTGCCTCACGGAGGTTATGATTAATTAGAACAAAAATTGATGGAGGAAAAACAAAAGAGATGATTGGATGAAGCAGCCCAAGGTGAGAGCACCGAGACAATCATTCATCCTCCATCTCCTGTTAGACGACACATGAAGTGAAAGTTGGCTCGCACAAAGAAAACATGACACATGATATCTGAGGCGGCACATGAGATTGCAGAAAGGATTGTAAGTCAAATGATGGTTTCATTGTTCATTAATTAGAAAAACAACAACAAATTACAAAACTCATGTAATACATTATATTGATTGTAGGATACCCTAGAAAAGCAATTGACACGGGTAGCTTTGCCGCTAGTGGATGTCAGGATGTACTGACTGCTGTCATTGGATAACCAGAGCACCCAAGTCATGTCCGTGTGGTTGGAGCCGGTGTCATGATAAAACAATACTTTGGTCCGGCTCCATTAACCTCTCGAACGTCGGTCCATGAACCCTAAAGACTTGGATCAACTGAAACAGAACATCAGGGAAGAGATAGAGCATTTGATCACTGAAAAAGTGACACAACAACTCTTGATGTCCTTCAGCCAAATGCAGTCCCATATACAGTCTCAGATGTAGTCAGAGGTTTCATACCGCCTCCGGAGGTTCAGATTTATCCTTATGGTGCCCGTGTCAACACAAAGGAAAGTTGTGCTGATCCCTCGGGGCAGGACCCAGACACAGGTGCATCTGACAGGCGTGGGTTGTATGTCGATGACAATCCTCCCCGCCTGGTTGCCCTTAGAAGAGTTTATGAGGGGTTGACAACCGTGCACAACATCCCTCTGGCCAATGATTAGGTCCAGGTGGGTTTTAAGGAAGTTCGAGATACTGATGCTCGCGTCCCTGTACCCACTGAAGAGGTTTAGTTAGTGGGGCAGGCCCTTAACATCTTCCTTGCTTGGCCGACACATCTTGTACAGCCTATTTTAAAAAAGGTTTTTCATTTTTTATGTGTTTAAGCTTTGTTTTAAAAAATATTTGTCATATAAAGTGAAGACGCTCATTGACTTATGTTTGTTAACTGTGTAGGATAAACAGGGACCTGAGGGACCGACGAAACCTATACATAAGTCGGAACCTATTGAGGATCCCCTATACCAGATTGCGTTGACCATCCCCCAGGTTTTCCTTAGACCCATGCAGGTGTCATGGGACCCTACTTTGTGCGGGGTGTATAACGACAACTTCCATTGTACATAAAGCATGAGGATATTTCTAAAATAATCCACGGTGGTCAATGTCTGAACATCTCTGTTTTATAGTTGTGGATTCTGTAAGTCACTTTACATTGGCTACCATTACATGACTAATTGTTTTACATTCATGCATAATTGACTTATTTTCAAAGCAATAGGCATATGAATGAGTTATGTCTGCAATGCCTCTGTCTATGGATTCATTGAGCCACAGTCCATACAGAGATCTGGGATATCACAATTTGAATCCGAAGACTATCTTAAGAAATGGATGTGGAGTTCATAGAAACATGTCTACCTTGCAGCATACTTGAATAGGTAAGTAAAATAGTACAAATGAATTAAAATAATGTATGCAGTATAATAACTTAATGTTCTGTAATGCAATGCACATTGGCAATTGGTCGTTATATGTCCTAAGGACAATGTTGTCGTGTGGTTTTGTTCATTGCACAATAAGCCTGATAACTACCTAAAAGGGATTATTAACAAGTCGGTTGTATTTTGTAAAACATTTATTTTATTATTTCTAAAACATGAATATGTTAATTGTATAATATGCATGCATGTTTCTCTTAAGTAGTGCTTTGAAGGGATTTCATGATACTCAGGGAACTAAATCAAAGGCTACTACTAAGTGGATTGCGATTAAAGTAAGTCATTTAAATAATGGTTTATGTCTTCAAAATAAATTTTATTTCTATTTACACTAATTTCCAATAAAATTTGACTATGTTATTGAATTTAGTGTGATAAGCAAAAATGAAGCACTGAATATGGTTATTATGTCATACATTGGATGTCGACAATAGTACAAGGAGGCTTGGGGATAATTGGGACATGGTAATTGTCCAATTCAAAACTATTTGTATTTTGTTATCGTTTTTGTTTATACTTATTAAATTATGTTTTATTATGTCATGCAGTATTTTGCTGATCAGAGACCACTGGAACCCGAGAGATTGAAAGCAATTCGGATCCAGTGGGGTACATTTTATCTTAGAGTTAGGAATGAAACATTAGGTGATTAAGGGATTTTTAGGTGATTAAGGGATTTTGAACAATTGTATAAATAGTTTAAAATTATAATCGCTTAAAGACAATCAATCATTTTAATGTTTATTGACTTATTATTCACATATGTTAATTTGTGCTGAATTTTGAAACTGCCTAGATGTTTGTTTTTTCATTTGTAGGTTAAAATTGGGTTAAATTAATAAAACAGGCAGTATATTAAAAAACAAAAAACAACATCGGTTTTCAGTAAAAATCGATGTTAATTTATGTGACGTCATCGGTTTTTACTGAAAACTGGTATTGTTGTGTTGTAGCAACATCAATTTTCTATAAAAAAAAATCGATGTTGTTTCATCACATCAACATTGGTTTTTACTGTCGATGTTGTTACATAAATTAACATCGATTTTTACTAAAAACAGATGTTGAATTATCATATTTTAACATTTTTTTCTTTTATTTTCCTTATTTGCTGACATCAGTTTTTAAAATCAATGTTAACGTTCAGACTTTAAACATCGATGGTTTCAACATCGAACAAAAACCGATGTGGAAAGGCCAAAATAATCGATGTTAAAAGCGTATTTTCTAGTAGTGTCTCCAAAAGCAATTAAAGAATTTTTTTATATATATTTTGAGCATCTAAATTTAGGATGAAAATTAGAATACATGATTTAATGATTTTGTTCTCCAAAATTATTCGCTATATACCAACATTTATTGTGATTGGTTTATTTTTCCTAATATATTAATTAGTTAATTGATTGATTTATTGACATTAATTTAAATTCAAATTATATGGATATAAATATGGTTTGTAACTGAACCAACCAACCACGAAACACTATGATGACATTTGACATCCGAGATTTAAGAAGTAACCATTGAATGACATTTGTACTCCATACCCATGTTTGGATTCTCAATTTTATAATAATTATTATAATTATTATTATAGATGGACAAATTCAAAATTTAAAAGTCCTCGACAAGTTATGTAACTATTTAAAACATGTTAAATGGAAAAATTCGGTTATAACAAATATATTCATTATAATAATATAATTATGATTTGAAACTAAACCTAATATGTCCATAAACCCACTGCATATAACTCAGGTACTCTAAAGCTTAAAAGCTTCTCTTGAAATGTCAAGTGAATTTCGAATATCTTAAGGATGCTCAAATTTATAATTATAGATTAAAAGTGACACTCTCATTTTTCTACTCTTTTAATTAGAGTTTAATGTCCAGAGAGTGTAAAACAATTTTCAATGATGGAGGGTTTGAATTATTTAAGATAATTATTTTAAAAGTAACAAATTTATCATATATGATAAGTTGTAATTGAATTACTGTATAAAATTTTGTATATTATTCATGTATGATTCTTTTTCTCTTTTAATTGTACTTTTTTAATATTTTTTTTCATTTGAAGTGTATTTCACACATTATTCCTTATTAGCAAAACTAAATGATTCTTTCAACCATCTCAAATAATCGTAAAAAAAAGCATCTCAAATTTTTTTTTCTGTATATTTGATATTTTTAATGTAACCATCTATTCTTTCATTTTATCATTTTTTTTATATATTAAGCTAGTCAGTAACCGGTGTGCATACGCACGGGTTGCTCCGCGTTTTTTTAAATGATTTTAATTTTTATACATATGATAAGACAAATATTAGTATTTGTGATATTATTGATTATCTTATAACAAAGAATCAAATTATTATTTTATAATAAATATATTTAATAAATTTTATTAGGTTGGTTATGACAATAAATAAATTAAGTAAAAACATTCACAAAAAGTAAAAAATGTTGATAAAATCTAAATAATTAAACTATAAAGAATTGTTTTTTTTTAAATGTAACCACTTTATTTGATTGATATGTACCCATTAATTTAATGAACTAAATTTTAAAAAAAATAATATATTTTTTACAAATAAAAAAGGTTTATATTTATTTTTTAAGTTTGGTTAAATATATGAATTAATTATTATTAAGTTGGTTATTGTAATGAATGAATTAAATTTAAAAAGTCAAAACCAATTGAATATGGACATTATCGCATTATATAAATTTGGAGACTTAAAAAAACACAATATTATAAGATTGGCCATCTGAAATACAAAAGGGAAATGTTGTAACATAAGTTGATAATGTTAATTATAAAACATACGAACATCAAATATATATAGTTAAGGAACAAAAAAAGGAAAAGCATTGTTCTTGATATCCTTGGCCATATGACAACATTGATAATGTTAATTATAAAACATATGAACATCAAATATATATATATATATATATAGTTAAGGAACACAAAAAGCAAAAGCATTGTTCTTGATATCCTTGGCCATATGACAACACATGTAATCAACACATGTACCAAAGTATTATGTTGTGGGTAGGATCTGGAAACTCCATAATGAACTCAAAGTTGGCTCTCAATTGATTTTGTGTGGCAAAAGTTTTCCACCCACTTCCAATTTTGACGCCTTTCCGCCAATAATTGAAGACTAATTTGCATTGTGTTTTTTCCCTTAAAGTCGATGTGGGTGAACTCATTATATTTTAGGAAATAGTACATTGAACTTGGAAGATCCTGGAATAATGATTTTGATTGTTAGAATTTTATGGGAACCAAAAGAAAAAGCCATAAACAAAAGAAAGCACAAAGTGTATATTGTTATAACTTACAAGGGAACTGCATTTGATCTCGTATTCATTGAGCAGAAGGCAGAAAACAATAGAGATTGGGTTTTGCTTATATAATGAGTGCCATTTAGGAAATGCTTGAGGTTCAGATATGCTTTTATACACAGTCATTAAAAGCACAGATTGAGCATAATGGATCAAGGTAATTTGATGGTTACCTTACAGCCCATAGTTGTCCCTTATGGCTGTCCAGCCAACAGAAATTGTAGGATGTTCAAGGTTTTTGTTATAGGTTACCATATGATGTTGACCATTAACATGTATAAGATGCCAAGTGTGTTCCAAATGATCGTTCCATCTACTGGCAAAACTTTTGCTTATCTCTGCGTAAGGCTAAATGAACATATAAAAAAAATTAGCAGAACTTAAAATTACATGATGGATGGTTAAATAATTAACATTGTAAATTTATAACCTGGTCCTTCACATGAATTGTGTTGATGATCTCAATGGATTTGCTCTTTCTATTCATCATTGTAAGAGCCATGTCCTTGAGGTTTACTTGATTATTAGCCATTGATGCTAATATTATTCAGATACAACTAGAAAATAAATATTTCAAGGAGTCAATATAGAGTGTTAAAAAGAACCAATAGATATTAAAGTGCAAAAAAATGTCTTTATCAAATTTGAACGCGTTGACTAAGACAGACCATTCAAACAGAATAACAAAATAATGGCGATGTGAGGCTAATACAGACCATTTGAACACATAAGCTAATACTTACCATTGAAACAGAGTACTGCACTGATAATGGCGATGATAAAGAGGATTGAAACAAAGTAAATTTGAACGTGTAAGCAACACGAAATGATCGATGTTCAAACAATGATGAATATTTCTAAGTTTGTGGAACAAAAAATTAGTTGGTGTGTTAAGTTAAAGATTTAGTTTTTGAAATGATGATGACTAACATTTTCACACTCATGACCAACATTACAATACAATACAATACAGAGTATATTGACTTAGTGACTTATTTCAGCAGATTTTATCAAATCGTTTAATGTAAGGAGCAGTGGAGTTCTTTGAAAATACTGACCTATTCGTAGTTGAAGGAATTTGGCGTCATTTGGTTGGCCGCGATTCTTAGTGTTGTGTCTCTTGCTTATGCACCTCAGATGGAGTGTCTCTTCTTATTCACTAACCCTCGCGTTTTCTCTCTTTTTTTTGTGAAATGTTCTTAAGTGGAGTGAAACGTCCTGAACTTGGCTGGTTAATGAATAGTAGGTGTAATTAATGGCATTGATCAGATATTTTAAGCGTCTTGCCATTAAGGGCCCAACAAATGGTAAAACTGGACCTTGTTCAGATATTTTAATTTATGTGAATGTATTATTCTTTGCACATGCAATAAACTAATCCACAGACATGGGCCCAACAAATTGCATAATTGAAGGTGAGTATATTAGACACTATCCCGATGATATCTGAAATGTAATTGCTCTGTCTATGCCACAAACATGAGCTGCACCTATGCCTGTAGATGCCTCCACTGTCCATATCCACTTCAGTCGCTGCATTGTTATTTGATTAGACATTGTGACAAAAATTAAGCATTAATTAGAAGAAGAAGAAGAAGAAGAAGAAGAAGAAGAAGAAATAAAGGAAAAACCAACGTACCTTACTAAATAATATAATTTAAGTTTAGTTATATTTTTAGTGGCTAAAATTTGCAAAAAAAAATCCAATTTGGTTCATAAAATTTGTAAAGTGTTTGTAATCTGTTAAACCTGATGATGTTAATGAAAGTGATATGGTACAAATGTGGGTAATTCGGTCTGGTGTTTTGGTAGCAGTTTTGCTGTAACCATATTGTTAGAGTTTAACACCCAACACATATGATGGAGAAAACAAAGGATTGGGTGTTTCTTACCAGATATTAAGCACTACCAACATAAGATTTATAGGAAAAAGGCAGAATCAATTTGGGTAAAGACAACAAAACTTTAACTAAAACAACATATTATAGTTGCTGATAAACTGCCTAAGAATTGAATTAAGTTGATAGGAAAATGAAAGTTGGGTGCTTCTTGTTGTGTAAGGTTTGACACTTTAAAATCAGTGTGTTCTTATTTTTTAAAATACCTTTGGATTCATATTAAAACTATGATCTCCAAACATTGTATTTGGTGTGATGATACAAGCTTCAGGTATCTGTTTGTTAATATATTGCATTTAATCAAGGTTCTAATGTAACAAAGTGATAAAAAAATAGCGGGTACCAAAAATGCAGTATGACAGTGTGGAGTTGCATAACATAGAGATAAAAGTTCTAATGTATTGAGTGATAAGTGGTGTCAGATGCTGAATACATTAGTCCAATTTTGTTATATAATAGGTATTAATCATAATGTATTTCTGCCCATTAATACAAAGTTGGGACTTGCTAAACATTTTGGAAAACTTCGTTGAAAACTACATTGGTAGTTACATTTTGTGGTTTTCCTTCCTTGTTATGAATGAGTATTTTCAAACAACTTTTACTTGTTATTCTTGAAAATGCAACATACAACTGTCCATGGCTAAAAACAGGATATGGAAGATATAAGCCAACAGATTGAAGAGATTGCCCTTGAGATTTATTCATAGCATATGAAACAATAATTGGGAATTGTCTTCTAATGAGCTTGAAAGACCAAGGAGACTGTGATGATGATAGTGACATCCGTGGAATGTATACTATATTACTAATGTTTTTCCCAGAAATGATTCGCCCTTCAATAACATGATTAGCCAATCTTGAAAAAATTAGTCGTGTACCATTGCACAACCCTTCTGCTTGATCCAAATTTCTAATTAACATAATAGGTGTGTCTATCTTCAGTTTGATTGTATGATTAGGCAAGCCAGATGTTTTTAATAAATGTGGAAACTCTGGTGTTATAGATTGGACAGCTTCAATTTCTTCAACATCTGTCATGTCAATGGAATCAGAGCTTACAAATTCTTGTTCCTCACCTGGAATAATGTTCAAAACATGATCATTTATCCTATCCACAATATCAATTGTTGAAGCTAGAATAGCCCTGCTGCTTAAAAAGGCTTCATCGATATAATTGTGCTTGATATCTGGATAAGTGTGTCTGACAATTGATTCAATTGGATAATTGAAATCTGTAATAAGTAAATCAGATGGAATGTCAATTTCATAAAATCCATCGTTACCTGTGCCTAGATTTCCATTACCAATATCTAACAGCCACTTTGAAAACTGGGAAATTTCTTGTGCATTTGCTAATTCTAAGTTAAGTTGCAAGTGCATATTCTTGGTTAGCTTTAGAACGGTGCAGTATTCCCACAGGTATGAAGCATTAATGGTAGCATGAACAATGTCTGATCTGCTACCTCTAGGTATTACTGGTAGGATTTGGCGAAAGTCACCTCCAAAAACAACAACTTTTCCACCAAATGGCAGAGTTCCTTCAGCAGATGTACACATTATGTCCTTTAGTGTTTTGTCCAAAACTTCAAAATAGAATTTGTGTTCCATTGGTGCCTCATCCCATATTATTAACCGTGTTGACTGTAACAGACCAGCTAGCTCACTACCATGGTTGATATTACAAGTTGAGTGCTATAGTGTAGGAACGGGAATTGAAAATTTAGAATGTTCAGTTCTGCCATTGGGTAACAACAATGAGGCAACTGTTAAAACTATTTCTCCTTTGGCCCAAAATCCAGAGGCTAATGTTTTCCACATGAAAGTTTTTCCAGTACCTCCATGGCCATATAGGAAAAAAGTTTCATAGCACTATCTATCAATTGCACTCATTATTCCATTCAATATAGTTGTTTGCTCATCTGTACCAAGTATAAATTTGTAAATTTTTTCAATAAAACATGTGTAAGATAACAATATTTAAAGGAAAATTTATATAAGTAATGGTTTGTAACCTATGAGAGTGGCAAAGTATGTTTCAAACTCAGATTGTAGTTGCTCCTTGTCATATGACTGTTCAACATATATGTATTTGTTACCATAATGGTTCTATGCTGCACCATTTGGAAAAGGCATAGTGGGAAAATCCTTCAATGATTTTCAGTTCGACTGCAGTATCTCCTCAATGTGTAGCAGTGCCAAGTTCTATAAGTCTTCCATTGGAAACTGCAAATCTAGTGTAATTATTTAAAAAGTCTGGTATGTTATGATCTTGCCATAGAAAATTGAATTAATGTGGAAATTATATTGCTTATGTTTTATACCTGGTATGTTTGTAAGCTTCCTTTGATCATGTAGGATACCATCAATTAAATAAGTGGATGTTTCATCCCAGACATGGTGTGGTCTGTCAATGCTATTTGAGAGAAGCATAGTAACAAACAATTTCCTTAAAAAATTGCCAGAACCCCAAACGTATGCTTCTTTCAAAGCCTAAATGTATTCCTTGTCACCATGCAAAAATCCCATTGCAAAACATGCTTCTCTAAAGGAAGGATATAGATGGCTAGCAACAGTGCGGATTTGTTCATAATTGGTTGGCCCTTTGACCACTAACAACATCATTCTAAGGTAATACAATTCTCCAGTAAATTAAGCCTGCCAATTGTGTATCCTCTTTTCCTTGGCTTCCATTGTCTATCCTTGGCAACATGTGTAAATTTTTTGATGAATTGAACATAAGTTAAATGCTTGGCTTCTGTGAAGATGGTATTAGCATGCAACCAAGATGTAAACATCGAGTCTTTAACGGTCGACTTTGAGAGCAATGCATCAATGTCATCATCATCTTAAAAGATTAAGAATTTTCTCCAGGTAAGTGAAAGTATAATCGCTCAACCGCAGGGGATCTCTTATGTAGTGGAATGAGAATAACCTCCAGCAAGCTTCACATGGAGAAATGTATCTTCCATCTACATAGTGCTTAATCTCATCAGCACATTGCTCAATTGATCCAGACTCATTTTGGATAGGCACAAGAGCAGTTGTTATACAATCATATCCTTTATTGATGTACTTGAAAAGATATTTGATAGATGTTGATTGATTGCACCATTCTACATTGATGTGAGCCTGATATTTTAACAATAGCTTTGCATTGTATGGCATTACTGTAACGCCCCCTTCCTCATGAGGGTCATTACCACATATAATCACAGACAGGCAAATAAACAATCAGAGTTATAAGCAGTTTGGAAGCACATATATAAGAGTGACATCAACAAATGTCCTCATCAAATACACTGTACATATCATATGGTGAATATACATAACTGTACAAATAACCCCTCAGGGTATAACAAAAGCAAAACTAAAGACTAGGTACAAAACATCAGAGCCACATGCTCTCACATCATCTAGCCTAAAGTATGCAAACAGCAGCTATCCCTGCACAGGCCTCTTGCCTTGGGATCTATCTGCTCCTTCTGGTGAATCACCTGCATCATAAGTCCCACAACGGGGTGAGATATAAAATCTCAGTAAACTCAGGGTCCTTGAAGGTATTTCCTTCCCCTGGTTCACTGACAACAGATA
>PYAF01001647.1:98932-110262 GCA_007407185.1 Glycine tomentella | reverse complement strand
TTGGTCATTTTCAAAACATCCAAGATATTTATAAGATTTCCTCTTTAAAATATCTGACTAAACTACCTAGGGGTATTTTGGTCATTTACCAAAATATCCAGGGGTATTTGCGTCATTTCTCCCAAATCTTTTATACTGCCTCTGATCAATATTTTACCCTAGTAATTGACTATGCTTCCAAAATTTTGAGGTGTTACAATATCTATCTTTCGCCATCCTGAAAGATTTAGCAAACACATTGTTGTGTGTATCAAACATATCTTTCAATTTTGCCACAAGCTGTGAATCAAGCTGTTTTTCCCACCTAAAAAATTGATTATCCAAAACATATATCAGGTGTTTTGACTTTAAGACATTCTTCTGTTTTGAATGCACATCCTTTGAATTTAGTGTATTTGTTAATACAAATGCATAAAAATAACTGAATCAAAGAATAATGACAATCACAGGAGTAAGAAAACAATAGCAATACGTTGGCACATACATTTTCATTACATCAAACTTAAATGATAACAAACCCAAAAATGATACAATTTTTACATATCAACATTCTGCAGTTGTAACACACTAATTCAAAACAGAATTGTCAAATGTTTTTACTCATATATATGATTTGAATTTAGTGTATTTGTTAATCACAAATGCATTAAGAATAACTAAAGAAAAGAAGAATCACAATAACTGCAGTAAGAAAACAGTAGTAATACATTGGCACAGTAATTTTCATGACACCAAACAGAAATGATAACAATCCGAAAAATGACACAATTTGTACATATCAACATGAATGCAACTGGAACACACCAAATCTAAGTGAAACTGACTGAATAGGCCTCACCTTGTCGCACCAAATCAACATGCTTACATGCTTTTCTGTCTTAATCGATTACCAAAATCCGTAATCGATTACCAATGCATATTTTGGCTTAGAAGCTTTCTGACTTAATCGATTACCAGAGATTGTAATTGATTACATAGTTCAAACTCGTTTTATATACCTTCATGGTATAATCGATTACCAAAGGAAGTAATCGATTACACAG
Source organism: Glycine tomentella (assembly GCA_007407185.1). NCBI lineage: Eukaryota > Viridiplantae > Streptophyta > Magnoliopsida > Fabales > Fabaceae > Glycine > Glycine tomentella. The sequence goes on along the minus strand of PYAF01001647.1, from coordinate 109,219 downwards.
TGCTTTCTTTATTGAACATCCTTTTGGTGTAATCGATTACTCATCGTAATAATCGATTATTTTGATTAAAAACCATACCCAGAATTTTTAACATATTAATCGATTACAAGCTTGATTTAATCGATTATATAAGTAAAATAATTGATTACAGGAGCGTATTTAATCGATTACCAACGGTTATAAAAGTTTGTTATAAATAGACCTTTGGCTCAGCTGTTTTTCTAACTTGACCAATTCGTATTACTGAGCATTCAAAGGCTTTTCAAACACTCTTTAGTGATTCTCTGGGTTCATAAGGTTCTTGTTTTCACAATACTTTCATGAGTTGTTAAATTGAAGAAAAAGCAAGAAGGTTCTTTACAAAGTTTTGAGGAAGTAATGTTCTAAATCTGTTTTCAACATATAACCCGATTAATCATTCATATGTGCATCATTCATTGGATCATCAAGTGACTTCTTTCCTTAAACTTTGCAGTTGTATCACAGTTATTCAATTTCTGTAAAGATTGACTTATTGTAAATGGGTTTCTTGCATGATAACTATAGATAGGGTTTCTCTAGAGGTTGCTGAGTAGTGTTCTCAGTGGGGTTGGTCTCTAAGGGTCTAATAGTGTTTTAGATCTCTGAACTTTATCTAGGGTTGATAAAGAGAAGCTTGTAATATCTTGTAAGAATATTATTTGCAATAGTAGAACTCCGTTCTAGTGTTGAGTGGAAGAACTGGATGTAGCTTCATAGTGTTTGAAGTGAACCAGTATAAAATTGTGGCTGATCTTTATTCTATTCTCATCATCTCTTATTGCTTTGGTCTTTGATTCAAACTACTTGCACCGAAAAGATTTCAATTGTCTATTGATTTTCTTGACAGAGGAATTTGATTGAATATAAGATTGGTTGATTTGAAAACAATTTTAAAGTGATAAAGATCCTGTGGAAAACTCTGATTTGAAAATTTTAAATTACCAAGGTTCAACCAATTCACCCCCCCTCTTGGTTGTTTAGAAGTATTCCTATTATTTTCACCCATAACAATGAAGAATTTAAAAACCTTTTTGTATGTTGTGTGTCTGTCTCCTCCTGGTTCTATTTTATGTATCAATGGATAGACTATTCCTTTGCAGCATAGACCTTTGGTGAGATGTTCTAGCTTTAAGTGCAAAAATTGGTCCACCATAACAAAACAACAAATTAGTTGAGGATTTATAAAGATATGCAAAATTTTTGCGAGGTTGATCACCACATTCATCCCAACCATCTGATAGTATATCGTTAATGTTATTGTGTGGCAAACAATAACTTGTTTCTGCGTATTAAGCAATACTACAATTAAACATCAGATTTCAAACATGTTTTACTTATTGGTACAATAATCTTAGAATTATAGTCACCTCCAAATCTCTGTTCAATGTCATCGGTGTTTTCATTTTGAACATTAGTTGTATGTGGATGGTCTGTTGAAGAGACACCATCAAATTCAATAAGTAAATTACATTGAACTGTACTGATTTGGTTTACACATTTGTTTCTCCTGTTTATCAAGTCATTGGATTGTGGTTGAGTATTAATGATTCTTCCATGTGTGTTGATCCGTTTGTTTGGTGCATAATGTTCCTGCAGATAGTACAAATTATGTATTAATGATACTTGGTTACAATGAATGAATTAATAGGATGTGGATATCAGTGAAAAATGCCAGACCTTGATTTTTGTTGCTTATATGTGTCCTAAATGCAGTTGTGTCTTTAGTTACTGATACATGCTTTTGTTGCATCATGCTCTTTCAATGTAATCTTACAGCTTCAACATCCAAATTTGCAGTTAAATTAAATTTCCACACTTTTAGTTTGATATTAGTAACGTTGTCATTAATACGCAAACTACATGCAGTCAATGTTGGTGTACTAGTATTTTGCTAACACAATCTAAATCCATAAGCCATTTTTAAAAGTATTAAATCTGAACACCTAATGGTGAGTCGAAACTAATGCAATGTCAGTATTGTAGTTACCTGCAGTATGGGAATGACATTTTTTAATGCCTCCATGTATAACATGTAGAACATGATCTGTGGGTTCCACATTTTTTTCTTTTCCTTGTTGTGACTCATAATGAGCATCATTTATATGTTCCTCTACAATGTTAAAAGCATTTCTCTGCTTACGTGTGCTTTGAGTTGAAGTTGTTTTTGTAGCATTTAAGTCAATTACTCTATCATGTGGAAGCTTAGAGCTGTTATTGACAGTTTTCCCTCTTTTGAAGGGAATTCCATTGATAAGTTGCTGAGTGTTACTTATATCAGCTAATATCCTAACATTAGTTTGTCGAAGACCTGTTTTTGCAGTAAAATTAAATACATTAGTTATGAAACACTTCCATTTACTATAATAACTTAAACTTATGCAAATGATGAAAAACATGCAGAACCTTCTATTCCATCAGCAATGTGGGTCAAATTAGCAGTACAATCATTACATTCTCCCAATCTCTTGCCTATTAATATGAGTTTCCATTTTACTCTAGCATGTTTAGTACAAAGATTTCCATTAAAACTGTTTTCTTCCATTTATCAATTACCTATTCCAAAAAATGAAATGATATATGAGGAGAGTATGAACGCATTCCCAATGACTTTCTCCTTCTGATGTAATACTAATTCACAATGAGGAGAGTTATGCTCTTTACAAAACATAGTGCATACAAAAATTATTTTAATATAAGCATGGGCTTTCTGTACCAATACCGAAGTGGAAATAACTCAGATTTGACAACAACAGAGAAAAGTTGGAGGCTGTATTCAAATGAGAGAGAAAAGTTGGAGGCTTGTTATCATACTTAATTTACTCATTGCTTTCATTTTTAGTGGGCCACCGTGCTTAGTGGATTGACAGTAGATTTTTGCCTGATACCTTTCATTGGTCACTTACATTTAATGGGACATAACAGTAAAGTAGCCTTGTACATAGCTTTAATCCACTTTGTTGCTCAACCAGATTTTTTTCCTGTTATCTTTTTAGCACTTATTTTTCCTGTAACCTCCCAGATGCCATGCTAGTAAAATGTAATCATTTGTGAGCACTCTTTTGGTCTAAACATTTTTTAGTTCCAAAATCTACTTTTTTAACACCACCAACCTATGGCTGTATTTAATAGCTGATTGAAAAAGATAGTATAGCTACGACAAAACTTTGTTGTTGAGTTAACCAAAGACCTGATTTTGTATTTCATCTTGCAAGTCAGACATAATAATTGGATTAACATTCTATATTGAAAAAATCCTATTTATAGACATTTATGTAATGGCAAGGTATTAATAAGCTGGTTTGGTACTAAATATGTTGTTGTCTTAGCATGACAGTAGATATTAGGTGGCCTATTTGTTTTTTGATAAAATTAGATATTCAAATGTTCAAAGGCTGATTACAAAAATAGATATAATAAATACAAATGGTACCATTTTATACAGATAAGAAAGGATATTTATAATGGGATATTGTTTATACAGCTAACCAAAGCTGAAGTTTACAAACCACTACATTTAAAATAGCATCAAAAAAATCAGTATCCATTTGGCCCACAGTGCTAAAGACAAAATGTATCATTTGTCAGCTCTTATCAACAATATATTACAAAATAGGTATCTAACAAAATGCTTAAACAGTGGTTAACCATCACTTTGTTTTGATATGCTTTGTCAACCTAGTACATGATAGTTGAATTTGCGATAAATCCCCAAAGGGTATGTTCTCCAATTCACTATCAGTGAGTCCCAAATTTCGTTAAGCTGGTGTTATTGAGGAATTTGAGTTTGGATCAAACTCAGCAGTGGCTGAGAAGCATTGCTGTAGCAAATATAATGTGAAGAAATATATTAGTCACACAAGACTGTTGGAGACATTTAAGTATGAATAAAGTAGTTAACACTTCATCACTTACACTGTCAAGACCATCATGATTCAGAGACACTGATGAAATTGATGGATCAGCTTCATCCTTAATATACAAAAGGTTTAGATTAGATTATATACTTTTATAATTGTTAACCATGTACAAAACACTAAACGTTACCTTTTCACAAAGGGTTGGTAGCTTGGCCAGCACAGAGCTAATTAATGTTTGATCTTGACATATTTGAATGTCGTGTATTTCCAGGTATGACTTTAAATTTGAATGCCATTTTTTGACCCAACAAATGATCCAGAGCTTCTGGTATGTCTCTCGGATCAAATTCCCCTTCCTATATAATAACAATTATGATATTATTAACATGACATTTATAATTTGATGTGTTTAAAAGCAATAGTCTCATATTGTGTTTGGATTAGATTCACCTCAGCAATAATTTTCTACTTGATATCGGCTGCAGTCTCGTTAATAAGGGCAACACATTCATGATCCCACAATGTAAAATTTGCAGATTCATGAGGTTGTGATACTCTGACCTCAACACGAAACCTATGATTAAAATGAATCAAATGGTTATCAACATACATAAACTGGTAATAATTAAGAGAAATTATTAATAAATTAAACTGACCTTGGTTGCACCGATCCACTTTGATTGCCATAGCTAACACAAACAAAAGGCTTAGACTCTGCATCAACTTTCTTGTTGCATTTGGGCAGGCATCATAAATCCAACCATTGGCTACCAACAACTTAGTTATAGTAGCCACTGTCACACACATAAAGTCCTGCAGGAAAAGCATGTGATCATATTATCATTGAATACAGTTGTTGACTACAAAACCGAAAGCAAAATAATGTAGCAATGTTAATTCAAACCGTTTTCACTTGGCTAAGTTGATCTAAAGATTTAACTTCTGCATTATGAAGAAACCAATCCCCAATAGAATACACTGAAGAACTTGAAACCTGACTTCCAAGTTGGGTACATGTTTTCATGGATACTTAACTTGGATCCATTCTGACATAAAGACACCACAATATCAAAATAGTACAATATATAACACAAAATCATATAATATATAAGTAAAAAATAACCAACCAATCCTTGAAATCTACAATTTCCTTAATATCTGTATTCATAAATAAATCACTCCCATACATTGAATTCTGTATAGCTATAGGATAACTGCCTGTGAACAAACCATAAGTATATAAGGACGCTAACAAAAATCAGTAAAATATAGTTTAAGTGCATACTACAATCTATAATATTTACGACAAACCTCTAGCTTCCTTAATTTTAGCCATAGTCAGTAGTAATACTACATGCCCTATATCATGTCTATCAAAACAGTCTTTAAACTTGATAGCTAGAGCTTCCCACAGAGTACATCTTATTACACTACCACTGTTCAATAATATAAATGAAAAAGTCGTTAAAAGATATACAATTTGTTATAACACCATGAATACAATAAATAAAACCAAAGTATTAAAAACTGGACCGACCCGGTCGGTCCGACCGGTCGGACCGTGACCCGGGGACCGGACCGGGTCGGGTTGTCCGTCAGATCGGGCATGCATGCAAACCGGTAAAAACCGTATGACCCGGCTGGGTTTGGGGTGACCCGGTAACCCGCCAACCCGGACCGGGTTAACAATTTTTTCCCACTAACGCGAACGACGTCATTTTGCTTTTCAATAGGCCAACTTAGGTTTTCGTTTTCGTTTTCCTCTCAGCACTCGCGCCTCCCAGTCCCAGCAGACCCAGCTTCATCGCGCAGCCCCCATCGCGCCATCCAGGCCATCGCGCCGTCCAGGCCAGGTTCGTCGTGCTTATCGTGGGCGTCGCGGGTCACTCCATCTCCGTCCAGGCTCGTCGCGCTTCTAGGGTCGAAGCCTCCAACTCCAAGGTTAGACAGAGTAATGGCAATGTGCTCTTTGTTTTTTTAAACCCTGTTATTTTCTCCTCTCCATTGTGCTTTCTTTCATTGCAACCGTTTTCATTAGGTAAGCATTGAAGTGGTTTTCTGGTCATACAATAATAAAGCATTTTTGCTGCAGTTTAAGTTGGGCATTTAGACCAGGATTGCTAAATTTTGTGTAAATTCACCATAGCTAAATTGTCAGCTTGTGTAAATTCACCATTTCTGATGGGGGTAGCTTGTGTTAATTAAATTTCAGCTTGTGTAAATTCACCATAGCTAAATTTTGTGTTAATTAAAAGTTCATGTTTTTGTGATAGATTGAAACTATTTTTTAGATAGGTGCAGAATCTTCCAGTAACTTGTGTTGATTAGTTATATGTGCCTAATCCTCTGTCGTCATCTCAACCTCTCTGCATTTGTGCGTTGCATTGCACATATCTCTCAAAACTTTGTTCTGGTTCTGTGACTCTTACTATTTTTGTGTGTCTTGCATTTGGATCATTATCTGTCACCTTCAGAAACCCACCTCACAGATTCACCTAACACCCCATTATGCTTTTCTGGTTTTTTGTAAGCAATATGTGGTTATTTTTCTAATCTATGAAGCAAAAAGAGTGGAAGATGGATTGTCACTTTCCTTAACCTGTTTCAATTTGAACCACTTTTATTGTCTTTTTTTGTTGTATCTGGATATCCTATGAGAATGGTAATGGAGCATGGGCATCAAGTATATGGTTGATCACAAAAGGATGTGAATTGAATGTCATATGTCTTTAAATAAGAATGACATAAGAAAAATGGTTCTAGATCTAAGATGTATTTGCAGGATCTCACCCACATGCCTTTTGGTTTATTTTATATCAAATATGAATGATGTTGAGCTTTTGAAAACCTTAAAACGAACCTCTTGTTGCTGGAAAGGATGATGCATGTGTATATACCCTGTGTTGCATATATGAGCATGTATTTCTTGCAGAATTTCTCTATGGCTGTTAATGCTTTCTCATTTGTCACTTCTGAAGTTTTTGTCACTTCTGAAGTTTTTAATCACTATTAAACTACAATGCATGAATCATTGATTAAGAGAGTAGAATATGTATGAATGGAAGTATAAATATTTACTTTAGTTTGTTCAACTACAATTGTTATATTTTTCAAGCATTCTGTTTGGTTACTTTATTGTGTAATATTTTTATAACTTCGGTTTTTATTATATTTATTTGAGTATTTTTAATATTTTAAGTCTCCATTTTCTGTTTTAATTGGTATGATCATATATTTTTTTTTTTATCAATGTGAGTATGATCATGAGTACATTTCAAAACTGTTATCAAATAAGGATGAAAAAATTTGATATGAAAAACTCTATTAGTGTCTCAAATAAGGATGAAATTGGGCTTCTAAGTCTGATTTGCTTTCTAAATTTTAACATAATTTTTTGAGTATTTATGCAATGAGTCTTTATGTAATGATATAAAAACATCCATTCACTTGGTACCTAATACTTTAGGGGCTATGTTACCTCATAATCATACCAGCAAGAACAATCTTAAACTTTTAGAGTTTTAGTTTCTTTTCCAAGGACATCTAGAAGCTCAAACTTTAGTACTTGTTTTAATTGTATGATTTAAAAACATCCATCCATTCACTTGGTACCTGTTTTAATTGTATGATACTACGATTTGTATCATAGATGACATCTGGTGGTGAAACTGAAACACCAGCATCCCAAGAAGCATCCACTCAAAATTCAAGGCCTAATATTAGAGTTAAGACTGACATAGCTTGGGTACATTGTAAGCTCATTCAAGAGGGTGACAAGAATGCTATGATGTGCATTTACTGTGATAAAATTGTTAGGGGAGGTGGAATTAATAGATTAAAGGCTTACTTGGCTGGTGAAAAGGGTTAAGTTTCTTTGTGCAATAAGGTTCCTCCCGATGTCCGTTATCTAATGAAACAGAATCTTGAAGACAATAAGAGCAAGAATAAGAAGAGAAGAATTGATGAAGAAAATGAGTTTTATTCACCTAGTGAAGAAGGTGGTGAAATGCCAATAGAAATGGAACAAATATCAAGAATAACTGATAAAGTGAAGACAAGTGGTCGTACTGGGAATTATTTTCAACCTAGAACTACTCCTGGAGCTCAACCTACCTTGAAAAGTGTGCTGCAAAATAAGCAAGTGATACGAAGGTGTGACCTTGCTATTGCTAAATGGTTCATTGATGCATCTATTCCATTTAATGCAGCTAATTCAGCATATTTTCAGCCTATGATTGATGCTCTATGTAGCATGAGTCCAGGGTACAAGGCTCCAAGTATGCATTGTCTTCGTGGTGATTTGTTAAATAGTTGGGTTGATGATGTTCATAAGCTTGTCGATGATTATCGTTCTATTTGGAAAAAAAACTAGATGTACTCTTATGGCAGATGGATTGACTGATAGGAAAAGGAGAACTCTTATTAATTTTTTGGTTTATTGTCATAAAGGAACTGTTTTTCTGAAATCTGTTGATGTCTTTTATGCTTCTAAATCTGCTGATTTATTGTTTAAGCTTTTCAAGGATGTCGTATTGCGTATTGGTCCTGAAAATGTAGTTCACATGGTAACTGACAATGCTGCCAATTATGTTGCTGCTGGTAGGTTATTGGAAAAAGAGTTTCTTAAGTTGTTTTGGTCTCCTTGTGCAGCACATTGCATCAATTTGATGTTGCAAGACATGGGAAAATTGGAGGAAGTTTGTGAGGTTGTGTCACATGCCTCACAAATTACTAAATATATTTATAATCATTGTTTTGCTTTGTTTTTGATGAGAAAGCATATAGGTGGAAGGGAAATACTCTGTCCTACTCCTACTCGCTTTGCCACTAATTTCATTACTTTGCAGAGTATTTTGGCTCAAAAAGATGCATTAAGAGTCATGGTAACTTCTAAAGAATGGACAAGCTCAGCTTATGCCAAAGAAGCCAAGGCAAAACAATTTGTGGAACAAGTCTTAGACTCTGGGTTTTGGAGTAAATGTGCTGATGTAGTGAAACTAACTGAACCACTTGTACGTGTGTTGCGTATGGTTGATAATGAAGACAAACCAGCTATGGGTTTTATTTACCGAGCCATGTATAAAGCTAGAGAAGAGATGGTAAAGAGGTTTCGAAGAAATAAAACAAAAGTGGAGCCTTACTTGAAAATCTTAGATCATCGTTGGGATTCACAACTTCACAAAAATCTCCATGCTGCAGGTTATTGGTTAAATCCTGCTTATAGGTTTAATAAGGAAGAATTTGAGCAACACATGACTACAACAACTGGTTTGTTGGATGTCATTGAAAGGTATGCTCATGGAGATAGCCAATTGAGAACAAAGCTAACCAGTGAGAAGAGAATTTACAGTAATGCTGAGCTGGATTTTGGAAGACAAATTGCTTTGGATGAATGAAATACAGTCATGCCAGGTAACTTTCTAAACTTGTAAATTGTAATACTTTGGAATATTTATTTGTTAGTCAAGCTGTCAATATATTTGTTATTAATGTATTTATGACATATAATATTTTAGATCAATGGTGGGCATCTTATGGATGTGGGGTACCACATTTGCAAAAAAATGGCTATTCGTATTTTAAGCCAAACTTGTAGTGCTTCAGGCTGTGAGCGGAATTGGAGTGTATTTGAACACATTCATTCAAAGAAAAGAAATAGGTTGGAGCATCAGAAACTTAATGATTTAGTCTATGTTCGCTACAACTTGAGGTTACAAAATAGGTATTATTATATTTTTATTCTTTTTCATTGTTTATCTTCTATATTACATATGGTTACATTTTTGTACATGTGCTTAGGAAAAAGAGACAACAAAGCTATGACCCTATCAATTTGGAAACACTTGATGACCATGTTGATTAGGTAATGGAGGATTTGTAACACCCCCTTCTCAATGAGGGTCATTACCAAGCATAACCACCACACACAGATAATTAATCAGAGTTATAAGCAGTTTGGAAGCACATAAATAAGAGTGACATCAACAAATGTCATCATCAGATACACTGTACATATCATATGGTGAATATACAAAATCTCTGCTCAGGTACAAAACTGTACAAATAACCCCTCAGGGTATAACAAAAGCAAAACCAAAGGCTAAGTACAAAACCTCAGAGCCACATGCTCTTATCATCTAGCCTAAGGTATACAAACAGCAGCTATCCCTGCATAGGCCTCTTGCCTTGGGATCTATCTGCTCCTCCTGGTGAATCACCTGCATCATAAGTCCCACAAACGGGGTGAGATATAAAATCTCAGTAAACTCAGGGTCCTTGAAGGTATTTCCTTCCCCTGGTTCACTGACAACACATATATCTATCAACCACAATCATATCATCATCAGTGAAACACCAATTCAATCATCAGGCACATCAATGCCTAATACACCTGACTACAATCAGGTCA
>PYAF01001647.1:65002-88972 GCA_007407185.1 Glycine tomentella | reverse complement strand
TAATAATATAGAGAATAATTTCATTCTTTGTTATAAGAAAATCAAAATTAATTTACATTACTTTATCAATAATATCATAAAAATTATTTTTAATTATGATAGAGATAATAATTAAAATTAATTTATAAAATTGATTTTTGTTATAAGAAATTTTTAAATTAATAATTCAGTATATCATAATGTAAATTAATTTTAATTTCATTTTTTATGATAAAAACTACAATTATACTTTATTGAAAATAATTATTCTCTATATTATTATGAGTGATTTTTTGTTATAAGATAATCAAAATTAATTAATTTAAATTATTTTTTTAATAATATTATAAATTTAAATAATTTAATTATGATATATATAAAAAATTTAATTAATTTAAAAAATATATAACGGAACAAATCGTGCGTATAGTTATTGTTATAAAAAAATGTCTTTTTTGTTTTTCTTTTTTGAAGTTTGTTATGAGAAGTATATACGAGAAATGAGAGTGAGCGAAAGAGACACTTCTAATGCTACTCACCCAGTTCACCACCATTGACACAACACTAGCTTCATTCATAGCTTTCCCGCGAAATAGAAGAGAGAGAGAGAGAGAGAGAGAGAGAGAGAGAGAGAGAGAGAGAGAGAGAGAGAGGGTGTACTTCTGCACGTTCGTTTTCTGTGGAAATCTGTGTTAACGTTTTGGCATTTTGTTTGTTATATCCGGAAAAGAAAAAAAAAAGGTTTTGACATGGCACTGAGGTTTCTGGAAAAAAAAAAAAAAATATAAGCCAATTTGAATTGGTCATGGTTACGCTGGGAAAGGGAAATGCTTGTCTCTTTCAGATTTCAAATGTGAGATCTAATAATTGAAGTCTCTGTTCAAAACTTCTTCTTCTTCTCCGTTCAAATCTGCAGGTTTTTTTTTTTTTTATTATTCCTTTTTCTTGGCTATTCTCTTTGCCACAGCAATAATTTTCTGGTGTTTTGGGCTCGCTGGGTGTTTTCGTTGTAGATTTCACATTGGTTGTTCACTACACTGTACAGATTGCAGGCCAGGTTCTGCTGTTGGTTGTGTCCATCGCTTGTTTTGTCTCAACCTGTGTCATTATTTTCTTCATAACTCTCCATATTCCTCTACCCGTTTCTGTTTTTTTTTTTTTTTTTTTTTTTTTTTTTTTTTTTTTTTTTTTTTTTTTATTTTTTATAAAAATTGTCTCTCTCAGTTATTAGTTTTATTTTATTAGTATTTGGGTTAGTTTCTTTGTTGCTCATTGCTTATTAAATACTGGGTTTTTGAGCTTCTTCTGGTGGGAACCTTTCTGGGGTTTAGTATCCGTTTCTTGCTTTATTTGTTATTTAAGTTTTACTTGGTACCTGTGTCACGAGTTACCAAGTTTCGGGGTATTTGTGCAGTAGTTAATGGTGGTTGTTTTTGAAGATGCCGTGAGTTTAGGATTATATAGAAAGTGTTGTAGTGAGTTGAGCCTGCTTTGAGATTTGGGGTTGGGAAAAGTTACCATTTTGAATCCTCGTTTTGGCAGTGGCAGTAAAGGGTTGCTCCTAGGAAGAGCAATTGTTTCTTCTGTGTCTTGATGTTGTGTTAAATTTCGTTTATCAGTGGGATAAAAGGATATAAACAATGAGTGGTGGCAGAAGGAGGAAGCTGCGTTTAAGCAAGATCTACTCATTTGCATGCTGCAAGGCATCTTTTGAGGGAGATCATCATTCACAGATTGGAGGAAAAGGTTATTGCAGAATGGTGTTCTGCAACGAGCCAGATAGCTTTGTTGAGGATGGTGTTAAGAATTTTGCAGACAATTCAGTCAGATCTACAAAATATACTATTGTCACTTTCTTTCCCAAATCTTTGTTTGAACAGTTTAGGAGAGTGGCAAACTTCTATTTTTTGGTCACTGGCACCTTGGCCTTCACAAAACTTGCTCCATACACTGCTGTCAGTGCTATCCTTCCACTGGTTATTGTTATTGGGGCAACCATGGTGAAAGAAGGTATTGAAGACTGGCGCCGGAAAAAACAGGTGCTATATTCTGCTTACATATTTGTTCTGTTTTGAGTTTCTTCTTATACTGTCATTTTTCTTAACCGTTTTGCTCTTCTATTTAGTTTCTTGATAATATTTGGAAGGGATGGAATGCAGTTAATAAGTTGTTTGTTCGTACACATTTCTAGTTTTTGCTAAAGGATTTGAATCCTCCAAGTTTAAACTACAAGTGATAATAAGTTAATAACCCTCAAAATATTTGAGGTCTGTTCAAGCCAACCCTTAGTGTGTTTTCTTGTATTATATCAAATCTAAAGTGTTATTTTAATCAACTGTTCCAACATTGAACTTTATTCTATGATGTGTTACTTGCATATTGCAAAATGATATCTCCCACTACGACTTGACTTTGTTACGAGACTAGAATATTGTTGATAATTTGATCTACATGCCCATATGGTTGGAAACCAAAATGTCCAAAAATGGCAGGGAGGGATGTTAAATTTTGTTAGTACAACAATGCTTATCTCTGTCAATTTCCTTTTTTTCCCCCTTTAATTTATTCCTTTCTACTCTAATATTTTGCATGGAATTAAAATAATATACCAAAGTTCTAAAGCAACAATAGTTTAGTTTTGAATATTTGATAACCAAAAAGAGGAGGAAAGGGAAGAAAAAGGTTGATTTTTGTGACAAGCTATGGCGTCAGTGTAGATAATTTTTCTAGTTGAATACTTCCGCAGGATATTGAGGTGAACAATAGAAGAGTTAAAGTGCATAAAGCTGATGGTATTTTTGAATATACTGCATGGAAGAATGTGAGGGTGGGGAATATAGTGAAGGTTGAGAAGGATGAGTTCTTCCCAGCTGACCTCCTGTTACTTTCATCCAGTTATGACGATGCAGTTTGCTATGTTGAGACCATGAACTTGGATGGGGAGACAAATTTAAAGTTAAAACATGGGTTAGAGGTAACTTCTGCCTTACAGGAGGATCTCAACTTCCTAAATTTTAAAGCTACAGTGAAATGTGAAGATCCAAATGCAAATTTGTACTCGTTTGTTGGGAGCATGGAGTTTGAAGAGAAAAATTATGCCCTTTCTCCTCAGCAACTTCTTCTCCGAGACTCTAAACTTCGTAATACAGACTACATTTTTGGAGCTGTCATTTTCACTGGTCATGACACTAAGGTCATTCAAAATTCTACTGACCCACCTTCGAAAAGAAGCAGAATTGAAAAGAAGATGGACAGAGTCATCTATTTCTTGTTTTGTATTTTAATCCTAATGGCATTTGTTGGATCTATTTTCTTTGGCATTGCAACTAAAGATGACTTTCAAAATGGGTTGATGGAAAGATGGTATTTAAGACCAGATGATTCTACTGTTTTCTTCGATCCAAATAGACCAGCTGCAGCTGCTTTATTTCATTGTTTGACAGCCTTAATGTTATATGGGTTCTTTATTCCCATCTCTTTGTATGTGTCAATAGAAATTGTCAAAGTCCTTCAGAGCATTTTCATCAATCAAGATATCCATATGTACTACAAGGAAGCAGACAAACCAGCCCGAGCTCGTACTTCAAACTTGAATGAGGAGCTTGGCCAAGTTGATACAATACTTTCTGATAAGACTGGAACTCTTACCTGCAACTCAATGGAGTTCATTAAATGTTCAATTGCCGGGGTAGCTTATGGCCATGGTTCTACAGAGGTTGAGAAGGCCATGGATAGAAGAAAATGTTCACCATCAATTCATGATCATGATATTGAATCAGAAGCAGATAACATTAGGGGTTCGCTAGATAAAAGGGCATTCATTAAAGGTTTTAACTTTGCTGATGAAAGAATAACAAATGGAAATTGGGTTAATGAGCCTCACGCAGATGTTATCCAGAAGTTTTTTCGCCTGTTGGCAGTCTGTCATACAGCCATACCAGAAGTGGATGAAGACACAGGTAATGTCTCATATGAGGCTGAATCCCCAGATGAAGCAGCATTTGTAATTGCAGCAAGAGAACTTGGTTTTGAATTCTACAAAAGGGGTCAGACTAGTTTATCGACATATGAGTTGGATCCTGTTTCTCGCAAGAAAGTTGAAAGGTCAGTTGTTTCAAGCTATCAATTGTTTTGTTTATTTGGTAATTCTTGAATTTGACTTCTATTCAGCTACATTTTTCATTGTGTAAGTATATGCAAAGCTTTAGGATGGATGCTTTTTAAGAAGGGCACATGAAATTTTATAATAATTGTAATCTAATGACAGTAAGTACTTTTCAATAAAAAGAGTTGTAAATAGAACCTTTTACTATCTGATGTTGGTCTAGTCATCTGCACATGATCAGTTTACAATAGCTGCTCATAAAATAAGGCGACTTTGTACTTTTCTCTTGCACCTGTTTTTCCCAAAGTCTTTATATTGTTTTCAAATACATAAATATGAAAAAAAACATTTAAATTGATTCCACATCATATTTTTTTCTGCATAATTTTATTACTATTTAATATTGTTGTCTTCACTTTATTCATGCAACCTAATGCTAATATTTCTAAATGAGGTATACCCAACTTGGTTATTTTTATAGCTACTACGTTTCGGTATTTATTTCTGCATGTCAATCATACAGATTTTCAGTAACTAGTTTCTTTTAGCAGGAAGTACAAGCTTCTCAACGTTTTAGAATTCAATAGCTCAAGGAAGCGAATGTCAGTGATAGTGGAAGATGAAGGGAAAATTTTGCTTCTCTGCAAAGGTGCAGACAGGTTTGTGATAAACTTTCTTGTAACCTCAAATGGTTTTGATTTACAACATTTGTCGTGTGTTTCACCCTTATGAGTGATGCTTTCATGCAGCATCATGTTTGAAAGGCTTGCCAAGAATGGGAGGGAGTTTGAAGAGAAATCCATGGAGCATGTGCATGAGTATGCTGATGCAGGTCTACGAACCCTTATACTGGCCTATCGTGAACTTGATGCAGAAGAATACAAGGAGTTTGATAATAAATTCTCTAAGGCAAAGAATTTAGTCAGCGCTGATCAGGATATACTGATTGAGGAAGTATCGGAAAAGATTGAGAAGAACCTAATTCTTCTTGGTGCCACTGCTGTAGAGGACAAGCTCCAAGATGGGGTGAGTTATAATAAACATACATGTTTTACTTAGAGAGATTTATTCATTGGAGCAAGACTGGAAGTGATGCCTCTCGTGTTGTTTGCTAGGTTCCTGAATGCATTGACAAGCTTGCCCGAGCAGGAATTAAAATTTGGATTTTGACTGGGGATAAAATGGAGACTGCAATCAATATTGGGTATTATATTCTGATAATTCCCTTTTTACTATGGGTATTATTCCATGTTATCTGACATAAATATTCCGTTGCAGTTTTGCTTGTAGTTTGCTTAGACAAGGAATGAAGCAGATTATAATTCATTTGGATAGTCCAGAAATTCAAGCACTAGAGAAGGATGGAGACAAGATGGCTATTGCGAAGGTAAAATAAACTTCATACCTTAGTCTTGTTTTTATCTATCATGATTTAGCTTGCATTTCTAGTAAAATGTTTTAGCAAGCATGCTAATAAGTTGGTTTTCTTCAACACTGCAATATTCCAGTGACATCCTCTTAAGCATAGTTGACATGTCAGCTTAATCTGCTTTCTAGTTTATATTGCTGGCCATTTGAACTTATATTTCATTCTATCTTTTTGAACAAAACAGATTGAGAATGTGATATTAAAAATTTCAGTAACTGCATTAGCATAGCATTTCTCGCTTCTATTTCAGAGGATATAAGAAATGCAATGCATGCCTGTGTACTTTGAGTTGTATGATATTGATTGGTACATTTAAGCTCTAAGCTGTTTCTTTCCATTTATTTTTTCACCTTAAAACTTGCCTTAGCATCGTTTTAATTTGTGATTGCTGGTGGATTAGTGTCTTAGTACTGATGCTGTAGATTTGAAAATTTGTGCATATTATTTATGCTAATTCATCTTTTAGGCATCAAGGCAAAGTGTACTCCTTCAGATATCTGAAGGTGCTGCACAACTCACTGCGTACAGAGGGAGCTCTCATCAGGCATTTGCTCTGATTATTGATGGAAAATCACTTGTTTATGCATTAGAAGATAATATGAAGAACATGTTTCTGGAGCTTGCAATTCGCTGTGCATCTGTTATTTGCTGTCGCTCATCACCAAAGCAGAAGGCAATGGTACTCTTTCAGTCTGTTCTTTGTTTATAATATTCTAATATTTTGATAATGATTCTGGTTAGCTAAGCTTTCAGTAACGATTTTTCTTGTTCCTCTCTTATAGGTCACTAGATTGGTCAAATCTGGAGCCAGGGAAACAACATTAGCTATTGGTGATGGAGCTAACGATGTGGGAATGCTTCAAGAAGCAGATATAGGGGTTGGTATAAGTGGTGTTGAAGGAATGCAGGTAATGGGAAAATTCACAAAATATTCTTTTGTTTTTTATTGATTTTAAATTGTGCATGTGGTTTTCTTTTGTTTTTTTATCGATTTTAACTTGTGCATGTGATTTTCTAAACAATATTTTCTGTCTTATTCTCCCAATCCCCCAGGCAGTTATGTCTAGTGATATTGCAATTGCACAATTCCGGTATTTGGAACGGTTACTTCTGGTGCATGGACATTGGTGTTACCGGAGGATCTCATCTATGGTATTTGCCATGCTTACAATTAGATTAGATTTAAACATTGTAGAGTTGTTCTAAAATATATAGTAAAGCTCTGACATTCAAATAATTTTTTCATTGGCAGATATGCTATTTTTTCTACAAGAATATCACATTTGGTTTTACTCTATTCTTATATGAGGTGTATGCATCATTCTCCGGACAACCTGCATACAACGACTGGTTTTTGTCTCTCTATAATGTTTTCTTTTCGTCACTTCCTGTGATTGCACTTGGGGTATTTGATCAGGATGTATCCGCTCGGTACTGCCTGAAGGTCAGTTTCTTCTAGCCATCTGATATGCAGGTCATCTTTGCTAGTGGGTGCGAAATGAAAATTCACTATTGCTCTGTCATTAAATCGATTGCACATAGAAGAGCAAAATAAAATAAATACATTAAAAATCTGCGTAGTACTCATGATTGCAAAATACCTACCTAGCTTCAGGCCTCATTGATTTTGGCTTTGGTCATTTGGATTACTTAAGAAGCTCATCTGGACACTGTTGGTTATAGTTGAGCATTGGCTAGTTAATGAACTTCTAGTAGTTTGTTTTGCTGCATGGAGCAATGTTCATATTGAATACTATAAGACTACTTGCTGAGACGAAAGAATGATGTATTACACTATTCTCCACTAAATATAATATACATGGAAGTCAACACAGCAAGTTGTACACCATACTTGTAATTTAATAAAACCTATATTGTGCCTAATGGTCACGGCTTTGTACTTTATCTGCTATAATTCATCATGAAGCCACTTTGACTTTCCACTGAATGAATTAGTCCAATTTATATTTACTAAATTTAATTGATTTTGATTAGATTACAATCTAATTCAGTTCGATCTAAGGGTGGCCATAGTTTTTCAGCTGTCACATATATTAAAGCCTAGGTAGATCCCCCTTGGTTTGGTTGTACCTGAAGAAAAATACAGTGAGCATTGATTTGATTGACATGGGGTTCCTTTGTTTTCTTCTCTGATGATGATTCATTGTTAATGTGGCAGTTTCCTTTGTTATATCAAGAAGGAGTACAGAATGTTCTTTTCAGCTGGCGTCGAATACTCAGCTGGATGCTTAATGGATTTATCAGTGCCTTAATAATTTTCTTCTTTTGCACAAAAGCGATGGAGCTCCAGGCCTTCGATGTGGAGGGGAGAACTGCTGGAAAGGATATACTGGGAGCTGTAATGTATACTTGTGTAGTTTGGGTTGTAAACCTGCAAATGGCACTAGCTATAAGTTACTTCACCATGATCCAACATGTTTTCATCTGGGGTTCCATTCTTTTGTGGTATCTTTTTCTCCTGGTATATGGAGCAATGCCCCCACACTTTTCTACAAATGCTTACAAAGTCTTCATTGAAGCTCTTGCTCCTTCCCCTTCTTATTGGATTGTGACATTCTTTGTGGTGATCTCCACCCTTATACCATACTTCTCATACACAACAATTCGAATGCGGTTCTTTCCCATGTATCATGAAATAGTTCAATGGATAAGGTATGAAGGGAAGATTAAGGATCCTAAGTTTTGTGATATAGTGCGGCAGAGATCATTGCGGCCAACAACTGTTGGTTCAACAGCACGCTTAGCTGCTAAGTCTCACCACGTGAGAGACAAATGTTAACCGTAGATAAGATATTTTGACAAATTAACCATCAAAGCATTTACTTTGTGTATAGCTTCTTGAACTTTTTTTTTTGTCTTTGTCTGCGGTCATCGAATTGATTGTTGGCTCCTCTAAACCAGAAGAATGTGCCTAAATCCACTTCCATGGTGATTGCATGGTCCAAGGACCAACATTTGGCACTGATGTTGAAAAGAAAAATACAAATGTATATCTGTTTCGGCAATTTGGTGCTGCAAAGCATTCATTTAGTAGTTACTGTATAGAGACGCAATAATTCTATGTAGGATTGGATAGAGTCGCTTGCTGTTGTAGAAAGGAGTTATCTTGTTACTGATAAGTTATTTTTGTTATCGTGTGTACTCATCTTATAAATCTTAATCAGCTTCATACCTATGACTTGAACCATTTGAATTTTTGTTAGACTTAATTATACAATTGGTTCTTTAATTGTAGTTAAAAATTCAACTGTGATATGAACCAATACGGGGGTTCATTGTTTTTGTACGGATCATCCTTGAAAAGACTTATTGTTATAATGCTCTTGAAAAGAAAAGGTACAAGCTTTATGTATATGTAGCTCAAGAGAATGTATTGCACAAAGAGGAAGTTAAAACAAGCAAAGCATGTAACTTAATAAGAATCGTGTTCAAAGACGGTTTGGAGGAAATCGTCTTTGAAAACAGTGTTCAAAAGCGTTCAAAGACGGTTACAATAGACATTTTAAAGACAGTTACAAGACCGTCTTTAAAATGTCTATTGCTATTTAACTCTTATTGGCTTCTTTCTCATTCTCTCGCTCTCAGAGTTTCGCTTCCTCTTCTGTCACTCTCTCTCATCAGTCGCTTCTTTTTCTACCACTCTCTCTCACCCAGGACCACGCCGTCGCCGCTATTGCCCACGACAGTGCCACCGTCTTTGCCTGGATGGAGGTGCATTTTCGTGGAGTGAGAAAGAGGTTGTGGGTGAGATACGCTTATGACTTCCAAGACATAAATGCTTGGATTGGATCGTTTCCGAATTGCAAACTTCAAGACTCCATGAATTTTGGTTGGAAATCCAAATAGAAAAATGGAGAAGATTAAGGAATGACGCCACGATCCACAAACGGAACGATAAGTCGTAGAAGGATTCGCCACAAAGGAAAGTTTCCTTGATAAGAATCGATTTGGTTTTAATCAAGAACCATCAAGAGGCTAAGCTCTCAATTCAAGTAAAAGCTTAATTTCTATTAATCAAAGTTAACCAAAAATAGCAATGTTTGAGTATTTATATAGCTAGGCCTCTAATTAAACACCTAAAAATGTAAGTTTAGGCCTATTTGTGAAAATATCAAAGCCCATTACAAAAATAACAAAAATATATAGAAGCACTACGATTTTAACTTAAAATAATCGATTAATACGACTCAATCGATTAAAACAGAGCGTTCCAGCACTGTGTAATCAATTACAAAAATGTTGTAATCGATTAAAACAAACAGGATTTGCTTTGTGTAATCGATTACAGAAACATTGTAATCGATTAAAACGGACAACACTTGCTTATTACAACAGACAAAACTTTTGATGTGATCTTGAAAGGCTTGGGTTCTAGCTCCTGTCATGGGTGCTTCAAAGCTCACTAAAGGAAGTGCTTCAAGCTCTCCTTCTAGACCTTTGGCTTGGAATGGACCTCCATCATCATGATCCTTAGATAGTCCTCTATCATCCCCTCCTTCTTGAAAAGAATCCATCTACGGATTTTCATTCAAAACACCTACATCACAAAAAGAAAGATCAGCGACATTAAAATTAGAACTCACCCCATACTCACTTGGCAAGTCAATCATGATGGCATTGTCAAAAATCCTCTCAAAGATCTTGAAAGGACCAACACCCATATGTTGGAGTTTAGATATCCTTGGAAAAGGAAACCTATCCGTCCTTATATGTAGGCAAACCCAATCTCTGGAGTCAAATACCAATGTCTTTCTCACCTTGTTGGCAAGTCGTGCAAATTGTCTCATCTTCCACTCAATTTAATTTCGCATACTTCCATGGAGATTCCTAACAAAAGTAGCTCTAAAGAGCCCATGCATACTCAAAATAGAAGAATCATTAGGAAAGGAAATGAGATCAAGAAGGAATAATGTGTGAAAACCATCAAATGCCTCAAAAGGAGAAAAGTAAGGGGTAGATTTGGTTACCTTATCATCAAGTCTAGGATTAGGATGTTGATACATTATGGTGATGTTTTTGGTTTCTTTCGGAATAGGCATATAGGCAGCCCTATTAGGAAGTGAAGCTCTCGAAACAAGAACAAATTGATTCTCATTTCCTTTTAAAAGAGGCAAGTCGGGGTATATATTGTGGAAGGACATCCTCAAACTCCTTAACAAGTGTATCAAAACCTTGAGGTAACTCAAGGGCACTAGAAGACAAGCACATATAATTGGGAATGAGTAAATACATTTGTTGTCTAGTTGCATCACTCTTGAACTCCTTAGGTTTGATGAACAAACCCGGTTTTATCACCAATTGTTTTTCACTCTTTTCTATTTTGTTTTTTTTCTTTCTTTTCACCCTTTTTGCCATATATTTCTTTTCGGCTTTTCTCTCTCAAAGGACTCTTTTCTTCTTTGAGTTTCTTTTCTTTTTCTCTTTTCAAACTCATTTTTATTTGATCCTCACACATCTGACTTGGAGACAAAGGTGAGAGAACTACCTTTTGACCTTATGAAGGAAAGAGTAACGATTGGTGACCCTATTATGTACAACATCGCTATTATATTGCCAAGGTCTACCAAGCAACACATGGCTAGCATCCATAGGAACCATATCATAAAGCACTTCATCCACATATTTGTCAATGGAGAATGTAAGCAACACTTGCTTATCCACCACCAACTCACCATTCTCACTCAACCATTGTAATTTATAAGGTTTAGGATCAGGGGCAGTTTTTAAACCAAGCATCTCCACTAATCTAGTGCTTGCAACATTGGTTCAACTTCTTCCATCAATGTTTAAAGAACAAACCTTTCTGTTGGATATAGGGGAAAATCATGAAGAGTGAAGACTTTGATTCAAGAATATATTTTGAGCTTTCAATAGGCTTGGAGTGCCTTGAAGTTTAGTGTATAATTCAAGTGCTTACACTCATTCATTCATAAAGAGAGAAAGGCAATTTGATTGATCCATGCATTCATTCATTCATCCATTAATAAATCTTAAATGGTTTTCACTAAAACATCACAGCTTTTATTCTTTTGGTTAAAGTTTTAATCAGATTAAAAGGTTTTTGGAAAAATGATTTTTTACTATTTTAATCGATTCTTTAAGTAATATAATAGATTATTTTGTTCTTCATTCAATCTGGAAAAACCTTCATAAACAATTTAATCGATTACCTATCGGATTAATCGATTATTTAACCTTTGATTGAAACTGAATGTGCTTTGTTAAATGTTTTAATTGATTACTGATATAGTGTAATCAATTACATAGTTGAAATCAGTTTTTAAGGTTTGTTGGAATAATCGATTACCATCATTCATAATCGATTACACAGTTCATTTTGTGAAACTGAACTTTTTGTCTTAATCGATTACAGCTCGGTTTAATCGATTATTTTGCTCGTTGCTGAAACCCAAAAGCCTTCTTGATCAGATTAATTGATTAAGTGATAATTTAATCGATTACAGAAGCGTTTTAATCGATTATCTGGCGCGTTTAATCGATTATTGTTAGTTACAAAAACTGTTATAAATAGATTTAAAGGCTTGACTTGTGACATAACTTGATCATTCGTATTTCTGAGTATACACAAGCTTTCTAAACTCTCTCAAAGTGATTTTCTGGGTTCTATTACTTCTTGCTTCTTTCAAATCATTCATGGGTCTTTGAATGAATCTTGAGCAAGATACTTTTCAAGGTTAAGGAAAAACATGTGCTGATTTTGTTATGTTATTCAACCTAACTTGGTAACTCATGTGCATTACATTCACTAGATCATCAGGTTGTCTCTCTCCTTAATATTTGTGTGTAAATTCATTTTTGAATTTATGGTGTAATTGCTATTGTAAGTAGGTTCTTCTTGCTTGAGTCTAGTGAAGGGTTCTCTAGTTAAAGAATAGAGTAGTGTTCTTTGGTTCTTGCTCCTTAGAATTCTAATAGGGTTTTAGATTTCTATTCTTTGTCTAGGGTTGATAAAGGAGAGATTTTGTAATAAGCTTGTAAGAACAAGATTTATAATAGTGGAACTCTAATCTAGTGTTGATTAGAAGAAACTGGATGTAGCTTTAGTTGTGAAGTGATCCAGTATAAATTGCTTGTGTGTTGTTTCTCTATCTCTATTACTTTTGTTGTTCATTGATTCTTTGATTCATATTCATTGTTCAACAAGTTCTGTTTTGAGAAAATTGATTCCTAGGGGTCGAGCTATTTGATTGAGTAAAAAGATTTCTTGGTTTTAAAAGTGATAAAGATCCTAAAACTCTAATTTGAATTAATTTTAAAATACCAAGGTATTAATCAATTCACCACCGCTCTTGGTTATTGTGAGTATTCTCGTTATTTTCAATTAGCATCAAGAGCTGGTTCTTGAGTGTTAGTCAAGTTCACTATCTTTTCTTCAAAAAGAAAAATGAATACCTCACAAATAACCTTCAAAGAAGGTGCTTCTCTTAATCGTCCTCCGATGTTTGAAGGAGAGCGCTGTAGTTTTTGGAAAAATAGAATGAAAATCTTTATTCAATCAAATGACCATGCTTGGAATGCTATAGAAAAGGGTCCTTTGATTCCCATTAAAACTGTTGGCAATGAGATGATTTCCAAAGAATGGGATGAAATGACAGATGGTGAAAAGAGAGTTGTCCAATATGATTTCAAAGCAAAAAATATGATTACCTTTGCACTTTCTTCTGATGAATTTTTCAGAATAGTGAGATACACAAGTGCAAAAGAAATATGGGAGATGCTGGAAATAACTCATGAAGGTACTGAAGAAGTTAGAAGATCAAGAAAGCATGCCTTGATCTATGAGTATGAGATGTTCAAGATGAACATCAAAGAAAACATTTCTCAGCTACAAACAAGATTCACTCTATCTTCCTCCTTTGGAATGCCTTCAATTTCAAGATGTGGTGGTATAATTGTATAAGGTTTACTTAAATTTGAAGCAAAACAGTTTGATGAATCAAGAGGTCTGTTTCGCGATATGCATCAACAGGGATAGGTTAGTATCCATCCATGCATATTCTAGGGTCGCTACAGAATAATGCCTTTCTCTGGTACCACAAATGCATCTCAATATTTATTGAAAATAAATAAAAATACAACACTTTAATTTGTCAAAACACATGAAAATGAGCCAAGAAGATTAAAATTAAGCAATTTCTTTAGTATTAGCCCAGAAACAAAAAAAAAAGTTGTTTATTTCACGAGGACCAGAAACAAATAGCAATATATATGACTTATCTAAGGGGGGGAGGGAAAAGCAATTGAGAATTTTCAAATACTTTATGAAATAATGCTTCCAAAATTTCAGAGCACAGTGGGCACTAAATTGGCCATACAAGAGCAAAATATATAACACAATGGCATACATACCTTCAGGCTCACACACATTCTTCTCACAAAACTCCAGCAACAACTCACACGCCTGCAAAACCCTCCCTTCCTTACAGTGGGTACCCCTGATCTAGATTAGGAAGAGTGAAAGAAATGTGCACATACTCCTTTAGACGTAAAAATACACATCTTATGATTCAATGATATGCAGTAATTTAAAATATATACATACACACACACACATAACCTCTTGGGACAAAAGGAATATGAGAAACATTAAATTATGAGTAATTTCCCATCTAAGCACCTTAAGAAGCTTTCGTAGTATTGGAATTTTTTTGAAGTCATGCCTGTACTGCTTCATAATGTTATGTAACATCTGCAAACCTGAAAGGCAACACTATAGTTACTTTTCAATACAACCAAATGTACAATGAGTTTTAGACATTTCAGATATATAGGGGCGGAAACTGCATTACATAGAAAACAAATATATATTACCATTTTGTTAATTATATCATTCAACACTGCTCTAGATTTTGTTTTCAGAAGAGCATCAAGGATCATGGAAAGATCTTGATTGCTGCAACCAAAGTTTAAAATTTACTTTACAAAGTATTTCATTACCATGAACCATGATAAAATATAAGAGTGTATAATGTGTGCTTGATGAAGAAACAAAAAAAGGGCAGAGAAGAGAGGACCTTTCAATTTCTTCACCATTAATTCTATCACCTAATGCCACAATGAGAAACAAAAGCTTCAAGTACCCTTTGGTGGCATCCTGTTACAAGAAAAAGGGTGAGGGCAGTCAAATGGTGAAAACTGAAACATAAAACTGCACAGGTAGCTAGCCCTGTAAGACCTCCAATAAAGGCATTCAAGAATGAGTAACAAAATTGAAAAAAGAAAAGATTACTGGAGATACAAACTATTTCTCACAACTAATTACAAGACAAATATAAATTTAAGATATTCCAGCAGTAAAGGCTGATGTCTCTTGCTTTGTTGCATAACCAATATTAACCGTGAGAAAGCACATATGCATGCACTAGCTTCCAAATAAATGTGCCTATTTAAAATATTATGTTCACTCTGCTACTATATAAAGTACTTACTTTTCTTTTGCTTATTCCACCATCTCCATCCAGCAACTCATTAAGTTTCTCCTGAACTGCAGGTAACGAAAAGGTTTATCCATTATAATGATTTTAATAATAATGTTACCAAACAAATAAGGATGACTAACCTGCTTCAAACCGTCCATTGGAAGAACCTTCTACTTTTTTGTGTTTTATAGATGGCACCTGTAATCGATTGGCTATCACCTCAATTTTAAGGCCATTTGGAGGATTAACTTGAACCTTTCCCTTTTTAACAGAACCTTTTAACTTAGGAGTCTTCCTGCCTCCAATTATTTCAGACTTGGACTCCCTGTTACTACCAGCAGAGTTCGGTAACATTTTGTTGACAGTTGTAAGGGGAGAAGTAGTGTCTAATATTTGAATGGAAGAAGTTTTTTTTGCAAACTCTTATTCCTTTTCATATCCTTGGTGTACAGTAGGCATAGGTTTGCTTGTTACATCCTCCATTTGTTGAGAAATTTCTTTAACTTGAACAGAAGATGGTAATTTGCCCTTTGAATCCTCCATTTTTGCTGAGCAGTGCAACAGAGAAACAGCAGAGGCAAGGTTCATAGAACTCTCTTTGTCTGGAGATCCATCTGAATCTATAGCAGTTGTAGAATTGTCCAATATATCCCTTTCTTTCAACATATGTTTAGCATATTGTGTATCAACATTATTAAAATACTCGGGTGTAGGTATTGCATCTTCAATTTCACCATCTTTGGTAAGCATGACAGGTTCTGGAAATTCTTCTTCTGAATCACTTTGAACTATCAGTTCAGCATTAAGTGGATCATCACCACCTATATAACCTTGATAGTTAGGTGAACCACAATAACATTTTTTGGCAACAGCACCAAAAACCCTTACATAGTTGTAATTGAATGTCAATTCTTCATCCTGGGGAAGGTGGTTGTAAACAAATTCAGCTTTTGGCACAGAATAACACTTACACTTGCTTAAAAAGCTCAAATGAAACAATTAAGTTTAACAATTAGTTTCATATTCCAATACTAATAAGGTATCAAAATAGGACCTCCAAGTCCTCCAAACTAACAACACAAATCTATTAACAGAAAAAAGAGTTATAACCATTAATCGTCCAACCTTCCTTTTATTTCATCTGTTCAATTAACTTGACAAGATTGCAAGCAGAAACTCGTACCTCTGCTTTCTCTGGTTTCCAATTCTACAGTTAGATGATTGGGTGCTTTGCCGGATTCAATCCCGAAGCTGCAACCGGACTCGAAATTCGCGAGCGAGGTGTAGAGCGAGCCAAAGTAGAACGACTGGGAGAAAAGCCTCGAATTCCAAATTCAACAATGGGATTGGGACGCTCCGTGCATTGGAGATTCAACACCATTGCCGCCTTGTTGACATTCGGTTTCCAATCACCGAAGTAGGATGATGTTCGAAAACGAAATCAAGCCTCTTCTCATGGCATTAGTTCGAAAATGAAAGCAACCTGCTGTCTCGCAATCTTTGCCATATTACTCTGTCGGTGCTTGTGTACAGGAGTGCCAATTACTTCAATCAAGTTATGGCTATTGTACAAAACTAAAACAAACAGACAAATTAGACTTTGAGAGCAAAAAGAATACTCAAAACATAAACAAATTTCTATCAAAACAATTGAGTTTAGGCGATTGGAATCTATTCTAATGCAGCTACCTACAATTCCCTAGAAAATTAGGAACAAGCGAAGAAGAAGAGAAAGACTATAAGAGCTTACCGATGGAGAAGATGAAACCCCCATTCACGCCGGCGAAGGCCTTGGAATAACGTGGTTCCTCCTTAAATGGGATGTGTGTTCCATTCAAAGCACCATGCCACCACTCTTGTGGTGAGTTCCATCAACAACTACACTCGATGGAGACGGAGTTTAGGGTTTGGGTATGTGAGGGACGAGAGGAGACAAAGGGGCACGAGAGAGAGAATGAAAAATTTGAAATGAACGGGCGTGAGAGTCGACAGTGCGTGGAGTAGCACGAAAAATAAATAACATGTGCGCTAATTAAGGACGGTTTTTATCAAAACCATTGTTGAAAACATATTTTTAAGACGGTTTTGATGTAGCCGTTTTTAAAATATTCTACTTATTTACAAAAATGACACCGTATATCAAACGTTGACAGGTCTTCGAGAACCGTCTTAAAATACGTGTCTTAAAAGCCTGTTTTTGTAGTAGTGATTGATTCTTTGATTCATATTCATTGTTCAACAAGTTTTGTTTTGAGCAAATTGATTCCAAGGGGCTGAGCTATTTGATTGAGTAAAAAAATTTCTTGGTTTTAAAAGTGATAAAGATCCTGAAACTCTGATTTGAATTAATTATAAAATACCAAGGTATTAACCAATTCACCCCCCCTCTTGGTTATTGTAAATATTCTCTTTATTTTTAATCTTTCCACTCACCAAGCATCTAGAATGGAAAATGTTTTCTCTTTGTGTATCATCTCTATCTTTGCACAAACTTCCCATGAGTCGTCTTACCATCAAAAGATCTCTCTCTTCTGATTGAAGAAAACAATCATCCTCAACTTCACTAGAGGAACTATGAGAACTCCTAGATGACTCACTATTTACTATCCATTTTCCAACACAATCATGGTCCTTTTGTTTGGACATTGGGATGCAATTTCTTCTTCTGAAAACCAGGGCCAAATTGACTTACCATCAAATTGACTTAGGCAATATCCCTAAGTCACAAAGTGCTCTCCCTACATTGATATTTCCTATGGCTATAGGGATATTAAAGCTTCCAGGGTCTTTCAATTTTGGAGGAAGCTTCCTCTGAATTATGGCACTGCACTCTTCAGTAAGTGCTATGGTCTCACAATCTTGCAGTTTGTGTTTCTTAGACAAAAGCTCTTTTATGAATTTTGCATAGTTAGGCATATTGGCTAATGCCTCAGCAAATGGGATATTAATGTGCAACTTTTTAAACATATCTAAGAACCTGGCAAACTGCTGCTTCTGGATTTGTTGTTTGGTCTGCACTGGATATGGGGGTTTCTCAAAGCGAGAGAAATCCCATTGCTTCTTGGGAGGTGCAGGATTTTTCTCCTTCTTTTCTTTATCTGCAAATTCTGCCACCTCTGGTTCTGCAGCCACTGGGGTAGTCTCCTCCTCATCATTTTTCTTACTTACCTCAGCCTTTTCTTGAGGATTGATTACCTTTTCCCTTGGGTTTATCACTGTGTCACTGGGGAACTGTCTTGGTGGCCTTTCAGAAATTTGCTTTGCCAATTGACCAATTTGGATTTCAAGATTCCTGATAGAAGCATCTTGATTTCTATGGTGAGCTCTAGTCTCAGATATAAACTCTGCTGTTGTTTTTGACAGCTGCATCACAACCTTCTCTAGTTCAGAGATGTCTTTGTTTGGAATAGGAGGGGGTTGCAAGTAGTTATTGGATTTGTAATCCAAACCACCTCCTTGAAATCTCCTTTGATAGTCATTTCCTGCAGAAAAATTGTTATTGCTTTGATAGGACTGCTGCTGATATGGTTGTTGCTGCCTTTGATCATTCCAAACTCCATTTACCTGCACAGGGTCAGCACCAACAAGAATCGGACAAACATTAGACTCGTGCTCACCTTGGCAATACTCACAGACTATATGTGGTTGGTTAGCTGCCACTTGTGCTGCAGAAACTTGCAATCTATCAATCTTCTCAGTCAATTTGGCTAGTTGTTGTGCCAAAATCTTCTGCTCCGCAAGCATTGCATCATTAGTGGACAGCTGAATTGGTTCTCTCTTCGGCTGAATGGTAGTGCTTTCATTTTCATTCTGGGCCAAAGAGTTGATAAGCTCGTATGTTTGAGCTGCTGTCTTGGACCTTATAGTACCTCCTGCTGCTACATTAACAATCATACGAGTGTCAGGAGTCATACCATTAAAGAATATACGTACCTGCTTATCTACAGGCATATCATACTGTGGACATCTCCTAATCAACTCTTGAAATCTATTCCATGCAGCGCATAAGGATTCTCTTCCATTCTGAGTAAAATTGGTGATTTCATTCACCAACCGGTTATATTTGTCCATGGAAAAGTATTCAGCAAAAAATCTTGCGACTAAGTCTTCCCACGTTGAGATGCTATTTGATGTTTGTCAGTTCAGCCATCTCAATGTGTTTCCCTTAACAGCAAAAGGGAATAAGCTTAGTCTTACAGCGTCATCTAAGACCCCTTGGTGTCTTATAGTATCACAGATTCTAAGAAATCTGTCTATGAAGTCGTGTGGGTCTTCAAAATCCTCTCCTCCAAACTGACTGCGTTCCACCAAAGCTATCAATGAAGGATTTATATCAAAGTGATTAGCTTGTATGGTAGGTCTCACAATGTTGGAGTTCGGTCTGGTGAACATTGGGGCCAGAATATCCCCCATCAGTTCATCTTCTGGTCTCGGCTGATTATGTCTTTCTTCAGCCATTTCTGTCTCTGACTCTAATTCAGGGATTGAATCAAAGTCAAAGTTCTCAGCTTCTCGTCTTCTTTGTCTGGCTAGTCTCCTTCGGATGGTTCTTTCAATTTCAGGGTCGAACTGTAAATCCTCAGAATTGGCCAAACCTCGCATAAAACTCGGAGAAGCAATTAGCAATAAAAGTTCCAATCACAAAGATAAAAATTACTGTAAAAATCCGTTTACCAATCCCCGGCAACGGCGCCAAAAAC
Source organism: Glycine tomentella (assembly GCA_007407185.1). Lineage (NCBI taxonomy): Eukaryota > Viridiplantae > Streptophyta > Magnoliopsida > Fabales > Fabaceae > Glycine > Glycine tomentella. Next base: position 69,298 of record PYAF01001647.1, on the reverse strand, counting down.
TTGTTATGTTTTCCCGCACACTACGGCAAGTGCACCGATCGTTTCCAAGTAATAAAGTAGGTAAGTGAGGGGTAATTGAGGATGTGTTAGTAAAAGTAGACAAATTTATATTCCCTTCAGATTTCATTGTATTAGATATGGAGGGAGAAAGTGAAATTCCTCTGCTGTTAGGAAGGTCATTTTTAGCAACTGCTAGGGCCTTAATTGAAGTAGAACAGCGAAAGCTGGAACTTAGGATGGATAATGAATCTGTTGTTTTTAATGTTTTTAATACTTTGACAAATCCATCTGACAAACATAATTGTTCTAGGCTAGATTTTCTGGATAATTTGAATTGTGCAGGTATGACAACATCAGAAACAGCAGCTGTAGATGAAGAAGATGCAGTAAATGCAGCAGAAACTGCAGAAGGAACTGATGGAGAAACTACTGCAGTAGATAATTCAGCAGCATCAGAAAATGCAAGAGATGCAGCAGAAAATTCTGCAAAAGCAAACATAGCAGCAACAACAATTGCTGCAGAATTAAGCACTGCAAATCTGGAAGTGCACAGCCAAAAGACCATACAAGAAGTTACTGGGATGCTTGAGAAGAAAGAAAATGATTTTCCAGTTGGAGCACCAAAGGTTAAGCTGAAAAAGATTCTAGAAGAAGCAGTGGAAACACCTAAGAAGAATTTTGCCAAAAAGCTGGATGCCGCACAAAAGGAGCATCAAACTGCAAGCAAAACACAGGTAGCTGCAGATGACAATGATAAAACCTGCAAGAAGAAGACCAAGAAGTGGCGTAACAAAATTCGCCAAAAAGAAATTGAGCCAGGACAACGAGTATTGCTCGCCAAAATTTGCCTCAAGCTTGCAGGTAAGTTAAAACTCTGCTGGTCTGGTCCTTTCTTGGTGCAAAAGGTTTGCCCTTATGGAATAGTAGAAATCACTTCTTTAGACAAGGGCAAAACCTTTAAAGTTAACAAATGCAGACTGAAGCTTCAACTTGAAGACCAAGTGGATAGAGACGCCGTTTCTATTCCACTTAAATCCACAAATGATTAAAACAGCAGGATGCGTCTAACTTAAGACGTTAAACGAGCACTCTTTTAATGTAAATACATGTTTTTAAGTTCTGCTTTAAGATTGCTAGCGGTAAATTTATCATTCTGCATATTCCATAGTAGCCATTTTAGGGTTCATGCATTGATAGTTAGGTATTTTAAGTTTGATAATTTAGGTTTATCATAGTGCATGATTTCAATTATTGTCCATTTAGGTAGTGATTCTTCAATAGTTAAATTTAAAAGCCAAATAAAAAGAAAGATAAAAAGTTGTTTCAGAAGTATGGCACCAACCGTGCCAAGTGTGGCGCCACTCGCGCCATAGCCACGGCCATTCCACACTAACAGCGTGAATTTCACGCGATTCGCGTGACAAGTTCGAACCCAGGCCTCTAAATTTCAAGTTCCGCGCGATCAGCGCGGATAATGGCGCTAACCGCGCCAAAGCCTCGTTCAACTCACGCGATTAGCGCCAGAATGGCGCGACTCGCGTGAGCTTAAAAAATATGAATGGTTCTTCTGGGTGTCTGAACTTAAATTTGGGAATCATTAGCTATTCATGCATGAAAGATGAGGGTTTTGTGTGGTTCTTCTTAGTCTAATGGTTTCATTGTGTGATATGAATACATCTAAATCTGGGAATCCACAGTGGTAAGCCTTGCTGAATGCTAAATACTCTCTGATACTGGAAGCTTGGCTTGCATATTTGATCTGAATCACAATGAAAGAATTAAATCTAAGAATTCACCCATTGCATCAGGTATAGTCTGGAATTTTTCTGCATTGCAGGTTGAAGAGATTGAGAAAGACAATAAGCCAAGTGCTGCTACACCAGAACCATTAAATTTTGTTTTATTGTTCTTGTTTTAATTTTCAGTATATTACTTTGAGGTTAGTTGTTTTGTTATTTTATTGTTTTAAGTAAGTTCTGTTTGGATTAATGTTTCATTCTGGTTATGATTTCTCAAATAATGCATACATGATTGAATATTTAGTAACACATAGTCCTCTTCAGTTATTGCTGGGGACAACAATTTTCTAAATCTGGGAATGGGTGCATTTGCATTATTTGAAGAATCACATTCAAGAAACAAAGGATGTCCAACAGAAAAATTTTTGTTTTAGTTATTATTTTAAATTTTTAGCTGAATTTTTCAATAAAAGTTGGTAGCACATCAGATTTTTCAGACTAAAAAGTGAATGAACACAGTAATGGATATGGTTTCTCTGATAAAAGCTTGTGTGAAATGAAACATAGCATGAATTGCATGATACATGAATGGAATTTTAATTGTTGTTATTTGATATGCATGTCGAAGTTGAAATGTTGCTTGAAATAAAGTCAGCAGTGATTGACTTGAGTCTAGCACTTGTGAGATTTTGAGCCAAACAGTAATTATTTTTCTTTCTGAGAGACTCCACTTTCATAGTATTCTAGAACTTGAATTGTTTCTCTGGATGCAGGTGTAACTTGACATGATTAAGGCAATTTCTTCTTCTGAAAACCAGGGCCAAATTGACTTACCATCAATTATTTTTCCATTTGTACCTCTTTTGAGCTTTAACCTTTCATTTCTGCTACCCAAATCAGAGCCATATCCATTGACCAACCTCCCCGAGGCTAGAGAAAGTAGAATACAAGTCCATGACAGCAGAAAACAGGAAATAGTCCATCAAGGCTTGAAGGAAAACAAGTTGAATTCAATTGGGATGGAAGAACGAGAATAAACAAATACAGGCCAGTTGGAAAAGAATAAGCCTGAGAATATCAGCTGAAAATCTGAGTAGTGCTGTATTTAAAGAAAAAGAAAAAGAAAATCAAAAAGAAAGTTATTGTTTGTTTTGTTTTATTTACTACAGAAAATAAAGTATTGAATAAAGTACCAGGTTTGAAAGGGATGAACAAGGAACATGCATGACCACAAGAAGCATGTTGTGGACATAGGGGACTGGATCTAGCCTTTTATTAAGCTACTTATCCAAATAATTCCTACCCTTAGCCCAGCCACGTTACAAGCCTGAAAGACCTTTTGATCAAGTCATACTTGCAACTGTTGAGAATATGTTCAAGCTTATGGTAGTGCTATGACTGTGTTGAGTAAGAGATTATTATAGCCTGATACAATTGAATGCTTGAGTGAATAAACACATTCTGTGCGGAATACTCAAGTTAACTCTCACTAGTTGACAGAATTGAAAGTACCATGGAAAACTTTGATATGAATTGATTATACTCAGCATGATAAATTCTAGGATTATAAATTGTGGTTCAGTTTGATTATTGATCCTTGCTTTTATCTTTGAATTCTGTCTGTTGCTGAGGACAACAACTAATAAATCTGGGAATTGTTTGATGTGTTGCAAACACATCTTAGTTTTAGGATAGTTTTAGGTTATATTTCAATTAAATCATTAGGAATTAGATTAGAATAAGCTAGTTTATTGTTTATATTTAATTTAATCTCAATTCATTACCAAGTTGTGATTTCAGGGCCAAAAAGAGGAGAATCAAGCAAAAGAAAGAAGAAAAGCAAATCTAAGGTCTCGCGCGGGTCGCGCCAGCGTCCGCACGAGTCGCGCCACAAGGAAAAATCCAAGCCTCAACACGAACAAGCCACGCTATCCGCGCCATGGTCACGCTACTAGCGCCATGCATTCGAACTGGTGGCGCGATCAGCGCCACATACCGCGCGATCTGCGCGACGGAAACGCTGTTGCCTTATTTAAAAAGATTTGGTTCGAAATTGCACGAAAATAAAGGCTTTGTTACTCTAATTAAACCAATCTATAAATATAAGGCTTCTGGACTGAAGAAAGGGATCCACATCCATTACAGATCCTCTACATCAACTTTTACATTCTAAACCTCTGGAATTCAAGAATCAAGGCTAGGGTTTTTGCAGAACTATGAATTATTCTACTGCTTTGATGTTTTTGAGGCCTATGGCAGGCTAAATCTTGTATTGTGGGAAGGCCATCAACTGATGAAGACTCCTCTGTAATTTGACTGGTATTGAAATACATATGTTTTGATTGTTTTATTCTTTTATGTTCTTCTTTCTTATTCTTATTTGGAATTGATCACTTCAATTAAGTACTTAGGGTTAGGATTCGCAATGGGAACGTTGGGGTTCTAATTTCTGACCTGTTAAGAATAACATTTGTTCATCACCTAGGAATAGGGATGCGTAAGTGCAGAATTTATAATATGATCTTTTAATTGCTTAAACTGATAGATTTCACTAAGG
>PYAF01001647.1:48708-63672 GCA_007407185.1 Glycine tomentella | reverse complement strand
ATCTTACTAAATTATTCTATTTATCTCATAATTAGGAGAAAACTCCATAGATTATGTCTACACTTTTCTTATAGTTTCCTGATGTCTGAATTAGTCTATATCAAGCTCTTTTCAGAATATCTCCCAAAATTCCTAAAAGTTATTGTTTAGGGTTTTCTGACTCCAATCATGGTAATAGTGTGTTGGCTAAAAGTATTCTATCCCATACTCAGGTTCTCACAATTTTCCAAAGTCATCTTGGTCAGTTTTGACCCAGGGGCATTTTGGTAATTTCACCCCTCAACCCAGGGGTATACTTGTCATATCTAAAAATGTTCAGGGAATCTCTGTAATTGTCACCCTAAGGGTATTCTGATTATCTTTCAAGCATCCCAGAGTATTTATAGAATTTCCTCCTTATGATACCTTGCTAAAATACCTAGGGCAATTTGGTCATTTCTAAATGTCTAGGGGTATTTTCGTCATTTCCCCCAAATCTTTCTGCACTGCCTCTCTTAACCTTTTACCCCAGTAATTGACTGAATTTCCAAAATTTTGGGGTGTTACATTAGTACCAAGGAACTTGGGAAGTTTAAATTTCACATCTTCCATTTCATCCCTATTCCTTCTATGCCTATGCCTTCTACCATCTTCATGGTCATCATCGCTCCCTTGAGAAGAATGAGGTGACCTATGATATCTCCTTCTCTCCATGTCCTCCATTCTTCCACTCAACTCTTGAATACTTCATTGTATCTCATCAAAATGTTCTCCCATCCTCCTTTCAACATTTCTTTGCAACCTATCCATTTGCTTAGCCAATGAAGTCATTAGCTTAGCAGTTCTAGGTGAAGGTGGATCACTATCGCTATCGAACACCATTGCTACAAGAAAATGGACCTTACCACTCACTAAGTGTTTACACTCTTCAACACTCGTGTTTCACACTTGTAAGATTTTTTCTATAAGTTGCACTCTTGTCTTTTTCCACTCTCTAATTCTTTTTCAACTCTTGAAATTCAACCAAAGATTCCAATTCAATGAATATCCAAAGTGAAAGATGAAACAAATCCAAACTCAACCTAAGAGGTCAAGGAAGAAAGAAAACTCTAAGACAAAATCTTGAAAATTTAGAAGACAAGCAATAAAAGTTTAACAAGAAAAGCACAACTCAAAAGGAAAGTCAAAGAAGACAATGATGAAGATAAAAAAAAATGGCTAAATATAAACCATTTTAATTATATAAAAGATGGTGCTATTAAGCAACAAGAAACACACTCTAAGAGAGAGGGCTTTTAAAATAAAATTTTCACTACTAGAGAATCTGGTTTTTATGACACATTTTCGAAGTCAATTTTCCAAAAACCGTAGTTGAAATGAGCACGATGGCATTTTGGTAAATAAAAGTAATTATTCAAACACAGTTATATTAAAATTGTAGTTGTTTTATTAATTTAAAATCGATTGAAATTAAGACCGTTTTTGTTTACTTATTTCAAATACGGTGCAGTGGAGACCGTTTTTATTAAAAGTCCACTTATTTCAAACACGGTTCAGTGGCGATCGTAGTTGATTAAAAGTCCAACGCATCTGCCTTTTCTTTAATTGACTTCACTAATTCCAATTCCCTACCTCATTTTTTTAATATTTTTGCGTGATCAAAGTCGGTTTTATATGGTAACCGTAGTGGGCCTTTTTCATTTTACAGGCAAGCCTGTTCCTCTTCTCTCGTGTCAGATATACCTAGGTCGAGGCCCATCCTCTCTTCTTTTGTGTTCAAATACCTAGTTGCGTCCCTTCCTCTCCTCTCTCGTGTTCACGCCTAGGTCGCATCGCTCAAACCCGAGGTTCACTGAATCTCGCCACCGAACTGGTTGTAGAAAAGGTTTATCAACTGAAGCTGAGAGAGGTTCGCAATGGATCTCGGAATCTTGTCAGAGAAAGTGCTCGACGAGAGGTCGAGGGTTTTGAGGCTGAGAGGTAGTTCGCGGGGGATGTTGACGGAGAGTTCTTTTTTCAGTTTTCCAGCACCTTAATCAGGTTTATTTTCAAATCACTTTACTTTTTACTTTCTCACGCTTTCTCTCTGATTTTCTAGGGAAAATTTAAGAAGATTTGAGAATTTTCATTGCTGGTTTGTGCGTAGGGATCGATTTCCATTTCTTCGGATTCGAGGCTGCCAGAGAACATGCCGAAGAGCTGCAAGGGTTTCCAGAAGCCTTCTCCGATTTAGTCTCGAGCCTGGCCTTTCTTATTGGACCGATCGTGATTTATTAAAACTTCTACCACTGTCTCAGGTGTGTTGATGCTGTTATTGGTGTTGTTTGTATTTCAATCAAAAATTATTTTAGTGTTGGCGCAATAACAAGTGGGCCTATTGCCGATTTTATTGGACGAAAAGGGGTAAGTTCAAAGAAAGAATGATGCTTGTTTGGGATTAACTAGTTAATAGTATTTTTGTTTGAGGTATCCAATGAGTTAAAAGGTTGGTTTTGGAATGGGCAGGCAATGAGTGTCAAGTGCTTTCTGTGTTGCAGGGTCGGTTGTTATTACTTTTCTGATGTTCTTGAATGAAATTAATGTCCTGGATCTTGAATATAGGGTGTAGAAATCTGTTTCTTATAATAATTTTGCTTTGTTTTTGTATTTATTTTACAATTTACAATAACTTTTGAATAATTAATTAAATGAATTTAATTATTTTACAATTTTACAGTTTACAATAACTTTTCATACCAGTTTCTGTTCACGTCTATCTCTGCCATTGATGTCATACTGATATAACTATAAGTAGCAGATTTATAGTAAATAATGTAGTTTTTCTGATCATTCTGCTCTAGTTTCTTATATCTCTGAAGTTTTGTTAAAGTTTGTACTTATTTGAACTTGACAACATTTTTCATTTCTACATACCTAAAGGTAGAAGGCACTCTAAATCTGATGGAAGTGACTCAGGTGAAGAGAACATGTCTAAGAAAGAGTTGACCCTTCAGCAAGCTCTTGATCAGATCACTTCCGCATTTGGAAAGGGATCCATCATGTGGCTTGGTCGTTTTGTCTCACCAAAAAATGTACCTGTTGTGTCTACTGGTTCTTTTGCTCTTGATGTAGCACTAGGAATTGGTGGTCTTCCAAAGGTATCCTTAGATCCTTGCATGAATAGGTTTCTTGCGCATTTATTTCATGTGAATAAACTGTTAACTTTTTTAATACATCTAACTGTTTGATGGTGACAAAGCTTTCTATTTTTCCCCAATTTGTGTCCATAGGGACGTGTTGAGGAAATATATGGTCCAGAGGCTTCTGGAAAAACAAATCTTGCTTTACATGTGATTGCAGAGGCACAAAAGCAAGGAGGTTATCTTCATATAATACTCTTACAATGATATTGTAATGGCTATTGCTTTTGGTTGCATTGGATTTAGGATTAGGATTAGGATTCTAAATTCTGTAGACGTGATCATGACCTTGTCATGATAATGGTTGCCACAGACTCACAAATGATTTAATCTCCCTCTGTCCCTGCTCTTTAGGTTTTGGTAGTAGTAATACTGTGATTTTGTTTTCTTATGATTTCTTAGTGTCTAACTAAGTTTCTTAGAATACCCTTTGTGACCAATATTTTTTTGAAGTGGCAAATTTATGGTTTGATTCTATACCTGGTTATGCTCTGCTTTCACTTTTTTTTGTTCTTTTAAAGAAGAAGGAAGAGATGTACTCTGTCTGATTTAAATTCTACAAAATATGTGTCTTGGGGGGTTGTGTTAATCTTTCAGATGTGTTTCTTCCATTAGTTTGATTTTAATTGTGATAATTTAATAGTGAAGATGAACAGGCCTATATATTAGTTCTTTGATTTACAACGAACTTGCTTCTCTCCTAACCTGATTGTGGTGAACAAGCACTAAGTCTTGTGGATACCTTAATCCGTAGTGGTTCAGTTGATGTAATTGTTGTTGACAGTGTAAGTATGAAGCTCTTTTTCTTTTGTTTCTGTTAATACTTTCCCTGGTTTCATTGTAACTCATTAATGATTATATTATAAGTGGTAACCTACTAATGTCCTTATCTGTTATAGGATCCGTTAAATCAGTGTATCAAGTGGCATATTTTCACCATCTAATAACATATCGTAGGAAAGTGTTTTTAGCCAATCACTGTTGAATTAAGCCTAGTTATTGTAAACTACTCATCCTATAAAAGTTATTTATTGGTGTAAGAAGTATTTTAATAATATTTGTGCGTGTAGGTGGATCCCCATACCTAAATTTTGTTTTTAATGATCTTAACACCTGGAGATATTTCTGGCATCCTGTATTATGCAGAAACTAGTCTGCTTGATTAGAATATAAGTTCAAGGGAGGATGAGAATATGAGATAAGGCAATGTGGAAACTGGAACGTTGTTTTGGAAAGGATGCATTTTTGAGCATGGACATAGGGTTGAATTTAGAACTGCCAATGGTACTTCAATTATCTCAAAGTTCATTATTTCATAGTTGGTTATGTGTGTACTATTCATGAATTATTTTTATGCCAACCATGATAGCAGCAAATGTTTTCAATATCTAAATCTAATCCTTTACTTGGTTAATCCTCATGGTTAGTTTGGAGTGTTCAGGCTTATGTTGAATATGTGAATTATAAGGGATTGAGTATACAGAGAGAGCTCTTTAACTATTAAGACTTTTTCCCCACTTATCATTAGTTCAAGACCCTATTGGTCTTGCTTACTATTAAGTTCACACCATTCTAAGCTATGAACAGTTGGGGGGGTAGGCAAGGAACTGAGAATATTGGTAATTTAGCCATGTATTCAAGTGTGCTTTCTTGCTTAACTATCACGACAATGCAGAAGCCAAAATGTGTGCGAATGTTGTCTAATTAATTGGAAGCAAACATTACAAGTCATAAGACCAGACCACGAGCATTTGTGCGAATGATTAAATCATCAATCCTGAACATAAAAGTAGTCCATACTCTGTATCCCATAACATGATCCTACAGTATGATGTGATTCTTGGCTAAATTTTATCAACTCCCGTCCACTGACTTGTATTTATATCGACCATGTGGATATATTAAGCTAACAATATCCCTTTTTATAATTGATGTATTTTCAGTAGACCTCTGAAGTGGTCCAGAGGTAGACAGTGATACACTATGAAGAATTCTCAAATGTAAGTCATGTAATTGGTTAGTGTCTGTGGTTTTCTTTTCTCAGATTGCCTTCCATTCCTTTTCCTCCTTAATCATAACAAGACTTTTTTAAATATTAGTTTGGTTTCAGAGCTACTGTTCCATCTTTTTGGGTCTTGTTGAACTGTCATTAGTTTATGGAAAACCTTTTTTCCCTTATAGAGAAATAATAATCTTTGCTGTCTGAAATGAGGAAAAGAAGTGGAAAAACGGTTTTTTTTTAGTACCCTGAGCACTGTGCTTTTGAATCTTAATTGTTAGGAGCCCTTCCTTCTTCTTTTGACACTTTGAAATTATTTTCTCCCTTGTTAAAATTTGTCCACTTCTTTAAGTTTTCTTCGCTTAAATAAATTTCAATTTTTATATAGAATTTGGAAAGAAGATAGGTGAAACATAAACAAATTATATAGAATTCTTTTAGTAATTTTTATTTAACTAAAAAAATGAGAATTTCAATTTTTTTATAAATTGTTTATCTTATATTCACATTTTTTTTAATGGAAGGGACTCTTCTCTCTTCACATATCTCACCACAAGAAGAAATAATTTGTTGAGTGTGAATTTCATAAATAAATAAAAACCTATATTTTTTTATTCATAAAAAACCCTTTCTTTTTCCTTACTTTAATTTATTTCAAATAGACAAACAATTTGTTTCTTTCTCATATCTCTACCCTTATTTGTTTTGTTTCTAATTTATTCAAACAAAAATGTTGTATGGTACGAAGTTTTTGCATTAAGTTTTCTTTTTGCAACTTGAATAACATTAAGATAACATAGCAAAGGAGAAACATTAAACATGTCTTTTAGTTTGTTTTTATCATCTCATTTATGCACACAGCCTCGTTTTGTTCCAATATTAGCTAATTAGCATATGTTCATATCCTTCTCACTTTATTTTATCTTGATGCATAGTATTCCAATTCATATAGTCTAGTAACTAGTAACTAGTAATTGCCAATGTTCATTTAATTATGACTGCTAGTTACAACTAGACAAAGAGATACTTATTCTGCCACACACACACACACACACACACACACACACACACACACACACACACATATATATATATATCATTCCACTATCAAGCAATTTTCGGGTTAAAATTTCTGCCACAGAAGTATAATGTTGTAATTTTTTTCATATACTTATTCTTCCTATGAGAAACTTCTTATTATTCTTAAAATGATTTATGGTGTAGATGATCAAATTGAATTTGTAGTGGGTGATTTCTCCCTGGTTATGTTGGCATTCTACTCCTACACTATATCTAGTAAACATATACTATGTCTAGCAGGTTAAGCTTTCAAGGGAATTACCTCCAGGGCCAGGAGTTAAAGCAGCGGTCTTCTATACAGTGTGGTATGTATTGACATTACCTTTCAACACCTCAAAAAATTTGAATCATGCGGAATAGATGAAATGAGCTGAGTCTTGACTTTATTGTGCAGTGGCTTTTACTGGTATTCAAGTTGTATTCCTCTTTTGAAAACCCAAGCCAGTGTTGAGAATGGATATGGGTAAAGAATAAAAAAAATTCAATAACTAAAAATATAATTTACACTAAATAATGCTAACTAATTTTTTCAATTAATATAAGTTACATTTTTCTTATATTTAAGATGAAATAGTTGAAAAAATTTAAAGCATTTTTTTTTTATCTTTGTGTTTTGGTGGGTTTTATTTTTTTTATTTTTTTGTACTTATTTTGGTAATTTGGATTTCTATGGTGTATGTAGCTGGGACTAAAAACTAGTGTTTTAGTGTGAACTTGTGGCTAAGAGTTTTAGTGTTTTGATGCTTGATAGGTCCAAGATTGTTATGAGCTGTCAGCTGAGTACGAAGGAGAGCATAAGCCTGAAAAGTTGGAGTATGTTCAAATTCTCGTTAGTTATTATTATATCCTATTTAAAAAATGATCAATTGATTTTAATTTATGGAAATTCAGCTTGCAAACTTTTTTATTTATTTGCCAAATAGATACATTTTGATTGTAATAAATTAGTCATAAATAAAAGGCGAAAAAAAAAGAAGCAAACTACATGTTAAAAAAAAAAAAAAGCCAAATCAAAGACGGTTCCTATAAAGGACCATCTTTGTTTAGTGTGAAAACCAAATCAAAGACGGTTCCTGTAAAGGACCGTCTTTGTTTAGTGTGAAAACCCAATCAAAGACGGTTCCCATAAAGGACCGTCTTCGTTTAGTGTAAAAAACTAAATCAAAGACGGTTCCAATCAAGGACTGTCTTTGTTTAGTGTGTTAAAAAAACTAAATCAAAGACGGTTCCAATCAAGAACCGTCTTTGTTTAGTGTAAAAAAAAAAAAAAAAACCTTAAAACAAAGTCGGTTCCTATAAAGGACTGTCTTCGTTTAGTTTATACGAAGACGGTCTTATGACCGTCGTTGAAATCGACCGCTTAACAACGATACCCAAATCGACTACGGTCTAAGAACCGTCTTAGATAATTGTTTTTAACCGTAGTAGATATCGGCGTTTGTAGTAGTGGCTGTCAATTTTTATTTTTTATACTTGGGTCCTCATATTTTTTGATATTTTTATTTTGACCCCAATATATTTTTAATAATTACCCTTTGGTCCTTCGTAATTTCTCTTTTAGGACCCTAAACTTTTGATATTTGCACAAACGCTCCAATTCTCTCTAGATAGAATTTTAGAGATCAAACTCAAAAAATTTTCAACAGTGCTATGAGTTTCATGAAGAACACGAAGAACATGAAGAACAACCCATATTCAAAACAACACCAAATTCAACAAAACAAGAGGGAACATGAAGGCAATTGTAAGTTAAACTCAAAAATCACACAAGAAACATACAATAAACAACTAACAAGCAAGAAAATAGAGGAATGAATAACAACAGGAAAAAGGAAATTATGCTTCATGGCATTTGACAGGTGTGTGTTTAACCCCATAATTCTTAAATAATGTGTTTTATCAAACACAGTTTTGTATTCTTTTTAAGTTGAAAAAGGAAAAATCATAGGTATCATTTAGATGTCTTATTATGTGAAGGTCACCATATGAGTGCCTTTTTATTTATTTATACTCAACATTTTTTCATATTCTTCCCTGCTTTTGTAAAATAATTCTTAAGTTCACAAAAAAAAAAAGATTGCCATTTTTTGAGTGTTTTAATTTGACTACAAATGATTTGGTGTTTGACCCAGACTGAGGTGACAGCCTGAACATGCTCAGAGCATAAGTTTATGGCGGAGCATAATAATATCTGAGTTTTTCTTACAGCAATTACTTTGGGTATTTTTATATTTCTATTAATCACTGCTTAGATAGAGTGTCATTGCTCTTTCGTCCGAAGTTGATGAGGTACATTAAGCATCTTGAACCTGTTCTTGTTATTAGTCAATGTTGAAGCTGTCTTTGGCTCAAAGCCGTAATTACTTTCTTCATTAGTAAAATATAACTCCTGGGTTTGACTTTTGTACACTTCAACAATCTTGATGATATTCCTTTTATTCTTTGTTTTTTGCTTTATTTCCCATTCAATCATTGGCTGAAACCATGTCTTTAAACTACACAATGGAGTCCATTTTATATAGGTTGATTGCAATAAATCTAAATAGTTATAGGAAATTTTATTCATGAAATTGGTAGTTTATTCATGAAATTAAAATTAAGTACTCAGTCACAGTGTTGTTATGAATATGTAATGAAGCAAGTAAACCAAATTAATTCATAAATGGAATTAGATACTTTGCATTCTCCATTTGTTTGTCCTTACTCTCTTGGTTACTTGAATGATATGTAGGGATATCCTGGACTAAGATATTTGAGCATCATCCCCAACTTCATTAATATAAGTTTATGCTTATTCAACCTTAACTTTGTTCTTCCATGATCTTTCAGAGCTTCTAGGAATTATACTAAGCACTACACTTTCAGCTATTCTGAGTTAAAGAATGCTACAAATGACTTTAATCATGAAAATAAGCTTGGAGAGGGAGGTTTTGGACCTGTTTATAAGGTAACATTATGTCCCTTAAGAAGATAATGAACATAAGCTACTTCACAAAAGGTTATCATTGTCAATACTGGATCAAATAATGCTCAAGACAGCTGGTCTTACATGGTAGAGCCACAATCATTTGAGGGGGAGCATAGACTCTCCTTGGATTTTTACTAAGCATTTTAAAAAAAATATTTTGTTCCCCATAAACATTAGTATATATATGCATACAATCATGTATATAATTGTGGAGATGTACATCAGGCAAACAAATCGGAACCATTTGGCAGCTTAATGCTTCAATATCTATTATTTGTAAATTCTTCCATTTTATCTCTTTATGTATTTTTTTATTTATACCTTGTCATCACATCTTTAAAAAAATATATGAAACATAACCTATTTAATGTTTATTCTGTTCTGAGTGCAAAATTAGAATGTTCATTTAAAGTTCTCCTTTTTAATGTGAAACATATTTCTTGTAACAGGCAAAATTAGAATATTTTATTATTATTATTATTTTAACACAGTGATTCTGAGATGATTCAAAGGTATAACCGTCTAGGAATGATCACATTCTAAGACGATTATGCTTAAGAACCGTTTTAGAATCACTATTTTTTTTTATTTTAACACAGTGATTCTAAGTTGGTTCAAAGGCATAATCGTCTTAGAATAGTCACATTCTAAGACGGTTATCCCTAAGAACTGTCTTAGAATCACTATTTTTTTATTTTTTATTTTAACACAGTGATTCTAAGACGGTTCTAAGGCATAATCGTCTTAGAATAGTCACATTCTAAGACAGTTATGTCTAAGAACCGTCTTAGAATGAGTGATTTTTTTTTAATTATTTTTCAACATCTTCTAAGACAGTTCAATGGGAGAACCGTCTTAGAATCATTTGTTACGAAGACAGTGTAAAAACTGTCTTCAAATGTCTTATTTTTGACGATGTTGGATATAAAGACGGTTGAAGAACCGTCGTACGGGGTTTAGAACCGTCTTTGAATAACGCTTTTGTAGTAGTCTCATTTAAACGGGTATATCACATTATCTACAAGGATGATACTTTCAAAATAGTTTTTTACATGTTATTGATATATTCATCTATGTATCTGACTGATCATATATATATATATATATATATATATATATATATATATGTAACGTAATATCCTTAAAAAATATCATACAGTATAAAGCTTCCCAAGACCTTATAAAAGAATGTAACTCAAATTGGTATTTAAGGCACATTCGATCTGCTGAGGAACATCCTATGCATGTGGTCCAAACATGTTTCATCCGGGTTGTAAACATTAAATAATTTAATTTCCATACATAGTCTTACTAATTGATTAAGGATGACTGAGCATTCAAGGAAGATATTCAGAAGGTATCAATTGCCTCAAGTACGTACTTAGAAGACCACCTAGAAACTTTGGAAGATCCCCTGAAAAATAAATCAAAGGAGAAAAAAATCACCTTCAAAGGAAAACGGGGACAAAAAAACCCAGTAATCTCTTTTCTTTTCCCAAATTTCGCACTAAGAGTCATTGACGTAATCCATCGATCCTTCTATTTTTATTTTTTTTATTGAAACATACGTGTAATCTCATCCTTCTAATCTTCTATATTTTATTTTAATTATTCAACAGTTTCTTAACGTACAGTTTAGGACGTGCAAGAAAAGTCTTCAAGGTTCTTGCAGGCAGAAAAAACGATAAAAACACAAAAATGTAGAGATTAAATTCCATTTTCTAATTAAAATTAAAGTGAAACACTAACAACAACAACAACTACATTCACGAAAAAAGTGAATTATGTATTTACAAGTTAACAGTTAGTCAATCCTTGAATCCAAAGGGAAAATAAATAATCTTCGTTTCAAAATATCCCTTAATTATTTTTGTTCGATCTCCTTTCCTTTACACCAACGTACACGTACCCTAAAGAAAACGCAAAAAGAAAAAAAAGTAACACAAACATACGAAATTATTAACCCCGTATTGATCTAGCTATCTAGGCGACCTTGACGCCGAGAAAATCAGCAGCGGATTTGGCCATGAGGGCAGCGAACTCGTTGAAGCTAATGACGCCGTCGCCATTGCTATCGGCCTCGGCCATCATGGAGGCGAGCTCGCGGTAGGTGAGTGGGTGGCCCATCTTCGCCATGGAACCTGCAAGCTCGCTGGCCGTGATGTAGCCGTTGCCATCGCGGTCGAAAGACCGGAAGACCTCGAGGAGCTGCTCCTGGTTGACGAGGACGCTCTCAGTGAGGTCGGGCATGATGGCATGCACGAGCTCGTCGAACTCGATGTAGCCGTTGCCGTTTTCGTCCATGTTGGAGAGGAGGGCGTAGATTTCGTCGCCGGTAGGTTTGATGCCCAGGGACCGGAGGAGCGCCGCCAGCTCCAGGTGGGTCAGACTGCCGTCCTGGTCCATGTCGAAGCGCTTGAATATGTCGTTCAGTTGCTTGATTTGGTCGGTTTCGAGCATTGACATCGTTGTTGGTGGTGGTGAAAGAAAAGGAGATCAATTAAGGCCTAGCTACCTAATGGGGGTCTCTTGGTTTTGGATTTGGTTTTGAATGGTGGGTTTTTTATTTTTATTTTGGTTCTGTAATGGATGGAGAGAAGAATGCTAGGCTTGTTTTGGTGTACGTCTTGTGATGGTATGACAATGATGGATCACGCTTGGCAATTTGGAATGGTTCAAAGGGGTAGATGGAAAGGGCGTTGTTGGTTAAAGAAAAAGCGTAAAATCTAAAATGTAGAGAAACCGTTAGGAAATAAATAACGGTTTGATATCGTCAAAGATCCACGGATGGATTGGAGGGGTAACTTGTGTAGAAACTTGTGGAAATATAGGCGTAGGTCAATGAATGAGCAAAGAGAAGATGTCTTGAGCAAAGATCCACCGATAGCAATGAATGAGACTCGTGCAGTCGTGCGAGTATAGGTGTAGGTCAACATTATTTCAAGGTAATGTCTTGAGCAAATAGAAATTACTGTACAGGCACAAACTCAACTATCACTCTTAGGGATAATTGATGAAAAATTTACACCTAATTAATAAAATTTAAAAAATACTAGCATATAAAATAAATTTAAAAAATAGAGAGAAACTTACGTCCCCTCTATGTTTTACATAAAAGTCTTCCTCTCACCTCTATAATCCGTCAAGTGTAAATCAACACCTATGAAATATGGACTCGAACACGAACACTATATATATATATATATATATATATATATATATATATATATATATATATATATATATATATAATGAAACAACATTTTTTTGGATAGCTGTCTATACAACCTCAGCTTAGGTTTCTATGTGTCCATCTCACACTCAATCTCAGCTTCGACATCCACGTGTTAATCCCACCAGCTCTCAGCTTCGTATAACAGGTGTTAACCTCACACTCTATCTCAGCAACTTCCCGCATGCCTCCTAACCTTCATTGGTCTCAGCTTTGTTGACTGCAACGAGCAACCAGAAGCAAAGCAGAATCGCACACTTCGAATTCAAATTTGTTCTTCATCCACCAACTCTTCTGCCTTCATCATTCAAAATCACACTATTTTTCTCTCCCACGTCTCAAATGCTGACATTTCCGGTGATTCCTCACGTACTATTCTTCCTTCACATGGTTGTTTTCGTTAGTCCCCAGGTAATGATTCAAACCTCGGTGACTCAGTTGTCTCCATCATCCTTTATTTGTCACCTAAATCATCAATTGGTTTGGAAAACACGAAGCAGAGCTGCAAAATTGTTTTCCAAAATTTTTAAAATTAGTCTCTCTGTCTTGCAAACAACATGTTTGTTTGAGCAACTCTTCTTCCTGCCCAGAGCCATTTTCAGCTTCTTTCATAAAATCTTTGCAGAAGCACAGGTGCGAAAAATTGAAACCCACCTCTGTTTGAATTTTGAAAATACTTTATCTCTGTCAAAGGACAAATTCACATTTCACACAACATTGTCTCTCTCTCTCTCTCTCTCTCTCTCTTCTCTTTCTTCTCTGCCTCTGGGTCTGCCTCTGGGTTTGACTGCTCTTTTGTTATGTGGGTTTTTTTTTTTCTTCAGATGGAATTGAGGGTGGTGGCGAGGGAGAGCACTACCACTAGGTGCTACCGTGGAAAACGAGGAGATCCATGGTTGTTGAAGAAGAGACCACGAGGTTCATTTCTACCTTTTGCTTTCTGCCTTTTCCTTTTTTTTTTCTTTTTCTTTTTTTAGAATTAAGAAGAGGGAACAATGATGTTGTGTTGGTAAAAAAGAGGGTTTTCCTTCCCTCGGCTAAGGCTCCAGCTGGAAACTTTTCTGGGTTTCATCAAGAAGGCAGTGATTGGTATGTTGGTTTATTTTGATTGACTAAATCAAAACGACATAAGCTGGTCCACTCACCTTATCTTCTTAGGATTAAGTTGTTACTAATCTTATCAGTTAATCTTATTCCTTATTTTTTTAGCAACTAAGCCAACGTTTTATGTATATCAAAAACAATCTCTTTGATGGGAAGAGATTATAAAAGGAGATGTGCAAGGCCAAGGTCCATGTGCTTGCTATCTGAAAATCTCAATACACCATCAGTGAGTGATAGTGAAAGCATAGAAGATCCTTAAGCCAAAAGTCATATTAGTTTGGATACCTATAAACTGTTTACAGATTATTTGACTCATGGATAACTGCAAATTCATCTTCGGAGCAAACAAGAATAGCAATGGCGGGAGGTATTTATGATCTTAATTTTTTCCGCACTTAATCTAATTGCTTATGTTAATTTGTGTATAAGCATGATTAAATTATTTAGTTTTTCTTACATTTGGTATCAGAGCCCGTTTTGCTTTTGTTTGACACTCATACATGTCAAATATTGTTTCATTGAAATATGAGTATTTTATTTGAACGTTTTAATTATTAAGAAGCCTTGGAATTATATGAAAATTGAATTTCTAAGCTTTCTATAAATTAAAACATGGATTTGGGTGTTGAAAATGACTGAGAAAATCATTGGATTTTTATTATGGTTGAAACTGGGTCGAGTCAACCAGTTTGAAGATCAAAGATAATAG
The DNA here is from genome assembly GCA_007407185.1 of Glycine tomentella. Lineage (NCBI taxonomy): Eukaryota > Viridiplantae > Streptophyta > Magnoliopsida > Fabales > Fabaceae > Glycine > Glycine tomentella. The sequence goes on along the minus strand of PYAF01001647.1, from coordinate 49,422 downwards.
TATCAATGAAACATGTTTCAATTTCGTGGCTTTGAGTTTTGTGAAATTAACCCGTATTCAAATCTTGATTTTTGTGTCACGATTCACATTCACATTTGGTTTAAAGTGATATTGTGTGACGCCGTTTATGATTTGAAAATTTCACATTCTGACACTGAATTGTATTTTTATTTACGTTATTGTTACTATTGTCATTTACGTTATTTGCGTTGCTGAACTTTTATTTTGATCTTTGTGAACCAAATAAATGACCATAAAGATAGGAATATTTAGATATTCAGTTTATATTTTTTTATTCCATAAAGATAGGAATATTTAGATATTCAGTTTATATTTTTTTTATTCCATATATATAGGAATGTTTAGATATTCAGTTTATATCTTGGAAACCTTTTCTGTATGTGGTTCATTTACTTCACTCACTACATATATTAATTTGTAATTATAAGATAATATTTTGTGATATATGTTCACATGATATATTGTTATTCTGTCATTACATGTATTAATTTATGTTTTCCTATAAATGTAATATTAAGTTAATTAATCTGAATGATTGATTATTTAATTTTATTGTTTATGGTTAATTACAATAAAATTAATTTTGGAAATTAGATAATATTTAGTGATCTTTATAATTTAATTGATTAAAGCCTAGCTACAACAACTTTAATTATTTAAATTATATATTAAGAGTCTCTAGATCACATAAGG
>PYAF01001647.1:32860-45442 GCA_007407185.1 Glycine tomentella | reverse complement strand
CTTTTGGCTTAAGGATCTTCTATGCTTTCACTATCACTCACTGATGGTGTATTGAGATTTTCAGATAGCAAGCACAGGGACCTTGGCCTTGCACATCTCCTTTTATAATCTCTTCCCATCAAAGAGATTGTTTTTGATATGCATAAAACGTGGGCTTAGTTGCTAAAAAGATAAGGGATAAGATTAACTGATAAGATTAACAACCACTTAATCCTAAGAAGATAAGGTGAGTGGATCACCTTATGTGGTTTTGATTTAGTCAATCAAAATAAACCAACATTCTCCCACTTGGTCTACACATCTTATCATATACTTTAGTGATAAATAAAATACATGAATCATGACGATAGTTCCTCTAATATATACGCGAGTAGTCCCTTCTATGTATTACATTGCATTATATTTCTCAAGCCCATACAACTTAATGAATAAACCCAATGTTTATTCTAGGTCCAAACTTAATTGATGTTTCTCAGAATAAATAAATGTAGATGCACATAAACTAAATGAAAAACATCACAATAAAGTTTCTTAATATCATTCTTACAATGAAAATCACATATGGGAACCAAGTCCCATCCTTTCCACATGATCCTTAAATTTGAATGGTGGCATGCCCTTAGTTAAAGGATCGACAACCATTAATTCAGTACTAATGTTCATAATAACCACTGTATTATCTTTAGCACATTCTCTTATGACTAGATACTTAATGTCGATGTCCTTGCTTCGACTACAAATTTTGTTATTCTTAGCCATATAAACAGCATCTGAATTATCACAGTATATATTCAATGACTTAGAAACGGAATCCATAACTCTAAGCCCAGAAATGAAACTCCTTATCCATACACCATGTAAGGTAGCCTCAAAACAAGAAACGAACTCAACCTCTATAGTGGAAGTAGCAGTCAATTAAGGTCTGCCCTGACACTTCTCCAAGACACAGCTCCACTGGCTAGCATAAAAATATATTCGAAGTTATTAACTTCAACGCAGCCAGTGTAGTCTGAATCTAAGTAGTCAATCACTTCCAAATTGTCAGTCCGTCTGTACATAAGCATATAATCCTTAGTTTCCTAAAGGTATCTTATCACTTTCTTTGCAACTTTCCAGTGGTCTAAACCTGGGTTACTTTGATATCTCCTTAACACTCCAACCACAAAAGCAATATCAGGTCTTGTGTAGACCTGAGCATACATAAGGCTTTCAAGAGCTGAAGCATAAGGAATGTTCTTCATTTGTTCCCGCTCAAGATTATTTTTCGGGCATTGGCTTAAATTAAACCTGTCACCCTTCATAATGGGAGCTATACTTATTGAACAATCACTCATTCTAAACCTTTCCAAAACTTTGTCAATATAGGTCTCTTGAGACAAACCAAGAACACCTTTTACTATGTCTCTTGATGCCAATAACGTAAGAGGCATCACCCATATCCTTTATATCAAAGTTCTTAGAGAAATTGTTTAACCTCATATAGTAAACCCTTATCTTTGGTTGCAAGTAAAATATCATCTACATATAAAATAACGAAACAAATTTTGCTCCCACTGATCTTACTGGTATATACAATGATTCATGACATTTTCTACAAAATCAAATGAAGAAATAACGTCATGAAATTTTAAGTACCACTGACAGGAGCCTTGTTTCATATATATAGATTTCTTAAGCTTGCATACCAATTGCTTATCCTCAATAGAGGAGAATCCTTCACGTTATTTCATATAAACCTCTTCCTCTATGTCTCCATTGAGAAAACCCATTTTCACATTCATTTGTTGCAACTCTAAGTCAAAATGTGCAACTAGTGCCAGAATGATGTGAAGAGAATCTTACTTAGATACATAAGAGAATGTCTCCTTGTAGTTGATTCCTTCCTTTTGATTAAATCCCTTGGCTATGAGTCTTGCTTTATATCTCTCAATGTTGCCTAAATGAGTATTTCTTAGAAAGACTCATTTACATCCAATGACTTTTGCACCATCAAACAACTGAACAAGACCCCAGACTCCATTCAATGCCATAGAATTCATCTCATCTTTCGTAGCATCATACCACAAGTTTGATTTTTTAGAACTCATGGCTTGTGAAAACATTTCAGGATCATTTTCAGCTCCAATAGAATTCATCTCATGAATAACTTGATCAACTAGATTATCAGCAGATTGTGGATCTTGAATGATAGGTTGCACAACACCCGGTTGAGGTGGAAGGGTATTGTTAATAACAACCAATCTAAGATTTGAAGTGGATGGTTGAGTAACTGAATGATCTTTCTCAGAAACAAAATCTCTGGATTGATCGCTCCCACTAATCAAGTCATTCTCAAGAAATTTAATATTTCTTGATTCCATAATCCTTGTACTTTGAAATGGACAATACAAATTGTATCCCTTAGACCTTTCAGCATATTCAATGAAGTATCCACTAATGGTCCTTGGGCTAAGCTTCTTTTCTTGTGGGTTATAGATTCTCACTTCAGACGGACATCCCAAACGTGTACTTGTCGCAAACTCGATTTCCGACTCTTAAATTACTCAAATGGTGTCTTTGGGACAACCTTAATTGGAACTCAATTCAATATGTACACTGTTGTCTTTAGTGCTTCAGTCCACAAGGACTTAGGAAGCTTGAAAATACTAAGCATACTCTGCACCATGTCCATTAAGGTTTGGTTTCTTCTTTTTGCCACACCTTTTTGATCCGTGGAACTAGGCATAGTGTACTGGGCAACAATCCCATGTTCTTGAAGAAACTTCACAAATAGATCAGGTGTTTGTCCATTCTCCGTGTATCTACCATAATATTCATTACCTCTATCAGATTTCACGAACTTAATTTGCTTTCCACATTGTTTCTCCACTTCGGCCTTAAAAACTTTAAAGGCATCTAAAGCTTCATCTTTAGAATGAAGCAAGTAGAGATACATATATCGTGAATAATCATCTATGAAGGTGATAAATTATTTCAAACTACTTGCATCCATGTCTGGACAAAAAAAATATCTGTATGTATGATTTCTAATAGATTTGAGCTCCTCTTTGCACTTTCTTAGACTTGTTAGTTTGCTTACCCTTAATGCAATCTATACAAATATCAAAATCAGCAAAATCCAAAGTACTAAGTACCCCTTCATTTATTGCAGATTTATAGTGAACAATGGAGATTGTATAACTTTTCTACATTTTCATTTGACAGTATACTCAATAGGCTGTTGACATTTTTGTTTGTGACTTAGCTGAATTGATGTTTTATCGCCTAGGGATAGATATTACTTGTGGGAGGAATGGAGGTAATGAGAAGATTTATCTCAATTTTCCAATGGAGCTAATGGGAGTAATTTATCTCAATTTTCAACTTTAATGTTTGAATTCAAAGAACAGGTTTGTGCTTCCAAATTCTACTCTGTAAGTATAATTTGTAACTTTTTATCTCTTTCATAAAACTGTTTGACATTAACTTAATATTTTTATCTGCAGATTCTGTTGTTCCAGCTCAGAGAGTGGAAGCAAATGACAAGGATCTGCTTCTAAGTACTTCAGAAAAAGATGAAGCGAGAGATCTTGGTAGCAATGGTTCTGTCTATAATGCTCATTCCTATAATGGTTCATCTACCCCTTCTACAACTTCACAACCACTTGCAGATTTGACAATTCCAAGTACTGGCATATCTGGTCAAGCTCCTGCTTCTACCTTTGCAATTGATGATCTGCTTGGTTTAGATTTTCCAGTTGGGACTGCAGCCACACCTTCACCTCCTCCATTGAACCTAAACCAAAAAGTTGTACTGGATCCTGGCACATTTTAGCAGAAATGGCATCAACTGCCAATATCCTTATCTGAGGTTTGCTTTGAAATTATCGAAGGAAATAGAAGCATTCACCTCATGAGAAAAATGTTGAACTTTTGGCACAGGTGATAGAGGTGCATTATAGACATAACCATGTATTAAGAAAGGGTGTTTGTGTATTAGAGCCAGAACTTTGCCTATGTACTCACACATGATTTTTCTCTTTATTTCTAAAGGGTGTTTGTGTATTAGGCAGAGGTGGACTGGAAGATGTAAAGCTCATCTTTGGGACAACAACTGCACGAAAGAGGGGCTAAGCAGGAAAGGAAGACAAGGTATTAAGAAAGGGACTACATTCTCAATCATTTTTTCTTTTGACAAATATGAAAAATGAAGGTGTGGAACGAGAGTTATACATTCGAGATGGATTTGAATCAACGGGAGCTTTTACAACATTACACACTCACAAAAGAAAAAGTCTTAACGTATAAAAAAAGGCTTGCATGTTGTCAATTAAGCTTTAAAAAATGTGTTTGTAAAATTCTCAAACCTTTACCTGTTGGCTGTTATAAAAACTTCCCTTTTGGTACATGAATATTTGAAGGAAGAACCATATACAGCTAAAGAAATTGCAGCAATTACAGGGGAAATGCTGACTTCATGTTTGAACAATAATGCAGCTTATTTAGAAGTCATAAAAGTTGCAAATCAATACAACTTACATTAGGTTATTTTTTTAAGCTTTATTAGCAAAGTTACTCCCATTTGTATAAATCATAATAAGATCTGAATATATTATTTATTGTCAGTTTGGTTAAAAAATACATTTTTAAATGGTATAACTCATTTGTTTTGTTTTGTACTCTGTAACTTATTAGAAACCACTACTGGTTTAGAGTTCATATCTCTGGATTTTTTTGGTATGTGTGTGTGTGTGTGTGTATTACGTAAGGTGAATTTTCATTCAATTTTTATCATTCTTTAATATTTTTCTTGACTTTTGGGCTAGATTATCCGATTGATCACATTAACGATTGGTGGACATGCCTATCTGAACTTCATGGGTAATAAATTTGGGCATCCAAAGGTATCATTGCACTGAATTTTTTGTCTGTCATGTGTGCTTAGATTGATGTGTGAGCTATTTGGTGCAGGTTGGATTCCGATTGCTCCTTTGTCCTCTTGGTTCCAACGTTGTAATTAGAACAACATGGTCAGAATTTTTCATTTTACTATTAACAGTTATGGTTTTAAAGAGGTTTGTGGTTAAATTTGTTATTTAGCTATTGTTCTTCTGTTTTTGCAGCTGTATTGTGGGAGTTGCTTTGCCTGTGTACTCTACGTTCAAGGCAATAGAAAGTAAAGATCAAGATGCTCAACATAGGTGTCTTCTCTACTGGGCAGGTGCAAATTTTCCTAACTTCTTCATTTTCCTAACTCCTTTAGTTCTGTAGTTGAAGGGATTCAAGAAAGGATTCAGACGAGAAACTGTGGAAGCCTCCATCAAATCAAGGGTTCATACCCTGTGGAAAGCCTACTCCTAATTACTCAAGTAAGAAAATTGAACTCGTGTAGCAATTTTTAAGTGTGATTTTTTTTAGTCCTTAAATGAAGTGTTAATTGTTCATCCAGCTCCGGGAAGGTCACGTGGTTACCTTTCTGATGGGTATGTTTATGGCTTGAAATTTCATATCTTAATGGGTATTACTAGGTAATAATGGAATCATTGATGGCATGGGATTGGCTTGGTGGGAATTGTTTAGTTCCCATTCCCTGAACTACAGCCATCTACATCTGATTGAATTAGTGGCATCTAATCATGTGTAAGTTTCAAATGTTACATTCTTGAACACTCCTGCATTTGAACGCTCCTGCATATAGTATTCACCCAGTTTATTGCAGGTATGTTATGTGCTTCTTTTAAACACTTGAGTAATAGCAACTTTGAAAACAAAAAACTGATATTTGATTTGGTTATGCATTGCCACACAACAATGTACATATTAAAACAGTTTGGCTGAGACACAGCTAAGGTGTATGGCAGAATTGTACAATTCACTTGAAACACGTGCCCAAGATTTGGAAACTGAGCTGAACTGTCTGCAAATCAAGATAGAATCTCTGGAGAATGAACTTCATGATGAAAAGAGGGCTCATGAAGCTGCTATGGCCAGGAGCAATCACTACAAGAGCAGTTAAAAAGGTTAGGCATCATCTAATATCTGGGTGCAAGTTTATTTGAACATAGAAATCAGAATTTGAACCACCAACAGAGGACTTCTAAGTTTATTTGATTTTAATAATTAATCTTTAATTACAAATCTGGAATTTTCAGTTCTTTAAAATAAAAGAGAAAACATGTTTTACCCAATTAATTAAGCATTAAACCTGACATTATTTCATAAGAAACTTATATTAGGAATTGATTTTCCTTGGGCATCTATGAAGTTTCAAACTGCAAAAATTATTAATTGTGTTGAAGGAACAAGTAGGCAGCCTCTTCATTGATATAATAATTTGTTCATTTACAATTTTTTGGGTTGATTTGGCCTATAATGAATTAATGATGATTCTTTATTTCAGCATAGGGTTGCTCAGGAGACTATTATGTTAAAAAGATGAGCAATTCATAGATGCCCAAGCATGGATAGCTCGTGTTCGTGATATGGATGTCCAATCAACAACAAATCAAACATTACAAACTGAATTGAGAGAGCGCACAAAACAATATAATCTCAGCTCTGGATGGGTTTTCAGATACAGGTTGATCTGCCAACCTTTTTTTGCTTCAAGTATGGTTAGGCAACACCTATGGCACTGCATACACCTATGGCACTCTGCCTTTTTTTTCTTCTGAAATTAACAAGAGATTAGGGAACTTCAACTAAGGAATATATGAGCTGAACTAATAAAGTCATTCCTTGCATTTAGTTCCAACGTACGCAGTGAATGTCTAAAGATGACTTGTGACAACATGCTGTAAAAATATTTTATTAGGAGAAATCTTTTGAGCAATTGATTATTTGTATTGTAGACACGATATGTGAAATGGTTCCTTGACTCATAATTTAGTTCATGGCATGTACAAATGATGCTCATATTTGGAAGAGCATTCGTCTTTTGACCCCCTTTCCAAAGATTGTAATGTTCTTATGCAAAGTGTTTTTATACTCTATTATGTTTTTTATTATTTAATTTATTTTACATAACGGTGAAAAGTTGCTCAGACAGATCTAAAGGGGTATCAGATGTCTTCATTCTGCTGCAATAACATGTTGGTGCTTATGCTTGGGTGTATCAGATGTGTGTTTGGTTGCATGTGAGTTGACCTTTAAAAACATTTCTATGGAAGACGGAATTAAAATAAATGATCTACGTGCAACATAGCTCAGCTTCTGCCCTTGATTCAAGGGGGTAGGCCAACTTGGGCAGCCTGGGAAGAAGTCACCCCAAAATTCAAAAATTATATATCACTAAATCAGAAAAGCAAAATATAAAAGAAATGTGAAGAAAAAATCATGACATTTAGAATAAAAAAACTTGTGATATTTCACAGGCTAGAATGTCAAGTCTACAGTCCTATGGTGTATATAAATATTTCTCGATTCCCTTCACCATGATGCCCCTTTTTTTTCTATTTCACATTGTAAATTAGTAGAATTGACTTCAAATGTCAATATGATGCTTGGCAATGTAACTAGCACTAGCAAATACCCTCTATTGAGGATAAGGAGTAGGAAAATTGTTATAGCACTTGATTTGTATGACCACAATGGAGCTCCAGAGAAGAACATGATTGAGATAGTGCGAAAGATAATTAAAGTGTTCATCTAGACCCTGAAACTGCTAGAGTTACAGGTTTTGCTTTATCAACTGCAATGCCAATGATGGAAACAGTAGACTTCCTTACATCAGGCAATGTTGCAGTGAATGAGTTTGATGCTTTAATCTGCAGTAGTGGCAGCCAAGTTTGCTACCCTGTTATCAATACAGAAGAAGGAAAGCTTCTGCCTGATCCAGATTATGAGCTACATATTGACTATCGTTGGGGGTGTCAAGGTCTTAAGGAAACCATTTGGAAACTTATGAATGGTGAAGGGAACAGTTTATCAGAAGCTAGAACAACTTTAATTTTAAACAACATAATGGTGGAAAATTTTAAACAGTTTGGACCAAATAAGACGCGTTGAGGCAGAAGCTTAGGATGCGAGGTCTACGTTGTCATCCTATGTACTGCAGGGGGCCACCCAACTGTCATTTTCTCTCCAAGAAAGCAACTTGGGCATTTTAGTTCCAAGTATTTTATGCTTTAGAGCATGATTTCTTATGTTCTTATTTTTTTTTACTTTTATGAAATTTAATCTGATTTTTTCTATAAATCTTTTGCTCATATCTCATGTTTGGAGAGAGATATATGCTAAGGCAGGTCACATGTTGTCACTTCCTAAGGTATTTCAAACTAAAGAAAGATTTGTTAATTTTATTATTACTTACTGTTATATTATTATGTATTGATACATGTTGTATTCAAGATAAACTATTTCTTCGGTAATTGGAAACTTTAAATAACTTATATTATATGACCCTCAAATTTCGAATTTCTTTACAAATACCAGCAGGCTTTTGGTGAATTCTATGCGCCAAAAGTTTTTAGAGAATTTTTGTGGAGATCAAGTATATCAAAATAAGATGCGTTAGTGCTAAATAAATGAAATTCCAAGTAAAAAATGTCATTCTATGTAAGGGAATAATAGAAGAATTGTAATTGCTCATTGACTTGTACATATTGATCAATTTCGTTTTTATCATTGATACCTAGATTGTTTGTTAATGGGAGAAACTACAAAAAAGTTTTAAAATTCAGTATATCATTATGTAAATTAGTTTTAATTTTATTTTTTATGATATAAATTATAATTATCATTTGTAAAAAATAATTATTTTCTAGATCATAGTGGGTAAACCGTTATGGACAATTTTTTTAAAAAGTATTTAACATAATTATATATCAAATAATCAATAATATTTGTTTTTATTAAATATATTATTTATTTTTAAATTTTCATCATATAAAATATGAATAAATAACAGTAAAATAAAATGGTGACATTTTAAAAAAATAAAAATATATATAATTTTATTATTTTAATTTAATAAAGATTTAAAATTTTTAAACATTTTTTATTTAATTCAATTGTTATGATAACTAGTATAATAACATTTAGTTAATATATTTATTAGAAAATAATAGTTTGATTCTTTATTATAAGAAAATCAAAGTTTAATTATTTTTAATTATTTTATCAATAATATCATAAATAAAAATATTTTTAGTTATGATAGAGATAAAAATTATAATTAATTTATAAAAATGATTTTTGTTACAAGAAATTTTTTTAATTACTTATTCACTATATAATAATATAAATTAGTTTTAATTTCATTTTTTTATGATAGAAACTAAAATTATCATTTACTGAAAATAATTTTCTCTAGACCATCATAGGTGAACACTTACGGTAAAATTATTTTTTAAAAAAACTATTTAACATAATTACATATCAAACAATCAACAATATTTATTTTCATTAAATATATTACATGTTTTTAAATTTTCATCATATAAAATAATGGACAAATAACAGTAAAATACAATGGTTACATTTTTAAAAAAATAAAAAATTATAGTTTTATTATTTAAATTTAATAAAGATTTGGAATTTTTAAATTCTCTTTATTTAATTCAATTCTTATGATAACCAAGTTTGCTAATCCGTAAACCTTATGGATTACATAATCTGTGAACTCCATACGAACCAGGTAATTTGTATGGACCTTACAGATTACACAATTCGTAAGGTCCATATGGATTAACTGATCCGTGAGGACCATACGGATTACATGATTCGTATGGAGTTCACAGATTATGTAATCCATAAGGTTTATACGGATTACCTGATCCATGAGGACCATACAGATTACGTGATCTGTATGGAGCTTACAGATTATGTGATCTGTAAACTTCATACGGATTACCTGATCCGTATGAAGTTTACGGATTACTTAATCTGTATGCTCCATACGGATTACCTGATCCGTATGGAGGTTAAAACCTTAAAAGCTGTTTTAAATTTACTAAAATATGATTAATTTATGTATATTAGCATGTTGAAATTTGAATGACTGAATCTAGATTGGTATCGTAGGGGAATTAAGGTAGTGTATGTGATATATACTTGTTTGTGATTTATGTTTATCATTGACAATATTACATGTTGATATTGAACGAAGATTAGAAATGATAATCTGAACCATATAATAGGATAGTTATAGACTTTAACTCCTGGTTTTATTTATAGTAATTTTGCTTTCTAGTGACTTTATTTTGGGTTTAATTGATTTCCATTCATTAAGTAAGACTAATTTGTCCCTAACAACTAACATTAGTTGATAAAAAAGGACTAATTTGGCTTGTTGCCCTATAGGTTTAGCCAATAAAATGACCATCCAAAAAGAATGTGGGATGGACTAGATTGACTCAATTTTATATTTTGGCTCGACCGTTTAGTCTGGTTAAGCTTAACCGCCTAATGTGACAACTCTAATTCTCTCCGTTTGTATTTTATAATTGAGTGGATTGATTTTTTAACATGAATGAGTAATGATATATGGATCCCAATATTATAAACATCTATTTGATACTTTATTAGACAATTTAAGAGAGAAATGTAATTAGGATAGATGATATGATTTGATAAGAAGAGAGAACTAAAAAGAAAAATAAGATGTCAAATAAGTGTTTATGATATATGGGTGTCCATATATTATTATTACTGTTTTTACATTGCTCCATTCTTTTTGTTCTTTCCTTTGGGTTTTGTATCAAATGTTCCAAGTTGTGACAGAAATTTTTTTTTGGCCACTTTTCATTCTTTCCTCCCACTTTGTTTTATATAGTACCAAATAATAGTTATAGACTATTGACAAAATTACTTTTTTTTCTGAAAATGTAAGTTACCCCCTTTGATTGTGTTCCCAAATAATGCCACACCCAGCAAATTGTAGAAGCCCCACCAATAAGAGTAAAAGTTATTAACCAAATCCAAGTAATGATAAGTTGGGAGAGGTATCAAAGTAATGATGCCAATCCATAAATTGAAGCCTTGAGCATACTGACTTGAATATTATGGACAACAAAGTTTATAATTTGTATGTCAATAATTTTTGTGCTATCGTAAGATGTTATATTTTGATTAAGAGTCAAAGGAAGTGAAAGAAAGTAGATAGATTCATATATAACCAATGGTATGTATATATTTTATTATTTGTTTGTTTTAAGTTTATGGATAACTTGGTTAAGAAATGGTACAACTTATGGCAAGAACTAGAGGAAGATTGTGTCGGGCTGTAGGGACAGACATGACTAGTGATGATAAACAGGGGGTCAACGTCGTAGGCCAACCACATCCACGAGAAGACAACGGACAGCTGAGGGTGTTGCTGAGGAACCTGTTCTTGAAGAAAGAGTTGTGGAGCCGGAAGATGTGCCAATGAATGAGGATGTTGGGATCGAGTCTGAATGCTTCCCAGGTGGCCCAGAAGATACTTCGGTTCTGACAAATTATGCTAACCATGTTGCATTGAGAGTTTGGGCCGGAGAGGTATTGATTGATGTCTTTAAGTAAATCTCCTAATAGACAACTTTTCAGGAGTGTGCTGAGTTGAAATTGGCGTCTCATGGATGGAAAGGTGCAAAATTTGGGAAACCAGCACCTGAGATTGAAGGGATAGTAGCTGGTACTGGGTTAAGTCCGTTGATACGTACATCTGTGGAAACTGGTGATAGAGGATTACTTTCTGCATTTGTGGAGTGATGGCACCCCGAGACCAGCAGCTTCCACTTGCCCATCAGAGAAGTGAGCCTGACGCTGACGATGTTAGGGCGTTGTTGCATCTCCCAATAATGGGATCCTTACAGACGTATGATCCGATTGACACCGGGGAGGCAACATCAATACTGGTGGACTTGCTCCAGGTTACAGTTAAAGATGCTGAAGCTGAGTTTGAGCAATGCCACGGGGCATATGTTCCGTTGTCCTGGCTCCACGAGTTATATGCTGCCAAGTGTGCCGCAAGGTATAGTAACCTAGGTTTTTGCAAAAAAAAAAAAAAAAAAATCCCATGCTAACAGCGTGGGAACGGCGCGGTTAGCGTGGAATGTGGTGCCATTAGCGTGGGATATGGCGCCAGTAGCGTGAAATTGCACCAGAAGGTCATTTCTTGCGGCCTGATGGCGCGGATAGCGTCAGTTTGGCGCGATTAGCGCCACAGACGCGCCCAGTTGGCGCGGTTAGCGCCGTAGTGGCGCGATTAGCGCCATAAATGCCCAGGAAGCTTTTAGTTGCGTTAATTTGGCGCGAATAGCGCCATATATGGCGCGGTTAGCGCGGGAACGTCGGCAGAACCAGTATTTGAAGGCCATTTTACGAAATTTTGGCCCAAAACTCATGGTTTCTTCTTCCCCCACGTCCCAAACCTTCATTAGAGCTGTTCCAAGCTTTCTAGGACCTTAGAGGTGAGCCTAAATGCTTTCCTGTGACCTAGAAACTTGTTTTAACCGATTGAGAGCTAAAATCCTTCATCCTTTTCCTTTGGATTGAGAGAAATCCATTACCTCAGAGAAACCTCTGAGACTTGAGTTTGGCGAAGAACCGTGGCTTGGCAAGGACACCAGAGCTTGGGAAAGCTGTCCTTCAGTCTTCTTGGTCGCCACTGAGGTAAGAAAC
>PYAF01001647.1:19421-31356 GCA_007407185.1 Glycine tomentella | reverse complement strand
CAAGTTTCACTGGAAGTCCACGCGGTTAGAGCTAGGTGTGGCGCGGATGGCGCCATAGGTCAGGGGAGGTATGGCGCGGATGGCGCCAGAGTGGCGCGGGTGGCGCCACAGGTTCTGGAAGCTGACGCGGGAGGCGTGGGTGTGGCGCTGGTGGCGCCACATAAACCGCCATGTTGGCGCGGTTAGCGCCGGGGCTGGCACGGATCGTGCCAGACCTCGGGCAGGCCCAGTATAAGGGCAGAATGCGATTTTGGCTGGGGAGAAAAACAGTTTTCTTCTTCCCCACGTCCCTAACCTCCATTGCTGATGAGCCAAGCTTCCTAGGACCTTATTTTGCTCGTCTAAACACCTTCCTATGACCAGTAAACTTGAGAGAAACACTTGGAAAGCTTTAACCCTTCATTCCTGCTCTTGAAAACCCTTTGTGAGTGAGAAGTGGAAACTTCAGAGAATCGCTCAGAGAACTTGAGTTTGGTGGAGACCCAAGGTGTGTTGAGGACACTAGAGCTCAAGGAGGCTATCCTGAGGTCTTTTTAGTCGCCACTGAGGTAAGAAACTCAAGTTTCTCCGATTGATTTTGTATTTGGGGGTTTTCTGAGAATAGTGACCCATGTTGATCTGGGGCTAGAATTAGCCCAGGGTTCTATAGAGAAACTTGTTTAGAACTGTCTAGTGATGAAGGATTAGCTTTCAGTTTTTAAATTGGTGAACTTTGAATCTTGGCTCTGGGGATGAATGTGTGACTGTTGTAGGGTCACTTGTCGATTGTTTTCTGACATGCTAGAGCCTTGATTGAGGTTACGTTGAGCCTGAGAGGCTATTTGAATGGTGCTTTGAGTGACACTCAGACCGTTCCGGTGATATTGATATTATGGGCCAATGTTGGCCAAAGCGTATATGTATAGGCTGTGCATTGAGTCTGGGATGACTCAGATGCTTGGTATTCAGCCTTGAGAGACCTTGTGTGGTCTGTGAGAAGCCTAGTGTGGGCTGAGATTAATTGAACCCTAGGATAGGGGAATTCTGGTATGATATGTTTCTGTGCTTGAATGCCTGTGAACTGGTTTTGATATTAGTATATGCCTTGATTAGGGCGTGAGATTGGAACTGTTGGTGGCGGGAGCCACAGACCAGGGAAGGAACTGCAGAGTGATACTTTGCCAGGTAAGTTCTGAGTCCCTGGGAAATGATTCCCACTTGGTTGCACACCACACTCCAGGGGAGTGATGGTCATATTCATAATGCATGCATTGGGTGTTGCATATATTACTCTGTGTGCATTTGTGCCTGGTTGTGCTATGTTGAGGGCATTGAGTGAATCTCTGCCATATATTGAGGGCATTGAGTGAATCTCTGCCATATATTGAGGGCATGGAGTGAATCTCTGCCATATGTTGAGGGCATTGAGTGAATCTCTGCCATGATGAGGGCATTGAGTGAATCTCTGCCATGTATTGAGGGCATTGAGTGAATCTCTGCCATGTGGAACGCCATTGAGGGTTCTCTGCCATGGATGTGAAATAGACTTGATATGTATGCTTGTCTGATGTTTGTATTGTGAATTGTGGGCCAGGGTGGGAATGAGTTCCCAAGGACCCTGAGCTTACTGAGATATGTATCTCACCCCGTGTGGGGATTTGTGATTTCAGGTGACTCTTCGGACAGAAGAGAGCAGTCTTAGGGCAGGAGGCCCGAGTAGAGACATTTCTGCTTGATTGAGAAGCAGTAGGGAGAGCTGAAGGCTCAGTATTGATTTTATTTATGTTTTGTACCCTTGACAAGGGTTGTATAGTTCTGTATACCCTAGATGAGGGCAGTTATTCTTTTGTATCACCACGGTGTGGTGAGGACACTGATGTATATGTATTTACTGAACTAATAATAATATGATTTGAATTTCCTCCTGAGTATATTGTGGATGTTTTATCTGTCTATGGTTATGTATGAGAAACTGGATCAGCAGGGCGTATGCTATGTGCCTTATCTATATGTTGCTTGATATATTTAATTCCATACATAATGATTCAAGAAAAACGATTCTATGCTTCCGCTGAGTGATATTTTAATGTTATGCAATGCTTATCTGATATTGTTAATGATAACGCACCGGAGGCCTACGGGGTGTTACAGTTACATTACTTTGCTACAGGTAATTTGACCTATTGAACTCTAAGGTTGGTAATCTCCTCCTATTTCTCCTTGATTCTTAAGGTTAGGTTAGGGTTTGGAGTGAGATTGATATATGTTGAGTATTAAGAGGGTGAGATGTAACACCCTAAAATTTCCATAACTATTTATGAAAGTCTTAAGTTAGGGAAGATTTGATTATGTGGGTAAAATATCAATTAGAGACATTACGGAAATGCTTGGGGAAAAATGACCATATTGCCCTTACCGTAAATTTTAAATGACAAAAATGCCCTTGAGGGTAAAAGGACGATAATGCCCTTGGATATTTTTGAGAATTACAAAATGCCCTAGATATTTTTAGAAAGATATTTTAGAACGGAAACTTACATAAATGCCTTTGGCTATTTTGAAAATGACAAGAATACCCTTAGATATTTTAGTACAATATGACAATTATGCCCTTAGGATGGAGAATGAAATTACCATAATGCCTTCAAGCCAGAAATGATCAGATATTCTTAGGGATTCTGTAAGAACCTAATGGAAATACAGAGATGGAAATACCGAATATTCCGAGATAACAAATTATCAAAATAGTTGTGACAGGAAACCATAAAGTGGAATTAGGTTTTTCTTAAGCATCCAATGGTATAAAAGGAAGAAAAACTTATGTTCCCATCCTTAGGTGTGAAGAGCACGTGTAGAACCATGTAGAAAGAAAGAGAATATTCAAAACCACTTATAAAAGTAAGTCATGTGATGAATACAAGTGTTAGGACACTTGAAAGGCACATGATAAAGATTTTTACTCTAGCATTTACGTGAAACTTGGAAAATAATAGTGAAGCTTCATGATTTTGCCAACTCAAAGGGACACTTGGAAGAAGATTAAGAGAAGGTTTCATGAATCAAACAAGTGTCAAGACAATTGTATGGTGTAGATTTAGTTTAAGTAGATTTTTCTTAAAAAGCAAAAATCTTATCTTGTCCCTTTGGCAGAACACGTAAATAGTTCTAGACATCATTTCAACAATCCCAACGGTCAAAAGTTATAAATGTGAGATAGGAGTGTGCCTTTAAAATTTTAAGGAGATCCAACGGTTAACGAATCCAGAATTAATATTTTACTAAAACGGGTTTTGGGAAAATTCAAGAAATAACGAAAAGCACAATAATTTTCCCAATCTTAGCTATTCCACGTGAATTAAGGAGAATAAGTGAAGATTTTCCCTAAACACAAGCTACTACACGTGTATCATCAAGAAGAATGGAGAAGCCTTGAGAAAAATCAAGAATAAGGACACTTGTATGGTTAGAAATCAATAGCCATTAAGATGTGTCCATGTAGAAAGCAAGGTCATAATGACCTAGAAGATTTTTGTAGCAAAGGCATCTCCTTCAAACCTATATAAAGGGAATTTCAAGCTTTCTGAGAGAAGTTCACGTGTAAAACCATTTCATATTCCAAATTCTACATTTTTCACCCTTCCACTTTCAAAGAATAAAAGTATAACACAAACCCTAACATCTTGAAGCTTCACGTGGGATCTAAGAGCTTTTAGGAAGAAGTTTATCAAGTTTTGAAAGGAAAACAAGGTATGTATAGGGGAGTTTATGCTAAATATAGTTTAAGTGTTACTTTGTTTAAGAGATGTTTTGTTTGAATAAGCGTTTGAATCTTTGTGAAATATATATATATACAAGAAGTTGTTGGATTTGAATTATATTTACATGGTTGAAGTGCTTTAGTAAAAATTTTGTATTATTTTCTATGTTGTTTGAGTGTTTCTATGAAAGAACACCATGTGTTTGATGAAATGTTTCAAAGAGACAAAGATGGTTTGAGTATTGTTTTGTTTAAATAAATATTTGGAATACTTGTGTTGTTGACTAAGTTATGAAAATTTATGGATTTCATGAATTCTTATAAAGCTTTATGATAAAAATAGTGTAAGAATTATTTGTTTAAACAAGTGCTTGAGTTTTGGTGTATTTTGACTTGTCTTTGAGAAATTTATGAAGTTGAACTATGGTCGTATGCTTGAGTGCTTTTATAAAGTTTTATGTAATTGTTGGAAGAAGTTTTATATGTTATTTAATAAGAATGTTCCATGAGTCTTTGAATATATTGAACTTTGTGTTAGTTTCATGTTGAAAATTGAAGTATATGAAATATAAAGTGAAGAGTAATGTTGAAGAGTAAATATGAGATAAAAAGAAAATCATTCATGCATGTTTCATATGCATATGCCTGGTGGGGGCTAGTCCGTGTTATTTACCTCAGAGAGGAGGTAAAAGAGTTACCTCAAGAGGAGGTATGTCAGATAGCTAGAATTGAGACAAGCGTTTAGACAAAAGGTGTCTAAGCTGGGGGGTAGTGGCAGTGGGGAGATCACCTACCCATGATGATCACATGTAGTGTGGGTGTGAGTCCTTTTGCAACACTGACCTACCCTGACTGGTCGATCCAATTCCAAGAGAGAGGGTAAGCTATCTGGACTATGGTACCAATTGATGAGAATTTGAGAAAGATTCATGCATCATATAAAGAAGATGAGCATGCATCGCATGATGAGTATGTTGTATGATTATCTGTATGCTGTATACACTGTGTGACTTGAACTATATTTATCATAAACTTACCCTATTTTTGTGTCTGTGGTTGACACCTGTGATGACCCCAATTTATTTGGGCGAGCAAGGGAACAGTAAAGCATAGCAGTGGATGGTTGAGAAGAAGATTTGATGAAGATATTTTGATGGCTTATCTTTTGTAATCATCCTAATGATGTGTAATTTGTACTAGACTTTAGACCAGTCTGTATATTATGTTGGATTGTATTTTGGAATGTATCTTATTATTATTTTGGATTTCGAATGAACATGTTTTCGATGATTAATACCTTTCATATGAATTATTTCAAGCAAGAAGAAAAGAATTTTCCGTGAAATTTGTAACTAAGATAATTTTAAAGCAAGTGAAAAAGAAATTTCATTCAAAATCAATAAAATACAAGATAGTAAAATGAGGCGTTACATGAGACAGTTTTGAAGTATGATTTGGAGTGTGTAGAAGTTGATTTAAGGTTGAAATGGTGTTCCATGCATGAATCATAGATGCATGTTCATGACAGCAAAAAGTACCAATCTGACCAGCCCTGGTGTTTTGTGCATAGTAGGAGGTACCGATGTCCAAATGGTCTAAAAATGGTGTCATTTGAAAGCTAAGAGAGTTAGATATATTCTGGAATTTTCGTGCTATTTTTGGAGGTCCCTAGAATTTTTGGTGTAGAGTTATAAAAGGCTATTATACTCTGTTTTAGCAGATTTTACTGGTGCAGAGGTCAATCTTGCAGAAATTATAAATCAATCTAGGATGATCCATTGAGTGTTTTCAGTGGCAATAGAAATATGGGTATGTGTACTTTATGTATGTAAAAGCGCAGGTCAATTGGATGAGTATCCTGGTGTTGGCTATCGTTTAAAAATGACTGTTTGGGCTGGTATGTTGCTGTCAGCACTGTTTTAGTGCGTGACAGTTCTGGTATTTCGATTACTACAGAGGCTGTGGTTTATGGAATTGGATGAAACTAGTTTTTTGTGAAAGATGAGAGATAAATCTAGATGCCTCTAAATTCCCTTGATTTTAGGAGTTTCTTACAGGGATTTATGATTTTTCTAAGTGGGTACACAATCTGCATAATTTTTTTTATGCAGAAAACTATGCTTTTCTGTATGTTTTGGGTATAAATAAATGCTTTGTACGGATAGGATGGTTGTTGATTCTTGCTTGTGTGTCTTTGTATAGGGCGTGACACCGAGGTTGTCAGTGGCGTAGACCACAGTTCTAGGATTAGACAGCAGAGCACTGCGTTGCTAGGTAAGCTCTTTGCTCTTGGGAAGTGTTTCACACTACTTGAGTTCCACCATACTCCGAGGGAGTGATGATTGCATACATGATGCATGTGCATTGAATTGGTTGTTACAATTTTCTCATGATAATATATATGCATGATTCTATGCTTTGTGTGTATGGTTATCTGTTGAATAGATCTTCTGGCAAGTTAGATAGATATGGACCTCCCTAGGAGTAAAGCGCAACTCTTAGTTTGGTTTGCTCACGTAAAGGGTGATGATGATCCCTTAATGAGCTCCCGATAGGATGGCATGGGTGTGAGTTCTAGTCTCACACTGGGGACTGAGAGTCACAGATACTGATGATGATGCATCTTGTGGCGGGCATAGTACCGCGGATATACATTAGAGCTAGAGGATGACTATGTATTGTTGTGAGGGCCAGGAGGTCTGGTGATTGTGATGCCTTTGATGTTGTGTGTCATGGAAGTGAGCCAGGGAGGAGGAGAAGCCTCCAAAAGCCTTGAGCTTACTGAGATTGTATCTCACCCCTGTTGGGGATGTTGTTTTACAGGTGATGCTTCTGGCAGAAATGATAGTTCCCAGGGCGGGAGGCCCTAATAGGGATAGCCACCGTATAGCTGCTTGGCCTATATTTTGAGAACATTAGGGCTCATTACTTTTGTATATGATATTGTTTTGTACCCCTGCGAGGGAAGATATGCATGTGCATATATTTTGAGTCCTGCATGGATCATGATGTACTGATATTCTGTATTTTGTATGTCCTCTTGTGAGAATGTGATCTGTGAGATCATGACAATGGGTGTTTATTCTTTTGTATCGTCACAGTGGTGGTTGAGATGATATATATATATATATATATATATGTTTATACCCATATTGATATATGTGATCTATGTTTCTTCTGATATATCTGTATAGATATTACTAATGTATCTGTCGTTCTTTATGTTTTTTGGAGCGATGAGGCTGGTTATAATGTTTTGGAATTCGTATATTTAATTGAGGTTACGTACCATACATAATGAATTAAGAAATATGGTTTTGAAAAGAAAAACGCTTCCGTTGTTTTTATTATTGATTTTTAAATTAATTACCGCGTTAATCTGATTAAATAATTGTTAATACAACGGATGCATACAAGATGTTACAGATTGGATTTACGAAGTTTACATCGGTTGTAAGGAAGTCATTACAGGTTTCGAGTTGAATAAAGTTGCATTTCTAGTTTCTAGCAGTTGCATATTTAAATTAAGGCAGAATTCCTACCAGCTTTACTAGCACTAGAATACTATTGCTGTTGCGTAACCCTAAAAAAATGTTAAGTCTTATTAATAATTTAATAAACCCATGAGTAGATATGCACTTTGCCAGTTTGCCTCTCATTAATATAATGTACTAGCACAGGCTATTTATAGTTCAATACATAGCAGAAATGAGAACTAAGCGAGAAAGAGAAAGAAACAGCAACCAATACAATCACTATGGAAGCAGCAACTAAAACGTAAATTTGAACATTTCTTCAATACGGCACTGAGTTCTACACTTAATATTTACATAATGAACTTCAGGAACGACAGTTTCAGTAAAATTCAACGTGTAGCAACTTGGCCTTTATTGCAAGGGAAAACCAGAAAAGCCCTTTTTGCCTTGGTTGAAGAGGCAGTCACATATTTAGATGACATGATTTATGCCTCCTCATTTTCCTCGTCCTCAACTTCATCAATTCCAACCCAACGTGTAAAAGCAAATAGAAACTCCTTGAAGTTCACCATTCCATTTTTATCCCAATCCATTTCTTCTGCAGAATTTTGCAGAGAAAACAAAATACTTATTAGTAAATAAAATACTAGCTAGGAAGAAAAAACAAAGACAAGGTTGATTTAGAGTTGCTACTGTATAGAAAGTCTTCGAATGAAGCTTTAGAATGAGTTTGGGGCAATGGTAGTTTTTTATTTTTATTTTTACAATATGTAAATTAAGAAGTTTAATTACTAATTTGGTCCCTATAGTTACAAAAAGTTTCCCTTTTAGCCTATATATTTAAAAACATCTCGTTTTAGTCCTATACATATTTTATTTTTAATCTCTTTTAGCCCCCACACAATTTTAATCCCTACATAAGGACTAAAAGAGATTAAAAATGATGTGTAGGGACTAAAAGGGGGTGTTTTTAAGTATAAGGACTAAAAGGGAAAGTTTTGCAACTATAAGACCAAATGAATAATTAAACCAAAATAAGATTTCAAGACATACATACTGACATTTAAAAGTTAGTTCTATATTTCATGCAATACTACTGATTAGAAACAGAGGAATATTACAGATAAATAGACAACCTCTCTGCAATAGAAAGAATACAAGATACCTACCATGACCTGTGACTGTGAGTTCCTTGTATGTTCCCTTCTGCTAATGTTTTCCAAGAAGTGTGTTATGATCTAACTAGAAGACTAAGTGTAATGGTTGTGCTATATTTGTGATCAATTGGGAGGCACTCACTTTTCTTGTGTAAGCATGTTAAATCATATTTTAAAATGTTGGTATATAAAACACCCTGATAACATGAGTATGTCTGTGTTTAAGCAAGCTTGAATGCTCATTTGGGCTTATATGCATGTTATTTACACAAAGGGAAACGGAGAGACAACTGACCAAATCTTTTCATGGCTATTCTTCCAGAAGAACGCTCCCCTGATGTAGTTTCATTTATAGCTTGGACCATCTCATTTTTGCTGACATATCCATCCTTGTTCTTGTCTAAGAATACAAATGTATCAACCAAAGTCTCAAATGTGCCCTCCAGCTTTGGCATCCCAATTCGTGATTTCTAGGGAAGTCATGGAAAACAATTTGAAGATGTAGCAAAACATGGAAATTCAAGGCTTATTGTTATCAAAGGAAGCATGACAGAATTCTAGGCTGCCCTGAAGAAATGTATGAAATAGAAAAGCAAGTCCATAACAGAAAAAAGAATTGATTAAACATATAGAACTGAATTGCTCATAAAGTACAAACATCTCCTGAACTATATACATGATTGGGTGCAAAAGCTGGAAAAAGACAAGAATCCAGATTCAATTCTCAATAGTTAAATGTATAACAACACAAAATAATTCAAATATCAATCAGCACATAGCAGCAGGCTACTTGCTTATCTTTCAAAATTGAATTCTTTAAGAATCTCTCCCTATATTGAATAAATAGCCTCATATGGTAATGAAACTTATAAGGCACAGATAATGTGTGCTAGGATACAGCGTGAAGAGCTGCAGGGTCATCCTTGAGAAGGTAGACAACGCAAAGAAGTACAATAAACTCATTGAACTTCATTCCCATATCCTCGTTAATATCACATGCTTCAAAAAGATCATTTATTTCCTCCTCGGTAAAAGAAATTTCCAGCTTACTGAAACACTTTTTCAACTCCTCTTGATCTATTGCCCCATTAGAATCCTCATCTACAAGGAAAGTCATAAACACACAGTTGTTAGCCATTATACTAAACATAAATGTCAATAAGTCAATTTGAGTGGGCATGCAATGGTGACAAAAACATTGTCATAGAAATTTTTGCTGCACAGCTAAAGCCTGTGAATGTGCTCAGTAGATAACAGTTCTGACCACAGAAATAAGCAAATATTTATCAGTTTTAGTGTATACTAAAATCTAAATGAATTTGAATAAATATTTAAGTGTTTAAACATAGGATTAGCTGCAGTCTTTCATCACACAGGCACAATAAAAAAGACTCCAAAAAGACTCCAATAAAACAGTTACAGTTTACTTCTATTTTGAAATGATATTTATGGTATCTACTTTCAGGTCCATATATGTTATGTACAGCATTTGAAGGCTTTTTGTTGGAAATTATCAAATCAAAATACCAATTTAACAAAACCATAAATTTGAAGTGGAAACCTACCAAACTGCTCAAATATGGCTTTGCATTTTCCAAGGCTCTCATCAATCTTTGGGAATTTCAAGATTATAGTGTTGAATGATTTCACGGAACTTCCTTGAGATTCCCTACGCAGCATTGCTTCAACCATTTTAGCCTCGAGCTTAGTTTCTGGCATTGATCCCTGTTTGGGTGATTCAATCTTTCCCAGTGCTCCTCCCATTGCCTATCAATAAACCAGAAATGGTGCCTCTGGTAACAGTCATGTAAGAGTGTAAAAATTAGAACAAAAATTCAAAAAAGAATTCTCAATCACTGTCTCTCCACGCATATGATTATTTATTTTTCTCAGTGATAATCAATTACACTTAAGTTCTTTCACAAATCAGAATAATGGTTAGACCCTATTCTTGATCCTTTGATCTAAAAAGCAAACTTTTCATGATACCAAAACTTCCCTTTAAGTAGATCACTGCTTAGGATCTATCTTGAGTGTCAATTTCAAGCGTCGTAGATTGTGATGAAACAATTTTTTAGCTCCTCCATCCCCTTTTTATTGAGCAAGTTTCTAAGCCCCTCATAATCTGTTAAGTATCTTTGGGCAGTATGCAAGATATTCGTCTAACAAATGAAATATATCTTTTTCTTTTTAAAAAAAGAAAAAAACAGAAAAACAAAATGGGGATGTTGAGGAGATAATCAGTTTTTACTGAGAGAGAGACAATTTTTGGAAACAAAATGGGCATGTTATTTTAGATTCGATAATTTCAAGAATCTATATGATTGATGGAGACATTTTTTTTTTTTTGATAATTTAATAGATTTAACCTGCCAACATCAGAATTACATGCAAACTAATGAATTGAACTAATAATTTCAAAATTCAATAAAAGATTTCAAGGCCCTAATTAGAAAGCTTAGTATAATTTTCGATCAGAGGCAACATAAATTGCAATATCACAAATATTAAAAGGGACAATAAGTAGAAGTAAAATAAACAAATAAATAAAAAAAGGAAAGTTACTTAAAATGAAATGAAGAAACAAAGACATGAACCTATGACCAGGGAGAAGAAGGAGCAGGAGTTTGTTCCCAAGCTCCTTGGATTCTGAACAGGATCAGGAGAAGAAGCAGCGGAGGAGATCCAACAATCGGAAAATAAAGAAATATTGAATTTATTCAAAATAATAATTATGTAGTTACAAAATACAGTCAAACTGCTGAATAACCTGAAATGACATGGAAAAAGAAAAAAAAAAAAAAAAAGTGGTTTCTGGGTGTTGCAGATTGGTGATAGAAGAAAGATGCATGAACATTGAACAGAAATGAAACAGAAGAATACCAAAGTTAGGAATAGGAAAGTGAGGTTTGTTTTGTTCGTTGACTGAGTCTGGGCCTTCATGTGTCTCAACCTACGTTTGTGCTGCTCCCGCCACGTATTGTCGTCTCTCTGACTCGATCTTACCGCATCATTTCCTACAATTACAACATTAGATTAAATAATATATCGGAAAAATTAACACTTACACTGTGTGCTTCAATAAGACACATTTTCTCTTTCCAAGGGTGGTTTTGGTGACTAAAGATAGGTAAGAACAATACAATTATTTAGTGTATAACAGAAAATGTTTTTTCATCTTATTGTATACCTTATTTTATTAGTATAATTTATTTTTATTATTCTGAGAAAAAGTTGAATGAAACAAAAATTACAATAAGATATGCTCTTTCTTTCTAAATATAATTATAATATATTATAAGATTTTTTTAAAAAAAAATTAGTACATTTTCTTACATGTATTTATATTAACTTTAACATGTACATTTAAAATATATAATTGATTAAAATATTAAAATTAAATCATTATTTTTCAAATACTTACTAATTTTAAAATTTATATAATTATTTATAATTTTAAGAAAAATAACGACATAAATAAAAAATAATTTTGTACAATTTAATTAAATATAAATTTTATATATATTTCAAAAAATAAAAGATACTTTCCATAAAGTTATATATAA
>PYAF01001647.1:7942-18777 GCA_007407185.1 Glycine tomentella | reverse complement strand
GATAAACATGTTATAAAAAAAAATCTTAAGGGACTATATCATAACTTTTAATATATAAGTTATGTATATTTTATAATTTTTTAAAATAAAATATCAAATAACCTGAAATAAATAAAAAATTATGTGAATAATTTAGCCTATTTTTTATTCGTAGAAATTAAACTTAAATATTAAAAGTTTGTAACAATTAACACATATTATTTAATTAATTGATTTAGATGCTAGAACCCAAATATTTGGCATGTAGATACATAATTAACATCATACTTGAGTAGACTTATTTACTTTTTAACTGTCCACTTTAATATGAGATATAAATGATATTTACACCATTTAATTTTAATTTTAATAAAATACGATACAAAAGGATATGAGCGTGGTAAATTTTAGAAATCATAGATTATGACACAAAATAATACAATATATAAATATCATTTAACATTAATTTAACATACAAGGTTTTTTACCAAACTTAAAATACAAGTTTTAAATCATTGAAACTGGAAAGGGATCATAGAAAATGGTGAGGAAAGAATATGCGCAAAAATAATTTTCAAAATTTTTATTGCAATTAGACAACTGCCACTAAAGATTATTAAACAATAGAATATTCTTTCTTATGTCGTCCAGTACTTATATCTTAATGAAAAAAAAAAAAGAGAATTGAATATTGTTACAGACCTAATATATAGGTCTAATATGGTGAGGTCGAGTAAGGACTTATTAGCTCAGAATCTCAATAATAATTGGAAAGATCCCAATAATGTTAGCTCAGAATCTCAACAATAACTAGAGAGATCCCAACAACGCACGTAG
Source organism: Glycine tomentella (assembly GCA_007407185.1). Classification (NCBI taxonomy): domain Eukaryota; kingdom Viridiplantae; phylum Streptophyta; class Magnoliopsida; order Fabales; family Fabaceae; genus Glycine; species Glycine tomentella. The sequence continues at coordinate 17,961 of PYAF01001647.1, read as the reverse complement.
CAGTCGTTAGAGGAGATCCTAACAAACATGTATTCTAATTCCAACAATCAAGGATTCTAGCTTATTCGATCAAGAAGTAGCAACAATTAACCTAGAGATAACACCCTTATAAATAACAGGTATGCTCACAGGTATATTCATTCTCGACTCTATTATATGTTGTCACTGTGCACACAACTCACCCCCATTGGCTAAACACCGTATTGACATCAAAGTGCACAGTGATCTACTTAATCTAGGGGTATCTCTTTCATAGATACCTTGGAGAAAGATGTTTGATCCGAAATTAACCTACTAGCTATCCAGCAAGACATCCCTGTCATCAAGGACAAAACAATTGGCCCCGTCTGTGGGGACGTTAAATTTCAAATCCCACATTCCCGATGGTAAACACGAGAAGTAACAATCAGACTTTACACCCACGCTCTGATGCGGGTGTAAGGGGGGACTTACCTTCAAATCCTGTTTTGGAGGAGGTGAATTCACTGCCCCTCCAGACCAGAATATGGCACTACCCCAACCAGTGGACTATGACGCTGTCCATGTGAGCGGAGAGGTTTCAGACACAGCCTCCACTCTTGCTCCAGCGACACGGGCAGTCCTACCCATCAAATAGATGCTCACCGCTGTTAGACTTTTGGCAAGCGTACCAATTTGTTGTTGTAAGTTACAAAATTTATAAAAGTTCATCTCCACAGGGACTTGTGCTACTCAATTAATCCAAATAAAACTTAACAGTTTAATAGTTATGTACAACGAGTATGGTCGAAGTTTTGATGGTTTTTACGGAAATAAAATATAACTAAAAAGTACGGAAACTAATAAAATGATTAATTAATTCAAGAAAAGCGTAGGATTGGGTTTCATCATTCATACCCTCAGTATCCAATTAATATTACCATGTATAAATCATTTTCTATTATTACTGATGCACACATTAATTAACTTGGAATCGATCCCTCGCAATCGAGTTCTAAGGATATTTACCGACTATCGATCTCTCGCATACGAAGTAAATAACCTAGCATTACAATCATAATCGCGTGCTATTTGCAATCTAAACGTTATGCTCTATTCCTAGCAACGTAACGTAAAGAGTGAAATTATTCAGTTCAAATTCTAAGAGTACTTCCCAGTTAAACTTAGAATCCAATTTCATGAAACTAGTGATCAAGTAGAATCAAGCGTTAAGAACGGAATAAAATTACCAATAATAAATAGAAAAGACTTATGCATAAATAAATACTAAAAGAGATACTTAAAAGTAGAAGATTACATCCAATCCTTTAAGAGAAACTAACCAAGCATCGAGAGAACCTCTTTAAGAGAAGAATTGATTAAGGGCTCCATCACCGCTTCTTTCCAGCAGAGTCTCCACACTAAATCTCACTTCTCTCACTTTCCTAACCTACCTATATTTAAGAGCCTAAGCTAAAGAACACGCTTGAGGAAGCAAGAGAATGAAGAATGGAGTTGAAAGGGATGCTTGGAATGAATGGGATGCATGGCTATTTATAGGGAGGATGACTGCTCAAGTTCACTCGCCCAAGAGAGTATTTTTGCCTTTGTTTGCTAGCTTGGGCGAGCTTAAAACCTAAGTTACTGGTCCATTTGCCAAAGTGGAGGCCCACTTGCTGAAGCCACTAGCCCAGGCGACCAGAATACACATGATTCACTCGCCTGGGCGAGTTAAACGTACCATCCAGAAGAAGCTTTTGAGCCTTGATGGATTTTGGGCCTGTTTTGCTTGTTACACCTCCCATGTTTACTTTCTGATCCATTTTTTCTTGCTTTATGTTTTCGGAAGTTTCGTAAATCCTTTAACCTATCAAAAAGCAAGAAAGGATTAGATAAATCTTCAAGAATATGAACACGACATTTATCCTAAGCACTAAATACAAAGTAACTAGATTAGAGCAAGTTTTTATAGATATTCTTTAGTAAAAATGAAAGATAAGTGCCTTCAATATAACCCTAATTTCACTAAGATTTGGCACTTATCAACCGCCTGTACCAAACTCAAATGGTTCAACCTCGTAATCCAGAGCCTAACAAGCATCTCATGAGCAACGCTTTCAATTCAATCCTGGCCTTGATGGATGACATGGATAAGAGGTATGTCCTGCAAAGGCAGGAAGATATAAGAAACTTAGAATTAGAGATGGAGGAGCGTAATGCTGCATTGAGGCGTGAAGAAGAGCAACGTATGCAGCTTATAGAACAGTGCTTCAGAAGTATGGAGAACTAGGCTTATCATGAGAATCGAGGACAACAAAGTCAGGATACAACCAGGAATGGTGTGAATCAAAATGTTAGTCAAGTTCGAGTTCTTCTTGTAAGTCGGCAGGTAGACCAAAGAGGCAACACAAGTGTGATCCGGGCTGGTTTGAGAGGACCAATTAATCGGATGGAGATTGGGGGTTCATCTCGAGCGAATGCTGGAGGTCCAGCCCAATCTCGAGATGCAAACCCGGTCCAGACCAATATTGGAAACGCGGCTCGCGTGGAAGCAGGTTCTTCACCCCAAACTGCCAATACGAAAGCGAATCAGACAGCCCAAGTCCGGGTTATGATCCCTGATGTTCAGGAGCCTACAGTGTTAGTTCAGAACCAGAATGCGGAGGACCGGGGTCATCTGGGATATAAATGTGGTACCGATCGTCTGGGATAAAAATGTCATACCAGTCCTCCGGGATAAAAATGTTGTACTGCTCATGCGGGATATAAATGTTGTACCGGTCATCTGGGATAAAAATGTTGTACCTGTCCTCCGGGACATCCAGGATATAAATGTTGTACCGGTCATCCGAGATAAAAATGTTGTACTGGTCATCCGAGATATAAATGTTGTACCAGTCATCCAAGATAAAAATGTTGTACTGGTCATCCAAGATATAAATGTTGTACCGGTCATTCAGGATATAACTGTTGTACTGGTCCTCCGGGATAAAAATGTTGTATTGGTCCTCCGAGATATAAATGTTGTACCAGTCCTCCGAGATATAAATGTTGTATCGGTCCTCCAGGATAAAAATGGTTTACAAATCAAATAGCAAGAAATTGCCTTAAAGGGCAACAAAGTTAGTATATAAATGCCGGCAAACGAAGCCGAGTTGTTAGTCAAAGATTAAGGCAGCAAAGCCAAATGAAAAAGCTATGGCAAACAAAGTCGGACTTATATGTAAAGTCACCGAAAAAGAAGCCGGGTTTGAAGAGTAGGGGAAGACGCTTCCGAAATTCGAACCGGGTTTAAAACTCAAGTTGTAAGAGATCTTGAGGGTAAAGCTCAAGAAAGGGTTAAAAACTCAAGAAGTGATTGCTTAAGGGTAAAACCTCAACTGGTTAAAACCTTCAGCTAATGAAACTTAGGCAATGCCGAGTTAAAAATCTGAAATCGATATACTTAAATCCAAGTTTAGATAAAATGGGGTATAAAAATAAACCTTCATGTATATGATGTTGAATATAGGGAGATTGTTGCAAGAAGAATCAAAGCAAGAATGAAGAAGAAGCTTGATGTTTGCTTGAAGATATTTTTGCTTTTTACATGCTCAATTAAGTATGAAGGCAATTGTAAGTTGTTTAAGTTTGATTCAAGTACATTGCTTTGTGATCCTTGCATTGCATTTGCATTTCACAAAAACATGCATTCATAGTTTCATTAAAATTAGAAAGCTGTTAAATGATTTCAAAAGAATCTAAGTTCTCATGGTTAAGTTTTTGGAAAAATGAAAACTTATTGTTTTAATCGATTACACAGTGTTTTAATCGATTAAATGCTTTTGTTCTAAATCTGGAAAAGCGATGAAGAACACTTTAATCGATTACCATGAATCGTAATCGATTACATAGGCTTATTAGAAAACCATGCATTGCTGCTTTAATCGATTACCATGAATCATAATTAATTACACAGGCCTATTTGAAAAATGTGCTTTGCTGCTTTAATCGATTACATTGTGTAATAATCGATTATTCTGTTCATAAACATTTTTCAGAAAACTGAGGAACAATTTAATCGATTTTTTAGTAGTATTAATCGATTACATATGGCAAAATAATCGATTACACCAACGAATTAATCAATTATTATCAGTTAAATCTGTTTTATATAAAGCTTGGTGAGTCTATTTTCTATAAATAGATTTTGAACGAATTATTCTAAATACATGAGTTACTTACCCAAAAGACACTAAGATTTCTTAGAGTTCAAGAGACTAATTTCTGAGTGAAAACACATCTTGTGAAGATCAAAATTTTTGAGTTTTTTTTTTTTTGGTGAAGATGTGTTAAAGAAAAGAAGTTTTCAAGATATTGATTCTGACCATTAGATTTCGTACAACATGGAATGTGTGGTAATTGAAAATATAATAAACACTTATGCAAATAAATCAAGAGGGGGGTGAATTGGTTTTACCTCAGAGTTTTAAAATTTCCTTTCAAAATTTATAACAGCAGAAGACTTCAAAAGGATCGTATCAATTTAAAACTAATTAGAAATCAATTTACTTCATCAATCAAATTACTCTTGTGCAGTAACCAAGTTTATATGATGAAAAAAATTTATACTTCAAGAATTTAATGAAATATAAACTGAAATCTAATGCACACAAGATTTATACTGGTTCATCTCTCAACCCCGGAGGCTACATCCAGTTTTCTTCCAACCAAATCTTGGTTAGAGTTCCACTATAACAAATATCTGTTCTTTACAAGCTTACAAAATGATCTTTCTTACCCTCCCTAGGTAAAATTCAAAATCTACTCCCTATAGACTTTTCAAAAGACCAAGAACCTGAGATCCCCTCTCTGTTCTTCCCTATAGAAACCCTTTCTAGAAAAAGCTTTAAAGAATACAAATGTTATATGGAAATACAACACAATTATACAACAAATATTAACAAAACAAAAGCTTTAGGTACAAGAAAGATATCACCTTATATTCCTCAGCAATTAGAATGATATGAATGATTCAATCAACCTGAGATTATATGCAAAAGATGACTATCACTCTTTCTTGATAACTATCTTTAAGCTCTAGCATAAATAAGTCTTCAATCCATGAGTATCAAGACCAAAAACTAAAGTAAATCTCAATGACACTCATTATTTGATTATCTCACTAATTTGAGCCTTGGGTACACTTGAGAACTTTAGAATATGTATATCACAAAGTTTTCACGAGTAACCCTTTCTTTCTGTCTTTTTCTCACTCAGACTCAGCTATTTATAAAAAACTGTTTTAACTAATTGTAATCGATTAATTCATCAATGTAATCGATTATTTTAACTATTGTAATCGATTATTTTATCTATATAATCAATTAAATTGTTCATCAGAAATCTGGAAATCTGTTATGAACAGAATAATCGATTAAATCACCTTGTAATCAATTAATCCAGATAAACTAAGTTTTACAATGCATACATGTAATCGATTAAGTACCCATTTAATCAATTAACACAGACCATGCCTAAAACTTAGCAATGCATATTTAATCGATTACTAAAATTTGGTAATCGATTAAACCATATGAACATGCTGTGTAAAATTATGCAGAAGCTTATGTAATCGATTATTTCCCAAGATAATCGATTATCACAGGAAGTTCTCAATTCTGTGTAAAGTTAATTTAATTGATCACGAGCCAGTGGTAATCGATTAAGATGTTCATAAGGCATTTTCTAGAAAACATTCACACGCCTGTAATCGATTGTTTCACCTAAATAATCGATTAAAGCAGTGAAGAAGTGTTTTATACAATTCCTAATTGCCTTTATGAAATTCTATAAGTTTGCTAATTACCACATGATTAATTCCTAACAAATGAATGCATGAATGCATGAATTATCAATTGCTAATGAGGATATAAAACTTTATCTAATGAACCAAGCTTAAACACAATTACATATGCCATCAAATTGATTGGGCATGTAAAATATCAAAACTCATTTACTTCAATCATCTTTGAATCCTTTGCTTCAGCTTCTTTGATTCTAACAGTAATCTCAATTCATTTTCATTCATTCATACATGAAGGATCATAGGTTGTATTTATCTTGAATCTTTCTTTTTAAGATTTTGTGATATTTGTATTCATTTGTGATAAAATCAATTTGATTCTATCAAGCTTTCCAGAGTAGGGTTCTGTAGGTGAAAGATCTGAGTAGGGTTCTCAGAGTCTTAGTGATTTGTTTTCTAATAGGGTTTTAGATTTCAGATTCTTTATCTGGTTGATAAATATAATCACTTGTAAATTTCTTGTAAAAAATATTTTGATTTAGTGAAAACTCTGACCTAGTGTTGGTTGGAAGACACTGGGTATAACCTCCAAGTTTGTGAGGTGAACCAGTATAAATTGCTGAGTCTCTTATTCTAATTTTGTATATCTTTCATTGCTTGTATTTGGGTAATCAAGATATAATCAACAATGCAAAGTTTATGGCATTACTTGCATAACAAGCTTGATCTTTGTTGAAAGAAAAGTTCTGGTTTGAAAAAGGTTTTAAGTGATACGATCCAGATAACAAATTCAGGAAATTGTTTCAAGTAAATTTTTAAATACCTATTTTAAACCAATTCATCCTCCTTCTTGGTTTATTTGAAGAGTGTTCATTGTGGTTTTCAATTGGTATCAAGAGCTGGTTCTTGAAAGTTATACAATATCACTTTCTTAAAAGTTATACAAGATCACTTTCTTTGCAAAGAAAATGAATACTACTCAAATAACTTTTAGAGAGGAAGCTTCTCTCAATCGTCCACTGATGTTTGAGGGTGATCATTTTAATTTTTGAAAAAATCGTATGCAGATCTTTATTCAATCCAATGATCCCGATGCTTGGAATGCTATAGAAAAAGGTCCTTTAGTTCCAATGAAAACTGTTGATAATAATTTGATTCCCAAAGAAAGTGATGAAATGACAGATGGTGAAAAAAGAGTTGTGCAATATGATTTTAAAGCTAAAAACATGATTACATCTGCTTTGTCTTCTGATGAATTCTTTAAAACTGTGAGATCAGAAGTGCAAAAGAAATGTGGGAGATGTTGGAGGTAACTCATGAAGGAACAGATAAAGGAGATCAAGGAAACATGCCTTGATTCATGAATATAAGATGTTCAAGATGAGCAATACTGAAAACATATCTCAGCTAGAAACAAGATTCACATTGTCAATCATCTTCTTGGTCTTGGAAAGACATTTTATGCTGAATAATTGAACATCAAAATACTAAAATGTCTAACAAGACCATGGCAACCAAAAGTTACAGCAATCAAGGAATCCAAAGACTTGTCTAAAATGTCCATGGCTGCACTGTTTGGTAAGCTACTTGAATATGAACTTGAAATATCACAACTAACCAATGCAGAAGATGCAAAAAAGAAACATAAAAGCATAGCCTTGAAAGCTGCATCCTCTAAAGTTGAGAAAGAAGAAGATTCAAGTGAAGAAGATGAAGATGACAACATGAATCTAATTGTCAAAAAGTTCAGCAAATTCATGAAAAGGAACAAGAACAGAAAGTTCACAAAGTTCAACAAGAGAAATGACAACAACAACAACACCTCTACGTACTTCACTTGCTTTGAATGTGGAAAGCGTGGACACATCAAATCTGAATGTCCAATTTTCTTGAAGAAGCAACAAGGTGAGAGGAAGATAAAGAAGGAAGGAAAGCCAAAGAAGGCATGTATTGCTTGGGAAGACAATGAATCAACAACTTCTAAATCTTCAAGTGAGAACGAAGAAGCTAATGTCTGCTTCACATCCACATTAAGTGATGATGATTCCTCAAGTGTTGAATCTGAGGTAAGTTCTGAATATGATAATATAGTTGATGTTTTCCATGAAATGCATGATGAGGCTCAAAGGCTAGCAAAGTCAAATAATAAGTTGAAAGGACATCTAAGACGGTACATCACCAAACTTGCAGAAATGCAAAGTGAAATTTGTAAGTTGAAAGAAGAAAATCAAAATTTTCTTTCAAGTTACAGGGCCAATGGGTGTATATGTCCCTCTTCCTCTTCCAAGGCAGAAAAATGCAAATTGTTACAAGATGAGTTTGATGCTTTCAAAAGAAGCCAAGGAGAAAGGTATATGTTATTTCTTTTAGAAAATAACTATTTGGTTGATCTTTTGAAAAGGCTTTATATAGGAAAATGTAACTTGGCTGAAATGTTAAGTGTGCAAAAATATACTGGAGATACTTCTGGTTTGGGTTACAAACATGGTTCAAAATCTTGTGGAAAACCAAATTTGTACCACTAAAATAGAAGAATCAAAGGAGCTTTTATAAACCAAAGTTTAATCAAAATGCTTATTTTGAAAGATCATCAAGAGCTATAACTTGTAACTATTGCATGAAGAAATGACATGCATCTTTTAAATACTATGCTAGAAAATATTATGTGCCGAATGGAAAATGTATTTGGGTGCAAAAGAAGAAGAAAGTAGCTAACCCATATGGACCCAACCTCAATTGGGTACCTTTCTTTGTTACTTGATTTAAATTTTACAGGTGTGTCTAAGAGCAAGATCATCAATATGGTATCTGTAACATCCCAAAATTTTTAAACTACCGTTAAATATTAAAGCAAGTCTTAGGCAAAAATTGATGCTCTATATTTGAAGGATTAAGATGAAATATCAATAAGAGATATTATGGAAATGTTTGAAGAGAAAGGACCATATTGCGCTTTCCGTAAATTAGAAATGACAGAAATGTCCTTGAGGACAAAATGACGAAAATGCTCCTGGATATTTTGAAAATTACAAAACTGCCCTTAGATATTTTAGAACGGAAATTTACCTAAATGCCCTTAAATATTTTGGAAAGGACAAGAACACCCTTAGATATTTTGAATAGATATTTTTATGATGGAAATAAAGAATACTCTTAGAAAACAGACTATTGGAATAGTTTGTGACAGAAAGTCATATGTGGAATAAGGCTTTCTTAAGCATCCAAGGGTATAAAAAGAAGAAAACTTCTGTTCCCATCCCTAAGTGTATAGAGTATGCGTAAATGTCAAGTTATGTGGGGGTTGTTTGAATTGCTGTAATCGAGTGATTCTGAATTTAACCTGAAAACCTATTTTAGTAAAATCATCATTATAGATTGGTTAACCGTTGGATCTTCTTCAAATTTTAAAGCAAGCTTCCTAACCCATATATCTAACTTTTGACCGTTGGGATTGTCCAAATAATGTCTGGAACGTGAGAAATTAATTTTTCACTAAGACAGAAAATTCTAGAAAATGGGCTGCTCGCCCAGGCGAGTGGAATAGGCAATTTTTGGTCGCCCGGGCGAGTTAAGGCGGTGCTGAGAACATTATTTAAGCACCCAAGGCACGAAAATGGAGGAATCAATCCTCCCAAAGCTTCCCCAAAGCCTCCCCAACCTCCTCCATCACCCTTCCACTTTCAAAGAACAAAACCCTAGCATTTTGAAGCCTCACGTGGGATCTAGGAGCTTTAGAAGGAAGTTTATCAAGCTTTTAGGAGGAAAAACAAGGTATGTATGGGAAGTTTATGATGAACTAGGTTTGAATATAAACCCTTGCTTGATTTCATTAAGCTTTGTAGATTAGGTGTTTGATGAAATGTCTCAAAGAACTTGAATGGTTATTTGACTAAGTAACTTGCTTTTAATATTAACAATTGATTATTGAATGAATAACTTGTACTAAATTAATAGAGAAAAAATAAGAAGTGATCGAAAATTAGAGGTAGTATAGTTGTCTTTAAGAAAATAATCGTTTAAAGCTATAGTTGTTAAATAAAATATGTTGACATATGTTGATGTTGGCCGAAATTATGCCATGATCCCTTAAGTATGTATGTTTAATTTGATGTTAGAAATTGGTTGAATTATGTTTATTTAATATTAGAAGTAGCATTCCTTAAAGTATTCCATGATTTAAAGTTGTACACCATGTGTTGGATAATTTGTCACAATGAAGAAATATATTTCAAAGTTGTTGGTTTAAATTTTTATGGTTGGATTTGAATTATATTTG